>CM035427.1:165933444-165938444 GCA_020310875.1 Ceratopteris richardii
TAGATCTTTGCATTTGGTGGAGCAATGAGTGAGATATGCTCTCCACAAGTTGATAGACTTTCAGAGACTATGATAGAGATCTCAAAAATGAACAATGTAGATATATGTATTAATGAACAATGTTGTAGAATGCCATAGGCATGAAGATCATTGCCTAATGGTGTAGATAGGTTTGGGCTAGATTGTAGGCCTCACACACACTCAGAAATGAGAATGAGGAGCTCGGGATTGATGAGTCTTACCTGCGACTTTCAAATTTTGGCTCTCTCTAAAAAAGTGATCCTCCATTGTAGGAGATATTCCATCAATCAACTCCTAACTTTTCCATGAGTTCTTCTAGGTAGGTGCTTACAAAGATTCCAAGTCAAATATGACTTTTACAAAAGGATAAGGTGGTAATTAACCACTAGCATTGATTTCTATGCATCTTCATATGTGTATGAACTACAAGCCAAATGTGTAGGCTTGTGAATTGCACAAATAGCTCCCCCTCAAGCCAAATATTTTGGCTTGGTCTTCATCTTTAGTCTTCATGTATGTCCTGCAATCCAATCATTGATTTGAACCTGCAAAGATTGATTCCATCCAATTCTTTGGTTAACAAATCTACACACTACATGTTGGTTGATACATATGTTAGATGAATATCCTTGCTTAATAGCTTCTCTCTCACATAATAGTAATGAACCTCTATATGCTTGGTCCTTGCATGATAAATAGGATTAGGTGCAAGGTGAAGTGAGCTTGTATTATCTCCAAGGATCAATGTTGAGGTAGTATACAAACCCAATTCTGTATACAATAACTTGATCCATATGGCTTCTTGAGTGGCATTTGCCAATCCTCTATACTCTGCCTCTGTAGAAGATAAAGCAATAGTAGGTTGCTTCTTTCAAGACCATGATATTGGTTTATCACCTACAAATAAAATGTATCCAGAAGTGCTCCTCCTATCATCTTTGCATCTTGCCCAATCTGCATCTGAGTAAATCTTGATATCCAAGTCTGAAGTGTAAGGGAAATACAAACCATGATGTTGCGTACCCTTGAGGTACTTGAATATCCTTTTGGAAGCCTCCAAGTGAGGTGCCCTAGGCTTGTGCATGAACTGACTTAGCACACTAACTCCATCTGTAATATGTATCCTTGTCAAGGTAGCATAATTCAAGCTACCCACTATGCTTTGATAACCTGTAATATCATCAAGTTCATCACCTTCATGGGCACTTAGTTTTAGGTTTACCTCCATTGGAGTACTTGCAACTTTTGCATCCTCCAAATGAAACTTCTTCAACATATCCTATATATATTTTTTCTGGGTAATACAAATTCTAGAGTTAGTATAGACTAACTCAAGTCCAAGAAAGTACTTTAGTAAACCAAGATCACCGATCTTGAACTCCTTCATCATCTGGTTCTTGATTTGTTTGATTGCATTGACATCATTACTTGTAAGTATGATATCATCAACATAAACACATATGTATATTACCTCTGAATTACTTCTCTTAATGAATAGAGAAGTGTCTGCCTTGCTCATGGCAAAACCTTGATCTTGAAGGTATGTGGTCAGCCTCTGATTTCATGCCCTAGGTACCTGCTTCAATCCATAAAGAGCCTTTTTTAATTTGCATACATATGTTACCTTGTTAGGATCTTCATAAATAGGAGGTTGTGACATGTTTACTTTCTCTGAAATCCATCCATTCGAAAATGCATTTTTTACATCCAATTGATACATGTTCCAATTTTTAGATGCAGCCACACTCACCAATACCCTGATGGTTGGCATCTTGGCCATAGGTGAGAATGTTTCTTCATAGTCAATGCCTTGGGTTTGTGCAAAACCCTTGGCCACCAATCTGGCTTTGTACCTGTTTATTGACCCATAAGAATTTCTTTTGATTTTATAGATCCATCAAGATCCAATTACCTTCATGGACTCTTTATTTGGTACTAGTTCCCATGTGTCACTTTCTTTGAGTGCTTCAATCTCCTCATCCATAGCTTCCATCCATTTTGTCTTGGTCATGGCTTCTTCATATGATCTTGGTTCTTCAATAGACAAGTCTTTGGCAAGATAAATAGAATGTTTAGTGACAGAGGTGTCATACCCATATCTAATAGGTTTTTTGCTCTCCCTTTGTGACGTTCTGATTGATTGATTTGAAGCTTCAGGTATATCTTCAAGTTTCTTCATCTTGAGTTTGCCTTTGGACTTCCATGCTTTGAAATCTTGAAGTTTGATAATGTCTTCATCATTTGAATTGGTGTCCTCACTCTGAGTAGGTTCCTCCTTAACAAGACTTGGAAACTCCTCCTCCAAGTCATAGGGTAGTTTGAACTTCCTGCATTCATTCTCATACCAAGAATCATTTTCATCAAAGACAATATCTCTACTAACCATGAAACCCTAAATTGAAGGATTGTAGAACCTGTACCCTTTTTGATTTAGATCATATCCAATAAAGATACATTTTTCAGCCTTAGGGTCTAGCTTACCTCTTATCTGAGAAGGAATGTGTACATATGCTACACATCCAAATATCTTACAATGATCAAGTGAGGGTCTCTTACCATGCCATGCTTCATAAGGGGTCATCCCATCAAGGGATTTAGATGGCAACCTGTTTATGAGATAAGTGGCAGTAGATACACTCTCTGCCCATAAGTAGTTAGGTAACTTTTTTTCATTTAACATTGACCTAGCTGTTTCAACAATCAATCTATTTCTTCTCTCAGCTACCCCATTCTGTTCAGGAGTATACCTTGTGGTGATTTCTCTCTTGATTCCTTTGTCCTCCAAGAATGCTTCAAACTCATTGGAGAAGTACTCACCTCCTCCATCTGACCTTAGCCTCTTTAGGTTTCTTCCTGTCTGATTCTCAACAACTGCAAGATATTTTTTAAAACAATTGAACACTTCATCTTTGTGCTTCATAAAGTACAATACAGTCCACCTGCTAGAATCATCAATAAAAGATACATAGTACCTTGATCCTGAGATTGAGGGGTCTTTGCTTGGTCCCCATACATCTATATGGACAAGTTCTAGGTAATCCTCATGCATCTAGCCTTTCCTTGAGAAGAGTAACCTGTGGGACTTTCCAAACTGACAAGCACCACACTTGTAGATCATATGTTGCTTGGATACATTAGGTATCCCAAGTACACATTGGTTCCTGCATATTTGCTTCAAGGTTCTTTCTCCTACATGCCCTAATCTTTTATGCCAAATCTCAAGCTCTAAAAGTGTTTGATCCTTATAATTGTAGAGTGCAATATTCTTTGTATCTTCTAGCTCAAAAGTGAAAAGTCTACCTGATTTCTCTCCTTTAGCTATTCTCTTCAACCCATGCTTGGGATCCTCCACAAATGCTCCAAATTGGTTGGATCTGACCTGCAAACCTTTTTCCACAATCTGTCCAACACTTATCAAACTTTTGGTAATGGTTGGTACATATAGTACCCTACTCAACAAGTTTTGATTCCCGTCAGAAGTCTTAACATTTCCAACTTTAACTACTGAGTGCTTTGTGTCATCACCTGTTTGTACTTGATGCTTACCTCTTGTACTTAATCAGAAGAGAATCATCTTGCTCTTCTGTATAGTTGTTGTAATCCTTTTTGGATTTGAATCCTCCTTGGTTGTTGCCATTGTAATTGTTGTTGTAGTTATTGTTGTAATTGTTGTTGTACCCTTGATGATGGTTGAATGTGCCTCTTGACTGTGAGTATCCACCTCTTTGAAATCCTCTTCCTCTCTGATTCTTGTAGTTCCTGAAACACTCATCTGTAGTATGATTTAATAAACCACAAATGTTGCATGGTGAGGAGTTATAGGATCTCCCCCTACATTGCTTACCTCCTTTACCCCTTCCTCTAGATGATCTACCTCTCCCTGTATAGTTGGCTTGGGAGGTAGTGCCTTCATCCTCTCTTTTCTTGTTTTTGCCTTTATCTTTAGACTTACTTTTATCAGTGTATAGGGCAGAAGCGTTATTACCTTTGGATGAGTCTCCATTCTTGTTGAGCTTGGCTTCATGAGTGAACAATTGCCCCATGAGAGTGGTAAGGTCTAGAATTCCCATGTCCATGTATAGGTCCATGGCAGTGGTGAAGCTTTCCCATTTGTCATCAGCTTTAATCCCATTGATCACTTGCCTTACTATATGCTCTTCTTCAATCTCTTCTCCTATGCTTGCTAACTGATCTGCTACATCTTTAATCTTGGTCACATACTATGAAATAGCTAGCTTAGGTTGCTTCCTTAGTGTGGTAAATTCAATCCACAATTGGTTCCCTTGTGTTGGAAGAAAAATAGGATGACAAGGTTTCCCAAGTCTCTTGGGATGTCTTACAGTTTCCAATATGTGGCAAAAGAAAATCAGAGATGGAGTTGAGTAAGTAAGACCTTGCTAATGCATCCTTGGCACACCATGTGTTGAGCTTCTCATGTTCTTCCTTTATTGGTAGTCCTCTAGTTTTGAATGAGGGGAATTCCTCATCTCTTGAGATGTATCCATAAAGACTCATTCCTTGTAGGTATGTCTTCATCCTTAGAGACCATGCCTGATAGATGTTCCTATCCAATTTATCAATAAATGAAGGAAAACCATCTCCCATTTTACCTTGATTTTGCTCTGACACCACTGTTGGGAAGCTGGATGAATACTTCAGGAGGATGAGTAGGTAATGCCAAATCCTGCTTTGTACCAGCCCTTTCTTGCTTCAGAGTTGATAAGTAGACCTTCTTAGCTTTCCAATGAGACCATAAAAGTGCCTATGTACTTTGGAAATGATGGATGAGAAGATTGAATCAAAATAGACTACTTTGAACTTCAAGTCTTCAAGAAAACTTTCTATTTTTGACAATACACCTGCTGCTTCTTTTACTCAATATAACCAACATAGTAGGAAATGGAAAAATTCCTCTTAGGGGTATCTAATTAGCTTACCAAGCTAACTATTCCAAGTGGAATCACTTAAAAAGATTAACA
>CM035427.1:165950944-165960944 GCA_020310875.1 Ceratopteris richardii
TCCATTAGGATCAAAACCTATATGAGGGATGAGAAATTGTTCTATCAAAAGAGGTAACTACAAAGAGGATTGTGAGTAGACATAGTAGTTAGTTCGAAGTTTCAAAGCAGGTCATAGAAATGAAATTGTGGAGCAGAAGTGGAAGAGATTGCTAGTTTAAGTGGTGAATAAGTGAATGATGAGAGAGAGGGCTGAAATGTTTGCCCTTGTGAAGCAGAAAATGTTGAGAGGGGAGCATCAGCTACTCCTAGGGTTCCATGTTTAGAATGTTGAGGAGAAGAAGGAAGCATCTAGGTCATGATCGACCTGATCGGGAATTGCAGTGTTTAGCATCGTGAATGGTCGACATGTAGAGTGCATCATCAGGGAACCATGTGGTGTTGCAGAGTGGGGAGATGGTGACGTTGCAAAAGATCAATGTCAATGGGAATCACTAAAACAACAAAGCATCGAGTCTAGCAACATCGGCCTTGTTTTTGTTTTCATCACAACCTTCTACATCCTCCTCTTTCAAGGTTTGACCATCATAGAATGAGCCCTTGCTTGTAGTTTCACTTAGGGTGGAAGAAAGTATTTTATCAGTTTCTTTACACTTATGCTTCGATCCTAATAGTTATCTCTTTCTAATAGATTTTGTAATCAAGAGGCATTCACAAGAGTGTTGACAATGAGGATAGTCTGTCATTTGGCCCAACCACTAGGCCAGCGAACTGGGACAAATAGTTTTCTTTTTTTTTTTTTATATAAAGGAAGCTCCGCATTAGCCTACTCTCTCGGACTTGAATTAAATAAAGTAAAGTACAAGAGAAGGGGATTTTTTATAGGCTATTCCCATTGTGCCATTTGATTCTACTTACCACATATAAAACAAGCTTTACCTTGATGAGGGTTGTTCTTCCCTTTGCCATTCTTTTTCTTCCTTGAAGATGATCCCTTGATATCTCCTTCTGAATCTAAATCTTCTTCCTTGTACTAGTTACACTTTCTTTTCCCCCCTTTCCTATTCTCTCCAGTCATTGCTTTTGTGATAGTGGAGTCATTGTTTGCCCTGTTAGTTTGTAATTGCTTGAGTTCTTAGAAGATATTTCTTAGCTCTACTTGTAGTCCCCCTAACTAAAGTTTTGGTAGAATAGGTGCATATGTAGTTAAACATACGAGCAATTGATTGTTTTCTACTCTTTATTTATTGTTTTTCTCCATTAGGTTGTGCATTGTCCTCGTTATCTACTCCTTTTTCATTTTACATGCATCCTATTTTTCCTTCACTTGTTGCAGTTCTACTCTTAACTAGCTGATTTTCATACGTTGCTTACTTTTTGCTTGTCATAGAATCTCTATGTCATTTATGATTAATACTTGTGAAATCTTCAAGATCATGATTTCTTGTTGAAAGTATTGTATAATCTTCATATCTTCTTCTCTCATTGGTTTTTCTTTACATTAGGCCTTCATTTAGCTTTAAAATTATAGTGGGCAGCTGTGTGACGTCAAGATGTACTCCCAAGAACTTGAAAAATTTGTATATTGAATCTAGCTTTGGTTGAAGTGGATTATAGTCTCCCTAGGTTTCCCGTACTTTAATTGAAGTTTCTAGATCTTGTATATGCTCTATCATTGCATTTTTAATATGTTGGAATAAGATGAAGATAAATCTCTTCTGTCTTTCTCATTCCACTCTCTCAATATCCTCAATTGATTAAGCATTGGATTCTCTTCCAATATAGGTCTAGCATATCTAGCACTAACAAGCCCCCAAAAGCCCTTTCCCATGAGGAAGCTAGACACTCTAAACCTCCATGGCTAATAATTGTTCTTATATAATTTCTCAATCTGAGTGCTATATTCTAACATGGTGTGCTCTAATTTACTCTTCTAGAACTCTTTGATGCAAGAAGAGTGTAGAGTACCAAGATCTTTACCTCTTTACTTAGAAATACCAAAAGTGATGGGGTAGATGCCTTGCTTCTTCACCAGTAGCCTTCCCTTGAGTTGGTGTGTGTGTTGGCCTCACATGTATGTTTTTAGAAACCTCTATTCACTCGAAAAAAAGGGTTCTGTGAGATCTTGGATAATGAAACCGAGAGCTTTTCTACACACAAACTAGATTATGAGACCTTGGTAATGCAATTATCCAATTTTAAATAGTATTTCCTACTCAGAGAATCAATTCCTACAAATTAGACTAATTATGAGGGGGATTCAAATTATGGGGGGGGGGGAATCAATGCCTACACATTAGACTAATTATGAGGGAGATTCAAATTAGAATTTGATGCATGAATATTCCTGCTTGTTGTTTGTTCTATAATGCGCCAAGTGTATCCATTCAAGCGGTTCACATGCCCCTATGGTTTGAGCTTTATTTTTAGCAACGTTAATTACCAAGCTAATAAGATACCTTTTCTTAGTTAGGGGGACCCTCTTTTCAGATTCCCTATTTATTGAAAGGACTTGAATGATTCAATTTTCCTTTTCTTTTAGTTCCAACGCCTTAAAAGAAAAGAGATTACTTTTCGAGAATCATATTCCAAACCCTTCCAGGAACTTAGTGAACATTCTTGAACCGCTTGTTCTCAAAGTCCAAAAATTCAAAGAATGATTTTTTATAGGTCATTCGATCAGTTCAATTAAAAAATCTCCCTAAAGCTTTTATTCTCGGCTTTTCATGTATTACACAATCTAAAATTTCCTATGCATTCTATTGAAAATAATGCATCTCCTTAAGAGGATAAAGGAGAGCCTTTCATAAGATAAATATATTGAACTCTATTTACCCTTTTGTAAATACAAGAGAACTTATTCCATTTGTTCACGGAGGTACATCTCTACAGCTCTTAGTGGAACCAATACCTTAATCTCAATGGTCTTATCTTTAAGGCTTATCTCGATGTTTTCAAAGGATCTCATTTCTCTTTACTCTCTATCCATGAGAGAAATTCCTCAACAAGAGTGAGTTCCCACTATCCCATTTTTTTTAGTGCTTTCTCTAATCCATATAACCCCATCTTTTAACTTTCTATCTTCGGTTTC
This sequence comes from Ceratopteris richardii, assembly GCA_020310875.1. NCBI lineage: Eukaryota > Viridiplantae > Streptophyta > Polypodiopsida > Polypodiales > Pteridaceae > Ceratopteris > Ceratopteris richardii. The sequence goes on from CM035427.1 coordinate 165,953,975, forward strand.
CCTCTTAATGCTCTCTGATCATGTTATCCAAAATTCCATCTTGGAATTCCTTCACACTATGAGAGCAAATGCTAATGTGTCCAATTCTTATGCCAATCAAATATTCCTTTGATGGATAGTTCATTTTTCCTTGGCAATTTATCAAACCATAAAAGCTTTGATTTTTTTATCTTTCTAAGTCATTTTTATTTTCTTGATTCCTTTCACCAAGTTAATTTGAGATAAGAACGAAGAAGAACAAGTCCTTTCTACTTCGGAACCCTTCTTCATTGTTAATATTTACCCATGGGATTTTCTTAAGATCTTTAACTCATGATTTCATGAGTTTTCATCTTTCTTACATCTTTCACATCCTATTGATGTTCTCAAAATCTTTCCTAGGGATCAAAAACTATATCTCATCCTTTTGACTTAAGCAAGTTTGAACTTTATTTACACTCAATCCTATTTTCTTTCAGATTAACTGAGGAAGTAATCAAAACTTAGCATCCCGTATCATTGTATCCACTTTAGTGATAGTGTAAACCTCCATATCCCATACCATCTTGTTTATACTCTCACCTTAGTGCAAACAATGTTAACTCTTACATATAGCTAAAATAGTTTCATTCTCATTTGAAGGAGATACATAATTACCTTTTCCTTTGTATGATGAATTGCTTTGGTCCCTTTGATAGCGATCCCTTGCATAGTGGCCATACTTGCCATATATAAAGCATTCTTTTGAGTCATTATTTCCTCGAGTCTGATTGTACCTTCCTCATCCCTTCGATCTTGCCTCTTGCTCTTGATGAAGAGACCTTGCTTGCTTGGCCTTGATTAGAATCGCCATTTGATCTTCTTCCTTTCCTTCCTCTATGTCTGCCTTGATTTTTTACTCCACCTATTCCTTTACTTCCATGAAATCTTTCGGTTTCATTGCACTTTGCCTTTAGCCCTAAATGGTCATATCCTCCATGTCCATCATGGCCATTAGTTGCTCAAAGTCAAGAAGATTATCTCTAACATAGATAGAAGTGGAGAAATTCTTCCATGTCTCATCATCCCTAAGTCCATTCAATGTGTATGCAACTATGTCATCATCATCTATGTGAAAACCTATAGATCCTAATGAATCAATTACTTTTTTTATCTTCATAATGTATTTATTAATATAGCTACTAAGTTTCTTTCTCAAATTATTGAGTTCATTCTAAAATAAAGCTTTCTCACTTTTGTTGAAGTGGAATATAATCTCTCTAGGTTGAACTGAAATATAATTTCTAGGTCTTTATGTATTGAAATGATATGATACCATTGATGGGAGAATATAGAATTTCCCTATGTAGCTTGAAGCATAAACGGCCTCACATGTATGTTTTTAGAAACCTCTATTCACTAAAAGACGTGATTCTTTGATATCCTTGAGAATGAACTTAAGATCTTTTGTACACACAAACTAGATTATGAGACCTTCTAAATGCATGTTATCCCATTTAAATACTTTTTCCTACTTAGAGAACCAATGGACACAAGATAGGCTACTTATTTCCTTCACTAGCCATGTGCACAAAGACCACTATTCATTCTAGAATTGATTTCTCACAGAATATGCAGAGTCTAGACTTGCTCTTCAAGCCAAATTAGGAGACCATAATAGTCTTCTAATAAACCAAAGATGACAAGAAATGGATCCAAATTCCCTAAATGATAGGGATCTCTTTTCCTAGAATGAAGGCTTTATCACACCTAAGTTAGATAGGTGATTGATTTGAGGAATATGAGCGGATTCAAATTCAAATTTGAGGCATGAGTATTTGTGCTTGTTCCTTGCTTTATAATGCTCCAAGTGTCATCCATTCAAGGCTTCATACGCTCCTATTGCTCGAGCTTAATTTTCAACACAATACTTATCAAGCCATCAAGGTACCTTTCCTTAGTCAAGGAACCCTCTTTCCAGATTCCCTACTTATTGAAAGGAGTTAAATGATTCAACTCTCCTATGATTTTAGTTCCAATTCCTTGCAAGAAAAGATATCACTCTTTGGGCATCATATCCTAGAACCTTCTATGAACTTAGTGAACATTCTTGATTCACTTGTTCTCATCCTCAAAAAACTCAACAAATGATGATTTTATAGATCATTCTATCAGTTTAATTAGAAAACTCCCTAAATTCTTTATTCTCAGTTTTTCCACATGTACTACACAATCTAAAGTTGGATATGCATCCTATTGAAAAGAATGCATCTCTTAAGGAGGATATGCATAATCAAAATCTATTTACCCTCTTGTAAATACAAGAAAACTTATTGAATTGGTTTGAGGTTCATCTTTACACCTCTTAATGAACCTAAGGTCTTACTCTAAGTGGTCTTATCTTTAAGGCTTATCCCAATGTTTTCTATTGGATATGGAGTCTCTTTCCTGAGTATCTATTAGAGAGAATTCTCAATGGGAGTGAGTTCCCACTATTCCATATTAGTGAGTGATTTCTCTAGTCCATATAAGTACAAACTTTATCTCTACATATTGTTTTTGCTCTTAATGCTCTCTGATCATTTTGTATTATCAAAAATTCCATCTTGTATTTTGTTCACATTATGAGAGCAAACACTTATGTGTCTAATTCCATGCCAATCAAAGATTTCTTTGATTGTTAGTTCATCTTTCCTTAGAATGATTTATCAAACCATAAAAGGTTTTGGTTATTTTGACCTTTCTAGGTCATTTTGCTTTTCTTGATTCCATTACCAAAGCTAATTTCAGATAAGAACAATTCCTTGCTACTTTAGAACCCTTTTTCTTCGTAAGTAGTTACCCATTGGATTTTCTTGGGATCTTTAACTCATACCTTCATGAGTTTTCATCTTTCATAAGTCTTTAACATCCTATTGATGTTCTCATAAACTTTTCTCGGGATCAACAACTATATGTCATCCCTTTTGAATTAAGCAAGTTATCATTCTTACTTTCCAAATCCATCTTAGCCATTCTCAAGTACCTTAGTATGGATATGGTTCAAGTCTTTAACTAGTAGTATCTTTTGATTTACTTCATGCATTCCATCCATGCATGTCCACTTCCTACTTTGTATTTTAATGTCTCAATCTTAAACACAAGGCACTTGATGTCAAACATGCTCCTTAACTGTCATAGAAGAGGCAAGGAATGTATCTATTGTTTTGAAGGATTCTATCAATGATACGTTTCTTCCCCCTTTATAATTTTTCCTTCTCAAAAATTGCAACCTTCTAAGAAATTGATGCTCATTCATTTTCCTAAGTATAAACCAAATTTGTCTTTTACTTACACTCAATCCTCTTTTCTTCCAAACTAACTAAGCAAGTCATAAAAAATCATCTAGTTCGAGCTTACATTGATGTTTTTTTAACGGATTTTAAGGTACTACTTTGCTATTGATGTACTACACAAAGAAGAAGGTATATATTTGATGAAAATGAAGCATGTTCTACATCTTTTAAATATGTTTGGCTTGTTTGATTGCAAGCCCATTTCAAATCCATTGGAATTTAATATTATAGTAAGGTGTCACGAGAGTAAAGAACTATGGGATGTGACCAGGTCTAGGGAAATTATTGGTTCTCTCTTGTATGCTACTATAAGAGGAACACATATTGCATTGAGGTCTAAATTTTCCTTGTTCATCTTTATTGTAGTGGGATGTTCATCTTTATTGTAGTGGGATGGATCCTCACAGATGTCTTGAAATCTGTTAATGTTCACATACACCCTATCCAATCTGGTCGAGAGGGGGTTCTTCTTGTTCCTATTGTACCACATATGGCTAGAACTGAAGGAAATGTCAACAAAGTCCTTGCCCATAAGGAAATTGAACAACCTACTATTTTCACTACCTTGGATCACATTGTCACTATTACTTTTTCTATCACGAGGATTAATAACCATGTTAAAGTCTCCTAATAAGATGATGTCACCATTAGTTTTAGAGAGCTCATCCTAAAATTCTAGTCTATCCTTGGAGTTGGATGACTTTGCTTCTCACCAGGTTGGTGAGCCTTTAGTGTTGAAGGAGATCAATTTGATAGTATCCATAGCATTGTTTTAAAAGAAAATCAAATACAACCAGCATGCATATAAATCCATACTAAAAGGCACTAGACAAGGAAACATCTAACCAGGAAACATAGAAACTACCTATGAAGGAAAACCAAATAGTCATACTGTACATCATTTCTATCTGTATGCATCTGCCCTCTCTCAACAACACTTAACATGATGCATCATGTGAACACGAGTGTGCAACGAGATCCGTGTAGAGCATATTTTTGGAAAAAAGTGAACATGAAAGAGATTTCGCAAGTTCATGTTTAGTGAGAGTTCCCCTCGAATAGGAAGAAAACGAGGCCTCCCCGCAAAACTTCAACTTCATGTGGTGATACATCATGCGGTGAAAAAGAACGATGAAGGTGAAAAAGGCGGCAACTTTTCTAATGTTCAGAAAAAGGTGCGCAGAAGCTGGATAGGCACTGGAAACATTGCCTATCACTTTTCTTTCTAGTGACGACTTTCGTATGTTGTAGCATTTTCTGAGTTCTCTCTAACTTTCGATAGCTTTCTTCATTGAGTGACGCAATGACTTGATGGTTGTATAGGATGTGATATTATATTGTGTGAGCACTGAGACTGAGTTCTTGACTCTATTCTTTTGCAGTGTGTTGTGTGTGCACAATATTCCCATCTTCCAAGTTTCAAGACTGAAGTGAAGTAGTGAACAGTGACAGACAAGTTACAACAGAAAGCACAACCATGGACTTTGGAGATCACACAAATTATTTTTACAGACGTGAAGCTGGGCTTTTGCGATCCTTGTATCTTTCAAGTTTCAAGGAAAAAAAACAGAGAGGTTCATGATATCACTTCAAAGTTTGCAAGAACTTACGATTTGAAAGCTGGGAGTCGAATTGCTTACAGGTTACCGCTCATTACTTTTCACTGTGTTCTTTTCTTCACCATATAGAAAAGTGACAAGCTTCAAATTACCTTTTTGATTAGTATTGTTTTGAGCACTTGTAGTTTTGATAAAACACATTGGTATGATGTTATACTTTATGTGTCTGTTAGCATATTTATGATGAATCAACAATTGAATAGAGAAGGAGGTATTAAAAAAGACTCATGCTTTTGTGTTTTTGAAATGTAAAGTCACGTATATATATTACCATGAATAGATCTTCTGTAGACTTAGTTAGCAAAAGAATCGGTTTTGTGTTGCTAAATTGTCAAGTATTTTGATCCTGTTATTGAATAGAGGCTGCCGAAATTCCTCTGCTCATTTTTTATCCTCCTAAAATTCAATAGTGCATTGCCAAGTTGCCAAAAAAGGTGTTTACACATCCTCGTGCTCAATGTGCTTAACTTAACCTTAGTGTGGCTGGACTGGTAAAAGTTCAGGAGACTGATTAGATTTAAACTTAGTGTGGATATTAAAATTGGAAATCAAGACTGGCATGTGAGTGAGTGCACACATAAAACACGGGTATGAATATGTCTCAATGTATCAAAATAATCCCACATAGAAACAAGTATTGGTATACATAAGCATTCTCTATTTATTTAACATTCAATAATCGATGGCAGCTTTTCTCACAGCAATACATGACCTGGGTTGTGCAGAACCTATGAAAATTAGAAATTTCATACAGGAACATGTTGTGTAAAGAAAATCATGTTCCATTTTTCCGTTTCAAGAGAACATGAGATCATCTCTATCTCGAGTCTCGACTCTCACATCATCTTTGTTAATACACTTTGAAATATTTGTAATGTCCAACCTCCAGGTCGTTGCCCACATCAGAATTCCAAAGAATTTTTATCATGTATATTCACAAGGATGCCCACCTTAGAAGCCAGGGTATCCCCTAGTTTTTTGTGATGCCCAAGGTTAGGCATCAAATTTAGGGCTTGGGCATCGAGAATATCTTTGTTTTTGTGAAATCTCATTAGGTCCGAATTTTGGTCTGAACCTCATTAGGCACCGCATGCAAGCTGGTTAGGTTGGAGCTGGTTAGAAGCTTATCTCCAACAGTGAAGCATTGCGTGCAAGCATCCGTCTAGATACTCCTGTGACCCTGACATCTCACCTCAGTAGCTATTGACTCGACTCTGCAACATATTACATTTTCCATTGTGCATGAATCTTGAGGATGTTTTAGGCCTTCGAAGTTCATCTTCAGGCTATCGCAAGGTATTTTTTCTCCCATCCAGCAAGTGATCGAAATCATGAAAAATATTTTTCATTTGCTTAAGGAAAATTGTTCTTAGCGTAGGCTTTGTCTTTGAACATGAGGCGAATGTAAAATGCAAATTTACTTTCCATTTAAAAAAATATATTTTTTGAGTATATACAGTTTTTGGAGCTCAGAAGCGTTAAAAGTTCCCGTGATCAAGTTAGAATTTGCATATAAACTTTGATTGTTTTTATAGGCAAGAGTCAGTTTCAAGGGATTGTAGGAAAGTTTCAAGGGATTGGTTCTCCTACAACAATCTAATTATTCACAATTGCACAACAATGTTGTAGTCACACACATATGTATACAAAGATATTTTTGTGTAGATGAATATGTATCCATATACAAATCACATACTCACTGTGTACATCATAGGTCCATGCTCTACCATGGACTATGAGCTCTATCATGGATTGTGCTCCAAGCATGTTTGCACTTCATAGTTCACCCTTACTTGCTTACAACCTAATGACTCTAGAGGATAAAGATATTGCACTAGTGACAAATGTTTCACATAAGTTCTGAGCCTGTCTCGTTTCGAAAATGCATGTCATTTGACAAGGAGCTTTTAGAAAAAATATGTCATGTGATAGAGAGATGAAAATTTTTCCTGTCATATTAAAGGTTGTGCAACCCGTCAATTTTAGGCCCTGGCCGCTGTTGATTGAGAAAGGGAGTGCGTACGTTCTGGGGAAAAGAAACAAGAGGAGAGCTCTACT
>CM035427.1:165970944-165983444 GCA_020310875.1 Ceratopteris richardii
TTATGTGCAAAAGAACAAAGAGGCTCGAACTTAAGTTCGAGCCTCTGAGCATTTTCAACCATATCAAGATTAGGATTGTTGGATCAGATGATATAAGCCTTATTTTTCCAACCATATCAAGTTTAGAATTGTTGGATCACATGATATGAGCAAAAGAACAAAGAGGCTCGAACTTAAGCTTTTCCAACCATATCAAGATTAGGATTGGTGTGTCTTATGTGCAAAAGAACAAAAACGCTCGAACTTAAGTTCGAGCCTCTGAGCTTTTCCAACCATATCAAGTTCAGGATTGTTGGATCACATGATATGAGCCTCAGTTTTTTCAGCCATATCAAGTTTAATATTGTTCTGTCTTATGTGCAAAAGTACAAAGAGGCTCGAACTTAAGTTCGAGCCTCTAAGCTTTTCCAGTCATATCAAGTTTACGATTGCTGAGTGTTCTGTGGAAAAGAACAAAGAGGCTCGAACTTAAGTTCGATCCTCTAAGCTTTTCTAACCACATAAAGTTTAGAATTGTAGCCTCTCAGCTTTTCCAACCATATCAAGTTTAGGATTGGTGTGTCTTATGTGCAAAAGAACAAAGAGGCTCGAAGTTAAGTTCGAGCCTGTGAGCATTTTCAACCATATCAAGATTAGGATTGTTGGATCACATGATATAAGCCTTAGCTTTTCCAACCATATCAAGTTTAGAATTGTTGGATCACATGATATGAGCAAAAGAACAAAGAGGCTCGAACTTAAGTTCGAGCCTCTCAGCTTTTCCAACCATATCAAGTTTAGGATTGGTGTGTCTTATGTGCAAAAGAACAAAAGTTCGAGCCTCTCAGCTTTTCCAGCCATGTCAAGTTTAGGATTGTTGTGTCTTATGTGCAAAAGAACAAAGAGGCTCGAACTTAAGTTCGAGCCTCTGAGCTTTTCCAACCATATCAAGTGTAGGATTGTTGGATCACATGATATGAGCAAAAGAACAAAGAGGCTCGAACTTAAGATCGAGCCTCTCAGCTTTTCCAACCATATCAAGTTTAGGATTGTTGTGTCTTATGTGCAAAAGAACAAACAGGCTCGAACTTAAGTTCGAGCCTCTGAGCTTTTCCAACCATATCAAGTGTAGGATTGTTGGATCACATGATATGAGCAAAAGAACAAAGAGGCTCGAACTTAAGTTCGAGCCTCTGAGCTTTTCCAGCCATATCAAATTTAGGATTGTTGTGTGTTATGTGCAAAAGAACAAAGAGGCTCGAACTTAAGTTTGAGCCTCTGAGCTTTTCCAACCATATCAAGTTTAGAATTGTTGGGTCACGTGATATGAGCAAGAGAACAAAGATGCTCGAACTTAAGTTCGAGCCTCTGTGCTTTTCCAACCATATCAGGTTTAGAATTGTTGGGTCACGTGATATGAGCAAAAGAACAAAGAGGCTTGGACTTACGAGCTTTTCCAACCATATCAAGTTCAGGATTGTTGGATCACATGATATGAACAGAAGAACAAAGAGGCTCGAACTTAAGATCGAGCCTCTGAGCTTTTCCAGCCATATCAAGTTTAGGTTTCTTGTGTCTTATGTGCAAAAGAAAAAAGAGGCTCGAACTTAAGTTCGAGCCTTTGAGCTTTTCCAACCATATCAAGTTTAGGATTGTTGGATCACATGACATAAGCCTCAACTTTTCCAGCCATATCAAGTTTAGGATTGTTGTGTATTGTGCAAAAGAACAAAGAGGTTCGAACTTAAGTTCGAGCCTCTGAGCTTTTCCAAACATATCAAGTTTAAGATTGTTTGGTCACATGATATGAGCAAAAGAACAAAGAGGAGCTAGAGCCTCTCAACTTTTCCAATTATATCAAGTTTAGGATTGTTGTGTGTTATAGGATTGTTGGGTCACATGATATGAGCAAAAGAACAAAGAGGCTCGAACTTAAGTTCGAGCCTCTGAGCTTTTCCAACTATATCAAGTGTAGGATTGTTGGATCACATGATATGAGCAAAAGAACAAAGAGGCTCGAACTTAAGCTCGAGCCTCTGAGCTTTTCCAGCCATATCAAGTTTAGGATTGTTGTTTGTTATGTGCAAAAGAACAAAGAGGCTCGAACTTAAGTTCGAGCCTCTGAGCTTTTCCAACCATATCAAGTTTAGAATTGTTGGGTCACATGATATGAGCAAAAGAACAAAGAAACTCGAACTTAATTTCGAGCCTCTCAGCTTTTCCAACCATATCAAGTTTAGAATTGTTGGGTCACGTCATATGAGCAAAAGAACAAAGAGGCTCAAACATAAGATCGAGCCTCTGAGCTTTTCCAACCATATCAAGTTCAAGATTGTTGGATCACATGATATGAACTGAAGAACAAAGAGGCTCGAACTTAAGTTCGAGCCTCTAAGCTTTTCCAGCCATATCAAGTTTAGTTTTCTTGTGTCTTATGTGCAAAAGAACAAAGAGGCTCGAACTTAAGTTCAAGCCTCTGAGCTTTTCCAACCATATCAAGTTTAGGATTGTTGGATCACATGACATAAGCCTCAGCTTTTCCAGCGATATCAAGTTTAGGATTGTTGTCTCTTATGTGCAAAAGAACAAAGAGAGTTCGAGCCTCTTAGCTTTTACAACCATATCAAGTTTAGGATTTTTTGGTCACATGATATGAGCAAAAGAACAAAGAGGAGTTAGAGCCTCTCAACTTTTCCAACCATATCAAGTTTAAGATTGTTGTGTGTTATAGGATTGTTGGGTCACATGATATGAGCAAAAGAACAAAGAAGCTCGAACTTAAGTTCGAGCCTCTGAACTTTTCCAACCATATCAAGTGTAGGATTGTTGGATCACATGATATGAGCAAAAGAACAAAGAGGCTCGAACTTAAATTCAAGCCTCTGAGCTTTTCCATCCATATCAAGTTTAGGATTGTTGTGTGTTATGTGCAAAAGAACAAAGAGGCTCGAACTTAAGTTCGAGCCTCTGAGCTTTTCGAACCATATCAAGTTTAGAAATGTTGGGTCACGTGATATGAGCAAAAGAACAAAGAGTCTCGAACTTAAGTTCGAGCCTCTCAGCTTTTCCAACCATATCAAGTTTAGAATTGTTGGGTCACGTGATATGAGCAAAAGAACAAAGAGGCTCGAACGTAAGTTCGAGCCTCTAAGCTTTTCCAACCATATCAAGTTTAGGATTGTTGGATCACATGATATGAACAGAAGAACAAAGAGGCACGAACTTAAGTTCGAGCCTCTGAGCTTTTCCAGCCATATCAAGTTTAGGTTTCTTGTGTCTTATGTGCAAAAGAACAGAGAGGCTCGAACTTAAGTTCGAGCCTCTGAGCTTTTCCAACCATATCAAGTATAGGATTGTTGGATCACATGACATAAGCCTCAGCTTTTCCAGCCATATAAGGTTTAGGATTGTTGTGTCTTATGTGCAAAAGAACAAAGAGGCTCGAACTTAAGTTCGAGCCTCTGAGCTTTTACAACCATATCAAGTTTAGGATTGTTTGGTCACATGATATGAGCAAAAGAACAAAGAGGAGTTAGAGCCTCTCAAGTTTTCCAACCATATCAAGTTTAGGATTGTTGTGTGTTATAGGATTGCTGGGTCACATGATATGAGCAAAAGAACAAAGAGGCTCGAACTTAAGTTTGAGCCTCCGAGCTTTTCTAACCATATCAAGTGTAGGATTGTTGGATCACATGATATGAGCAAAAGAACAAAGAGGCTCGAGCGTAAGTTCGAGCCTTTGAGCTTTTCCAGCCATATCAAGGTTAGGATTGTTGTGTGTTATGTGCAAAAGAACAAAGAGGCTCGAACTTAAGTTCAAGCCTCTGAGCTTTTCCAACCATATCAAATTTAGAATTGTTGGGTCACGTGATATGAGCAAAAGAACAAAGAGGCTCGAACTTAAGTCTGAGCCTCTCAGCTTTTCCAACCATATCAAGTTTAGAATTGTTGGGTCACGTGATATGAGTAAAAGAACAAAGAGGCTCGAACGTAAGTTCGAGCCTTTGAGCTTTTTTAACCATATCAAGTTCAGGATTGTTGGATCACATGATATGAACAGAAGAACAAAGAGGCTCGAACTTAAGTTCGAGCCTGTGAGCTTTTCCAGCCATATCAGGTTTAGGTTTCTTGTGTCTTATGTGCAAAAGAACAAAGAGCTGTTCCAACCATATCAAGTTTAGGATTGTTGGATTACATGACATAAGCCTCAGCTTTTCCAGCCATATCAAGTTTAGGATTGTTGTGTCTTATGTGCAAAAGAACAAAGAGGCTCGAACTTAAGTTCAAGCCTATGAGCTTTTCCAACCATATCAAGTTTAGGATTGTTTGGTCACATGATATGAGCAAAAGAACAAAGAGGAGTTAGAGCCTCTCAACTTTTCGAATTATATCAAGTTTAGGATTGTTGTGTGTTATAGGATTGTTGGGTCACATGATATGAGCAAAAGAACAAAGAGGCTCGAACTTAAATTCGAGCCTCTGAGCTTTTCCAACCATATCAAGTGTCGGATTGTTGGATCACATGATATGAGCAAAAGAACAAAGAGGCTCGAGCTTATGTTCGAGCCTCTGAGCTTTTCCAGCCATATCAAGTTTAGGATTGTTGTGTGTTATGTGCAAAAGAACAAAGAGGCTCGAACTTAGGTTTGAGCCTCTAAGCTTTTCCAACCATATCAAGTTTAGAATTGTTGGGTCACGTGATATGAGCAAAAGAACAAAGAGGCTCGAACTTAAGTTTGAGCCTCTCAGCTTTTCCAACCATATCAAGTTTAGAATTGTTGGGTCACGTGATATGAGCAAGAGAACAAAGAGGCTCGAACGTAAGTTCGAGCCTCTAAGCTTTTCCAACCATATCATGTTCAGGATTGTTGGATCACATGATATGAACAGAAGAACAAAGAGGCTCGAACTTAAGTTTGAGCCTCTGAGCTTTTCCAGCCATATCAAGTTTAGGTTTCTTGTGTCTTATGTGCAGAAGAACAAAGAGGCTCGAACTTAAGTTCGAGCCTCTGAGCTTTTCCAACCATATCAAGTTTAGGATTGTTGGATCACATGACATAAGCCTCAGCTTTTCCAGCCATATCAAGTTCAGGATTGTTGTATCTTATGTGCAAAGGAACAAAGAGGCTCGAACTTAAGTTCGAGCCTCTGAGCTTTTCCAACCATATCAAGTTTAGGATTGTTTGGTCACATGATATGAGCAAAAGAACAAAGAGGAGTTAGAGCCTCTCAACTTTTCCAACCATATCAAGTTTAGGATTGTTGTGTGTTATAGGATTGTTGGGTCACATGATATGAGCAAAAGAACAAAGAGGAGTTCGAGCCTCTCAGCTTTTTCCAACCATATCAAGTTCAGGATTGTTGGATCACATGATATGAGCAAAAGAACAAAGAGGCTCGAACTTAAGTTCGAGCTTCTGAGCTTTTCCAACCATATCAAGTTTAGGATTGTTGGATTACATGATATGAGCCTCACCTTTTCCAGCCATATCAAGTTTAGGATTGTTGTGTCTTATGTGCAAAAAAACAAAGAGACTCGTACTTAAGTTCGAGCCTCTCAGCTTTTCCAATCATATCAAGTTTAGGATTGTTGTGTCTTATGTCCAAAAGAACAAAGAGGCTCGAACTTAAGTTCGAGCCTCTGAGCTTTTCCAACCATATCAAGTTCAGGATTTGTTGGATCACATGATATGAGCTTCAGCTTTTCCAGCCATACCAAGTTTAGTTCGAGCCTCTCAGCTTTTCCAATCAGATCAAGTTTAGGATTGTTGTGTCTTATGTGCAAAAGAACAAAGAGGCTCAAACTTAAGTTCGAGCCTCTAAGCTTTTCCAACCATATCAAGTTCAGGATTTGTTGGATCACATGATATGAGCCTTAGCTTTTCCAGCCATACCATGTTAAGTTCGAGCCTCTCTGCTTTTCCAACCATATCAAGTTCAGAATTGTTGGATCACATGATATGAGCAAAAGAACAAAGAGGCTCGTACTTAAGTTCCAGCCTCTTAGCTTTTCCAATCATATCAGGTTTAGGATTGTTGTGTCTTATGTGCAAAAGAACAAAGAGGCTCAAACTTAAGTTTGAGCCTCTGAGCTTTTCCAACCATATCAAGTTCAGGATTTGTTGGATCACATGATATGAGCCTCATCTTTTCCAGCCATACCAAGTTTAGTTCGAGCCTCTCAGCTTTTCCAATCATATCAAGTTTAGGATTGTTGTGTCTTATGTGCAAAAGAACAAAGAGGCTCGAACTTAAGTTCGAGCCTCTGAGCTTTTCCAACCATATCAAGTTCAGGATTCGTTGGATCACATGATATGAGCCTCAGCTTTTCCAGCCATACCAAGTTAAGTTCGAGCCTCTCAGCTTTTCCAATCATATCAAGTTTAGGATTGTTGTGTCTTATGTGCAAAAGAACAAAGAGGCTCGAACTTAAGTTCGAGCCTCTGAGCTTTTCCAACCATATCAAGTTCAGGATTTGTTGGATCACATGATATGAGCCTCAGCTTTTCGAGCCATACCCAGTTTAGCATTGTTGGTTCCAATTCGAGCGTTTGTCAGTTTTCTAAGTTCCACCATATCAAGTTTGGGATTGTTGGCTCACATTATAGGAGGCTCGAACTTAAGTTCGAGCCTTTCAATATTTCATCATCAGGTTCGAACTTAAGTTGGAGCTTTTGAATCATATCAACTCTCAGTCTGTTCAGTCATAGGATGTGACACTTGAACTTAAGATCAAGTCTCTTATCTTTTTCAGCAAAACGAATAGTATTTTTAACTCAAATATATTTTCAAATTTAAACACAACGGGAACGAACTTAAGAGGCTCGAACTTCATAAATTTGATTATAATCTATAATCTAAAGTATAATAATTAGAGAGAATAGTATTGATAATAAATTTGATGACTATGAATGAGAAATTTGATGTTATTATATTCATATTGTTTGTTATTATGTTGATGTGATTAAAAAAAGAGTTTTTTGTTTGACTTTCAGGAGCAATGGAAAACACAAATGAATTTCAAAGCAATGTGATCGATAATGTATTTTCATTGGAAAATTTATCAAAAACAAGTGGGATGAAGGTTCCTTCAAATAGGATTAAGGTTCAGAAATCGTTTGATTTGACACACAAAGAAGACATGAAATGGTTTGCTGATACTTATGATCATGAAGGAAACTTCAAAGGAGATGTACATTTATTTATGAAAGATGCAGGATCTACATATGGTGATATGGGCAATATTGTTCATGTTAAAGAAGATGTAAATGCACAAGCCACACCATGTTTTACTTGTAAAGTGCTTCCAGATGGTGAGAATATTAATGCGAATAAGTTCTCCTTATCGGGAGACTTTGTGTTTGGATGATATGAAAGATAGTATCTCAAAGTCTGATCGATCATTAGGTTCAATTGGATCCATCGAATCAATGGAAGAATTAGTGAAAATTATAAAAGAAGCCAAAAGATTAACACAAAAGTCAAAATCTTTGAAGAGAATCTCAGATGTATTTGAGGGATCTAAGAAACGGAAGTTGAAAGGTTCTTCAAATAAAGATTTAGGATCATCATCAAAGTCTGTACAAAACGATGAAGGTGTATCAATCCGACATTTAGATAATACGAGTGAAGAAACAGAAGGTACAGTAGTGCAGCCACAAGAAAATAAAATGATGGATTTACTACTTCAAAAACAAGAATACTATGCTTTTGGTTCTGATATAGTATTTAATGTTGATGTAAAAAGATGTTTTCCAGCACCATCGAATTATGTATATCAAAAATTAAACAGAGATTGGGTGCGTACATTAATGAATGATTTTGTCTAGGCTCCGAAAGAGAATGAAGTTCTTGCAGTTGTTATGCCTATTGATCCAAGTGTGAGAATACCTCTAAAAACTTTATCTCATGATGATATTGATAAAGTTGAGTATTGGATAATATCTGGACAACATTCAATTAGTGCAGTGAAAACTTTACAAACTGTTAATTCTCCGATGGTGACATTACAGTTATGACAACAATTTAGATATAGAAAAGAAAAAATTATAGTAAATTGTCCTCCAAAAATTTCAAGGGAGATATCTAAATAGGCTAATTTGATGGTGGCAAAGTCATTACAAAAGGAACCATTTGTGGATCAACTTTTACAAGCTAGATCTCAATGGAAAGCCAATGGATGTCCATCCAAACCTCCTCCAGGTGTTAATCAGAGTAAAAGAGAATTTATATCATGGCAGGTATGTTTATATTCTTTGTATTTTTTGTGTTTTAGTTACTATATATTATTATTTTTTAAAACTTGTATTTATTTAAACGATATACGTTTTTTTCAGAATTTTGTAGAGACTACAGAGCAAACTTTACAAAAAGGATTTATAAAGAATGATTTACATCTTCTTTTATGTAATGATGAGGAATGGAAGAATTGGATATCAATAATGCATTTGTATAGTCAAGGGGCACTACTTAATACAAAGGGTGAAGTGCCAAATAACAAAAGAGATTCAACAAAAGATGTTATATCGACATCTTCAAAGATGGTAGCAATGAAAGGTGGTCAATTGAAGCACGCACCAGGGACGGTTATATTAGGTCCGACATTGTTCAGATGTATTGCAGGTTTGGACAATAAAGAAATTTTAGAACTTCAAAAGGCAATTTTAGAGAAGAAAATTTTGTTAAAAAAGGCAAAATCATTGAAGCACATGGTTGACATGGAAGAAATGGCATGGAGATTAAAGACAGATCGTGTCTTGAAAAATGCTATAATTGCATTTTTTATTGATTAAACAACAGAGGTTTTGACTTGGGAAAAGCTCTGTGAGAAATACAATATCACAGATGTACAATATAAAAAAATTAAAAGTTATAGTGAAACATTTGTGAAAGACTCATTAAACAGGGCAAAGAAGTCTCCTCCTTTACCAAAGGCTGCCATAACTTTGTTGAGTCATTTGTATAGAGTTGCAATGGGAATAAAGACCACAGCAAATGTTATTCCATGGTCAATCTATGGATTTGGTTTCGATTTGAACAAGGTGGAAAGTTGTTGTGCAGAGCAAGTTCTTCCATTCAATATTGTTTTCTTTAGGTTTGATTCAGAATTGTACAGTTTACATAGTCGGGAATGCATTTCAGCAATGTTCTTTTCCAGATTGATTTTTGCACTCAACGGGATGAACTCCGAGATAGAATTTGTTCTAGTATCTTTTATTGATTTCCTCTATGTCCATATGCTTGTGGAAGGAGTTCAACATACAACTACAAAAATGACTTTCAAAATTGGAGCCACTCAGAGTAGTAATCCTTCCATCAAAGGAGAGATGGATTTTGCAATAGTGCTTATGTACATTAGCAAAGAGGATAATTATCAGATGATTGATAGAATAGATCAAGCAAATCTAAATATTTTTGCTCATAAAGGTCTGGATGAATTCATAGAAAAAAATTTCATTGATGATTTCATTAATAGTTTTGCTCGTGAAGACAGCTATGTTGTAGAGTTGTATTGTCGAGGAGTTGTTCTTCAAAGAAGTTTATCTAAAAAACGCAGATGTTTTGGTATATGTTTAGATGTTGAAGAAAAACAATTAGAATCAATTTGCTCTTCAGTTTTTGAGAATGACCCTGCTTTGCATCAATGGTGTGATATCAGTAATCAAGATACAGATATCAGGAATCAAGATACAGATAATACAAATGTGTTCGAGAATGTTGATGCTGAGATTGATGTACAACCTAGTGGAGAAGAATCAGAAAGTAATTAGGATGATACAGAAACCGATGAACATATTGTTACAATGGATGAAGATACTGCAGGTACTTCAAATGTATGAGGAAAAAAAGAAGGTTGAGAAAATATTGATTCCATGTAATGTAATAAATACCATAATTTTCAAAGTATATTTTTCTTTATATGCTAGTGATGATTGCATTTCTTGAACAATAGATTTTTTTTTTGAATATATTACCTTGTTGAGTAAAGTGATGTGAATTGATTATATTTAAATCTTTTTATTTATTATTAATATCATATGTTTGTGAGTTAAAATTCGAGATCTCTTGTCTATTCGAGTAATTTAAAATGATGCATAAATTCACATGTTATAATTTTTAAATTGATATGCATGATTTATGACTCCTTTGTTTGAAAAAATCTGAAACATATTGTTTTTAAAATTATGATGCATTTGATTAAATACAATTTTGAAATATACGGTTAAGATGCAAAAATTGAATTGTGCAGTTTTTAAAATCGAAAGCTTATTGTTTGACGTAGATGCACAGAGAAATTAATTATAAGTGTTTAGATAGAGAAATTAATAGATAGATTTTTATCATAAAGAGAAATTAATTGAGAAAATAAGTATTGATATGTCTGCATATTGTATTGATTATTATACATCTTTTGGATTTCTTTTTATTATAGATGTTAACAAAAATAAACATTTCATAAGTGATGATGGTATTGGAAAGCTTATTGGCCACTTTGAGGATGAAATGAGTACTCTACATGAGCAAAGCCCTTTTCAAACAGCAGATAAGCTATCTAATGTTATTGAGAAACAACATGCTAGGCCTTTTTGGATTTTACCAGGTATATTGTGTAATATTATGATTATTTTATTCATATTATAACTTATTTATTGAAGATATATCAATAAGTTATCTTAAAGCACTCTTTTTAGTTATTGTGTATAATAAACCTCATTGTTTGATATATGCAGAGAATATCTATCATCTTCATATAAGCAACAATTTTTTCCTTCTCGATCTAAATGCCCTTTTGTTCAACAAAGCTATAAGATGGAACATATCAGAGAAAGATTATGTCAAAAATCATTCAAATATTGATGACAAAAGATATTCTTTTCTTATGGTGAGGAGCCAAGAAGATTATTATATGGATCACATTGAAGAAATATATAAACCAGATCAACTTATCATTAATGCTAGTTTCTTCAAAGGTTCTATCCCAATAGAAAATTGCAGCGACATTACCCCTTATCAAGCAAGACATGATCATTCAGTACCAAGTGATCTTCTATCCTATATTTTGAGCTTCATCCAAAGAGATGATATTTTGCTCAATCGAATCAGACAACCACATATCATCAAAGAACATCTTATATTTCCTATGTTTCAACTTGCAATGGAGAATTCATCGTCTATGTTAGAACATGATATCTTGAGTGAATCAAATGATCATTCAAATAACTTGAGAGTATCTTCTTTCGATGACTATGAAGTACAAAATAATAGTGAGAAAAATGTAGATGTTCCATTGATTTGCAACGAAATTGAAAAGGAACATACAACAATAGCATCGACAAAGCTAGAGGTTCCATTGAATTGCAACGAAATCGAAAAGGGAGATCTAGCAACAATAGCTTCAACATTTGGTGTTCCACTTTTAAATAAAGAGCAGCTAAAACTGTTACAAATGTGCTACAAAAATAAAAGCATGAGAGAAAATCATGCAATAGTGTATGCTACAAGGTTGGGCTATCGACAAAGTCGTTTCATAAGTGGAGTTGCAGCAAAAGCATACATAAAAAGGTTACAAAAGGCATACCTTAATTTAATAGGTAAAGAAATTCCTCATACAATATTAATGTTTTTCTTTAATATCTACAGTCAAATATTTATAAAATTTTTCTTTTGCAGGATAAAGAAAAACGTTGATGGCAAGGTGAATTATTAAAATTTCTCAAGATCTTTTGATTGGTTTGAAGATAACCCATTTTTTTAATGTTAGTTTCCTTGTTTCATGAAAGATTGTTTTTCTTCACAAGTAAACACACACACACACATATATATATATATATACATATATATATATATATATATATATATATATATATATATATATATATATATATATATATATATATATATATATATATATATATATATATATATATATATATATATATGTATATGATAACCCATTTTTTTAATGTTAGTTTCCTTCTTTCATGAAAAATTGTTTTTCTTCACAAATAAATACACACACACATATATATGAAGTTTTTTCTAGGCTTAGTCTACTTTTAATTATATTGATTGTAACAAAAACTATAAAAGGAAATTGGAATCCCCATGAATATAAAATCATGCATTTAAATCAATTTTCCTATATTTTCTTATGTATTATCAATTTTAATTTACTATAATTTTTGAATATTGAGAGAAATGATAATGGCTGAATTAAACATATCTTTAATTATTATAATTATGAAGTAATATAGAATGTAAAACAATTTAATTGATTTTTATATAAATCTAATTAACTTCAATTTTATTTTGCAGAACAAAATGCTGAATTGCATATGAACTACAAAGAAACCCAAGCTTGGCATTGATGTCTTGCTGGTCTTCACACATATATGAATCTTCATCAAGAAAGCAAGGATTTTCTTCATTCCCAAGAGATGAAAGAAGGGTATTGATACTGGAAATGAATGGCATTTTGCTCAAGACAATTGATAAGGAAAGGGGTGATCTATTACTTGAAT
>CM035427.1:165990944-165995944 GCA_020310875.1 Ceratopteris richardii
ACTGAGGCTTTTCTTCTTCACCTATGATGTATCCTATCAAATCTTTGCTCATAAGGTGAGCTTCCATCCTCATTGACCATGCTGGATAGTTCTCTCTATCCAACTTCTCTATTTGAAGAGAGTCTCCCATCCTTTCTTCACCTATGTATTGAACTCTTCAAACTTTATGAGTAATAGATGTACCTTTACTTTGAATAATACTCCTTTTATATTGCTTGATGTCATATGGCCTCCTTCTCAAGCTTTGCTCTCAAGCTTTCACCTTCTGAATCTTTAATTGTTGAATTCTTTATGTCTGCAGTAGTTCGGGTCCTCCTTCCTTCAATTTGGATACTTCCTGCTCTGATACCACTGATGGAGAGTGTTAATCTCCAAGAGAACAAGCAACTCTTGAATTTAGAGCACCTCTATATCAAGACTAACTAAAAAAACCTTCACTAATTTGGAGACACAATAAAAATTTTGGATAAAGTGTGAAGAAGAATACTCTACAGAAAGTTTGCCTATCTACCTATCTATCTACCTATCTACCTATCTACCTATCTATCTATCTATCTATCTATCTACCTATCTACCTATCTATCTATCTATTGCAAGAGAACAAGGATTACGACCACCACATGCTTGAGAGATGACTCTCCTCCCAACCAAATGCCTCTATATATAGCTCTCTCCAGGGGACTGCCTTCTTGGGCAGGTGGATGCTAATCATCCAAGTGTCAGCCATGTAACTACATGTGCGCCAAGTGTCCAGTGGATGCTTCTAGAAGGTTCTAGAGCTCTTTGGGCAAAATATTCTTCCCATGTACCTCATGGGGATTGAACCCAAGACCTCGTCCTTCACATCCTTGAGACTTAACCATTAGGCTAAGTGGATTACTTGGTTACAAGAGTAAATGACCTACCAGTAAGTCTAGACTCGAGATCTTTGGCCACACAAACGAATGACCAAACGGAATCCGATTTCAGATCTGTCTGAACCAATCGGATCCCTAGATCACCAACTTACTTTATTACATTCTTCCCCCCTTGGAAAAGATTTTTGTCCTCGAAAATAGAGCTATATACATACTGTAGGCAACCCCCGAGCCTCATGTTCTAAAAACTGGAAGAACATGGTCATGTTCTAGAACTGGAAGAACATGTCTCATCTCTGTGGTGGCATCCCTGCCCAAATGATTCAAAACACTATCCAGGTTTGCACTTTGATAAACGGGACAAAGTACAAACTAGTGAAGAATAATAAGGGTGGATCTAATGACATCCCTGGCTAATTCATAGTTTCTGGATGTGCGATCTAGGCACAAACATGTGAACTAGGTGGATTCAAATTACTAGTCCATTTCTAGGCATAACTGGTGCATGGGCTTAGTAATGAAGGTGGGATTCTTATCCCTCGCAAGACTTTGAGAACTCTTGATTCACTTGAATTTGTTTTGGAGAACTTGAAGTTTGATTGTCCCATACATCTAACTATAGATGTTTATACAATGGTTTACTTTGATCTAACAGTTACTTGATTTTTTCACTCGACTAGAGGACTACTTTGTCCTTATGAGTTTAAAAATCCTTTGTAAACTGTAGGAGAAAGTTTACCATTTCTTTGAGTCAACCATACTATAACTTGACCAATACAACTTCAAAATAAAAATTGTCCAACTTAAGACACTTTTCTCAAAGATTTTAACTGAAAGTTCTTGGGAATTGTCAATCTGATGAGCAATTCCTAACTTCCCTATTCTAGAGTATACTGGACTCCAGGAAATCATTTATGCTATAACTTGAAGCAAACTCAAATGAATAAGTCCACTTAGACTTATCATCTTTTGAAGATTGAAAAGGTTCTTGTACATAACATCTATCTAGGATGTTCAAGTTAGTTATATTATTCTAACCGGCTAACCCTGGTCTTTTGCAAAAGGAATCAGATACTATATCTGAGTCAATTTCAAAAGATTTGGAAAGCGGAAAGAAATAACTAAGACTCTGTACAACCAATTCAAACTTCGAATATACATAAACTTGCTATGAGTCAAAGACTAGATGACTCAAGACTTCAACTTTTCAAAGATCTATTTCAACAGGATATTGAAGCATTGTCTTTATCTTTAAGAGAAATAAGCTGGATTCTCAAAAAGATTTCAAAGAAAATCAAAAACATCATCCAACCACAAGATACTAGTGTGGTAACCAACATCAGTGTGTCGACCCACTGAGGTTCTGTCGATGAGTTTCGTATTCAAATAATGCTTCACTTGAGACTAAGTTCAGGTCACATTCAATCTTTTTGACTCCTAATCGTGAATGCAATTCTTGTGCATTTCTTTGAGTCAAAAGAGTGAATTTATCAAGTTATACTAGGAACTTGATGCTTGACTTGGTCAATTAAATCTTTAGTTGAAAAGATCAACTTCAAAATCAAAGTCCAACTTCTTTCAGAAATTTATCAAATATTTCTGATCAATAACACTTAAACTTGAAGTGTTCTAAGAAGATCTTGGAAGTTACTTACTTCATATCTTCAGTTTTCTTGATCTTGAAGTTACCTTGAAGTATCATAAGATACTACTTTCATCCTTTAAGAATTAAACTTTTCTTGAAGTCTTAATTCCCTTGAGGAGGAAACCTAACTTCAAAATCCAAACTAGGACTAAAAGATAATTATCATCCCACGGTCCGATGTCCCATACCATCTTTCCTATATCAATCTGAGTATAAAATCTGGTGTCCCATACCACCCTATTTTATATTCGCATTAATGTGTGGGTGATTCTTATCCTAAAGTCTAAACATCTCTTGATAGAGTACCTTATCTCTTCAATTCTTTTACGAGAATTTAGAAGTTCCAGGTATTACCTCTAACTAGATTTTCTAGGTTTTGATTCCTTCACATGATCGTCTCACAATCATGTGCTTTACCTTGGGAACTTGAAAACCTCTTAACAGAATATCAATTCTTCTTTGCTAGGGTTTTCAAATGAAAACCAATCAAAATTCCAAGTTCTTGAATTTCTCAAATTCAAGTTCAATTGGTTATTCTTGACCAATTTTGTAGCGACAAGAGCTTTTGACTTCTTGTCTTTAGATTCCTTTGTTTACTGTTGCTTTAGGTACCTACCCCGGGGACTTTATATAGGAATCTCTCTACTGCTTAAGTCTTAAGCATCCGCTCATGCTTTTTGGATTTGTACCAAAATCCCTTTAAGGATAGGTAAACACTTATGTTTTACCTTCCACAGACTTAATTACCATTTTCACGGTTGCAGACTACATTCTTGGAATTTCTTTACTCTGTTCAAACGTACTCTTTTTCACAGTTTTCCATCGAATAAATGGAACCTGAGTGAATAATTCCCAAAAGGAATTTTATTGCCAATACTTGGGCAATCTACAAAGTAGTTCTAATCGCACATTACTTGGACAATCATGGCCAAGATTGATCAAGTCTGGTTGATCTTGCGATAAAAATAAAGACTTATAGTCTTTATCTTTAAGATCTCTTAAACTATCTTTAAGCTTCTTTGCTTACCTATAGGATTTTTAGAGATCTTTCTCAAGTCCAAGCATACACTTATGCCTCTCAGATTCCAAAGCTAAGAATCTTTGATATACCTTTAGGTTATATCACAAATAGGACTTGAAATACCACTTCTAGTGGTTTGGGATGTCCGGGAACTACTTACTTATTGTTTAAAGAGTATGAAGAATTTCATTCTCAATACTTGAAAGAATGCCATTTCTTCAAAGACTTGAGATTCCTTCTAAGGAATAACTTGAGCAAATGATTTATCTTGGAATATTTTGCAATATTAAAAGAACATTTGAAAGAAATTCTTTCAAATAATATCCAAAAAATTTACTGATTCAATTGTATTCATTTCCTGAGTATCAAACTAGAGACAAAATATCACATTTTGGAGATGGTTTCCCATGCCACTATGAAAGTTTCAGTTGAACTTTCATTTATGTGATATCGACTTCTATTCTTGAGTTTGATACAAAACTCATTATTATTGGTCAATCTTTAGATGTTACTAGATTCCTTTAAACATATTTCACCAATCAAAATTATGTTTAAAGTCCAAGCATCTATTGATGATTGATCCAATAGTAATGTTACTGTGAACACAACTTTGAACTTTATAACTTGTTTAGGAGAAGTTCATGGATTTAAGATCCATTTCTTGGAACTTTCTACTCCTAAATGAAAAGTTCACATCAATTCCAAAAAGTTACTTACCGAGGTTTCATCATGAGATACAAATCTTGAAACCACAAAGAAACTTCTTTAAACTTTCGAAATCTTCTAAATAGAAGAGTACTCAAGGAACTTGGAAATATAGTTGACGTTCTCATCCAACCTTGGGATGCTTGAGAAGTTACATAAAGTATGTAACTAATCAAGTAAAGCTTATCCGCATGACTTTCTAAGTACATCCAGGACTTAGAGTCATCATACATCATAAAAGAGTTTGCAAGTAATTAAATTTTCTTGGTTATCAAGAAAATTTATTACTTAACTTTCTCCTAGTGCTTACTTATACCTAGCAAGACATCTATCATACTTAATTATCATTAACTATTTGTCTTTGATAGCGGAGTATCGACTTGGGAAGAAATCGACTAATTACTTGAGTTGCAAACTAGAACTAGTATGTCTTTGCAACTAACCAGTCCTTGGTCTTCCCTAATGTCAAACTACGAGCTTTATAAAGTAAGCTAAATACTAAGAGAGTACATTCTCATATCTACTTGCAAACAACATTCCATTCTATCATGCAAATGCATGTATCTACATGCAAAATCATATGCTCACATGCGTATGCATGCATGTTCTTTGCATGCCCAAAAAATAATACAACAATCATGCATGAGCTTGATGCATGATTTTTTTCTTGTACTAAGAATGTATATCATGGAATCCTGATGCATGAATATCCTTTCCTTTGTCCTAATGCACTATGATATAAAAACATACCCTTGAGGTGCAATAGAAAACT
>CM035427.1:166003444-166085944 GCA_020310875.1 Ceratopteris richardii
TGAGATCTTCGAGAACTTGAATCTTCATAGCTCTTGGTCTTTGTACATTTCTTGATATATGGTATTGGAACATGATTATGATATATATCAATGATGAAAGTAAAAAGGGTTTGTAGTATATAAAGGTATAGAATGAAGGGCATGATTGTTGGAGACCTCTAAATCTCCAAAGGTTTGATCTATACTGATTTAAGATCACCTCTATATCAGTTATGGATCAAACTTTACACAAATGTTATCTTCATTTACCAAAACTTTCAACTATCACTTCTTTGAGTGAAAATCTTCATTCTTCAATAGTCTGCTTCACTAGTTGACTTCATTACCTGCACATATCTTCAGATTTCTTCAAACCAATGATGCACATATCTCCACACTATCTTTGCGCAATCATATCAACCATTATCTCTTCAAAAGAATCATTAAAGCTTTAATTTGATCCTTAAGATCAAAAGTATGTCAAAAATTGTCTTTCTGAACAAGTGACTTTGACATAGGTAACTTCTAAGGTTGATTTCTCATAGGACAGATCCCCGTTTTGCTAAATGCTTTTAGCCATAGCTTCCTTACCTTCTAACTTAGATTTTGAATGCTCACTCATTAAAAACTTTACACTGAGTAGTGAGATCTAAGCAAAACATTGACACAAAAAAGTGCGCGACTCTGAGAGCTCCACCTGCAGACTTTACATACACATGTTCCTATTGACCATAGTCATATCATGAAAAGAATTAAACCATGAAACTTTAAACATAGCTTCATTAGCTTCTAGATTAGATGTGTACAAAAGGATTTCTGATCCACATGATCCGACTGAGAGAAAACTACGAAATACTCGTCGCTATTTTTCTGAAGATGACTCTCTTCTCATCTATCTCTATGTCACTTGTTATCTAATGACTCTCTCATGTATTTCTTTACATCATTGACTTATATACATATGATTCTAGACTTAGCCCGCATCTATTACATTACTCCTTATCATCATAAGGATAACCTATACTCATAGTACAAGAATTTCCACTTGTAATGTGCATATGTATACAAGCTATCATTCTAAAATCTCTTCACTGTCTCAAATGACTTCTTGAACTTAAACCTGATCATTAACTTGCTTCAAAATCTTTGTAATCATCAATTTGTGATTGCTTTGTTCCAACAGCTCCCCCTCAATCACTAATTGTGATTATTCCATTCTTCTTTACTCGTGCCATCTCTTTGAACCTCTGTAGCTTAGGTTCATCCAAGCTTTTTGTCAACATATCTGCAACTTGTTCTTTTGTTGGAGTATACAACACTTCAATCTCTTTATCAAGTACCTTTTCCCTCAAGAAATGATACTGAATCTCTATATGCTTAGTTCTGGCATGAAAACGGGGTTAGCTGCCAAATATAATGAACTCATATTGTCTCCAAAAATAATTGGAGTACTCTGATTAGTTCCAAAACTCTTCAACAAAGTCTTTAACCATATCACTTCTTTTGCAGCCTCTACCATTTCTTTATACTCAGCTTTTGTAGATGACAAAGCAACTGTATGTTACTTCTTTGAGCACCAAGAAACTAAATTATCTCTAATATAACAGAGATGCCCATGAGTAGACCTTCTATCATCTGAATCACCTGCCCAATCTGCATCACTAAACACTTTGATTCTTGTATCAGAAGTAAATCCATAGTACAAACCTTCACTTAGGGCTCTTTTGATATATCTGAGTACCCTTTGAGCTGCAAACCAATGAGTCTTCTTTGGACAATGAATAAATTGTGATAACACACCTACTGCATATGATAGATCTGGCCTTGTCAAGGTAGCATAGATTAGACTACCTACCAAACTCTGATATTTCTTCATATCATTGAATTCTTCACCTCCATATCTGCTCAACTTATGATTTACCTCCAATGGTGTGATTGAAGGCTTGCAATCCTCCATGTTGAACTTGATCGAAAGATTCTTCAAGTATCTCTCTTGTGTAACATATACTCCATGTTGAGTATACACAATTGTATTCCTAAGAAATAAGATAAGTTTCCCAAATCACTTATCTTAAACTCCTTCTCTATCTGTTTCTTAAGCTCCTTGATTCCTTGAGCATCTCTACATGTGATAATAATAATATCATAAATACACATGTATATGTGTCCACTTTCACTTGCCTTCACTAGCAAGCTACTATTTGCCTTTGATGCTTGAAATCCACATTCATTCAAGAACATAACAAGCTTGTAATTCCATGCTCTTGGGGCCTGCTTCAAACCATACAAATCTCTCTTGAGCTTACACACATAATCTGATCCATTTGAATCCATGAAGCCTTCTCGTTGCTCCATGTACACTTCATCTGCAATGTATCCATTTAGGAATGCATTCTTTACATCTTATTGTGATAACTTCCATCCTTTACAAGCATCAATAGTAATCAATGATCTAATTGTAGACATCTTAGCAACAGGACTAAAGGTTTCATCATAATCTACCCCATAAGTTTGTGCATAACCTTTAACCATAAGTCTAGCCTTGTATCTAAATACTTTTCCATCTACAAACCTTTTTGTTTTATACACCCACTTACATCCAATGACCTTCTGATTCTTTGGTCTTGGCACCAATTCCCATGTTTCACTTTCAAGTAGAGTGTAACAAGTCTCCTAAACTTGAGTCACAATCTCACACAGAATAATGGGTTTCGACACCACAAGATATAAAGAAGGCAAACAGAGTATACGCAGAACAAGAAGAGAGAGAATTTTATTATCTGTGCAGATTTACAAGTAGTTTTGATTTGCGTTACAAAATCTATCAGATTGCTTCAATGTGAAGCCTCATCCACCCGACCACCCCCAAGCTGATCTCAATCCCAATCTCAATCACAATCACAATCTCAATCCCAATCTCAATCACAATCACAATCTCAATCTCAATCTCAATCTCAAATCTCAATTGCAATTCCAGAATTCGAAAAACGATCGTAATGAATGTACGACCATCATCCTTTTCTATCTCTCAGTCTTCGTCTTTTTGGGATCTCCGCCTTTCGCCAACGCACGACCAATCACGCCTTCCTAGACCTGCACTTTTAGAATCTGCATGCTCCAAGATAGCGTCTTTTCGCATGTCTTATGCAAGACTTCCGGACCACCCATGCATCTACTTTTCATGTCCACCATCAAGAATCGTACCTGCAAAAATAGAGGTAATCCCTGCAACCCACTCAAACACACGTCGATCACCCAAAAATAACCCATATACCCATGTGTGTTTTCTAAATCCGCGAACATGAATAAGATGAATGAATGAAGGCTTCTCTTTTTTTTTTTTTTAAGTGTTGGAAAACGGCACTTTTCAAAACCCTGTAACTCAAAAACAGTGAGGAATCAGCTTGAGCTTCTGAGACACAAAAATATTCAGTTCTTAAATATGTACAATAATGTTAGAGACGCCTCAGGTCCAAATCTGCTTCCAGATATCACTTTTGGGCCCTCCAAAATCGAAAATTCTAGAGACACGTGAAAAAACATGAAAAATCTCTTCATTAACCTATCTTCATGGAACCAAATGAGACATAAGACATAGGAACAACAAAAAATTCAATCAGGTAAAGTTTTTCTACTAAGAATACTCTACCTTTCTCTCATACAACACATTTTCAGATTCCTTCATCTTCATGCTCGAAATTAACATACAAATTTCATGCGGCAACTTTCTAGAGAGAGAATGTAGAAACTTATTGCTACAAAATATTGCAGACATTATCAAAATATCCTAAACATAAAATTTCATTATTACCTACACATCTTTTTGTTTTTCCAGGTGGAAAATCAACGTGGCATCTTACAATTCTCCCCCTCTTTAAAGAACTTTGTCCTCAGAGTTGGAAAGAAGGATAATGTTCCATAAACTCATCTAAACCAACCCATGTTGAATCTTCAATAGGATATGCAAACCACTTTACTAAAATTTCCACTATTTCACGATTCCTAAGATGTCTAACTCTCCTATCCAATATAACATTTGGTTCAAGTTCAAAAGTGGCATCTTCCTTCAGCTTAGATTTGTCCTGCAAAACATGATCAGCATTAGGAACATACTTTTGAAGTAATCCAACATGGAAGACTGGATGAATTTTCAAAGTATTAGGTAGGTCAAGTAAATATGCAACAGAACCAATTTTCTTTAAGATTTTGAAAGGACCAGCATAACGAGGAGACAATCAGCAAACTTTGCCTAAAACCAGATTTGATTTAGAAGGACTCACTTTCAAAAAGACCAGATCATTTGTTCTAAATTCCAAGGGCCTCTTTTTGAGATCATGATATAATTTCTGACGTTTCTATGCATCTTTCATGTTTTTCCTTACCTTATTTAGCTCCAAATCCATGTTTTCAAGCATCTGTTTGGATATTTCAACCTGATTCTGTGAATTAAAAAGTGAATGCGGCAGCAAGCAATTTAAACCATACATTGCTTCAAAAGGAGTCATCTTAATAGAGGAATGCCATGCACTATTATATGCATACTCAACCAAGGGCAAATATTCAGTCCAATTGTTTTGCTTATCATTCACATACATGCGTAACATATCCTCAAGCACCCTGTTAACCCTCTCGGTCTCACCATCGGTTTGAGGATGAAATGCAGTACTCATGCGTAATTCTGTTCCTATGGATTGAAATGTTGCCTTCCAAAAATTAGATGTGAACCTTGCATCCCTATCAAAAATTATACTTTTGGGTATACCATGTAACCTAAAAATTTCTTTTATGAAAAGTTTAGCAACATGCAAAGCTGTATCAGTTTTCCTCATGGGAAGAAAATGTGCCATCTTTGTAAGACGGTCCACGACAACAAAGATGGTATCATGCCCACTTCTGGTCACAGGCAACTTTGTTATGAAATCCATAGAGATGGATTCCCATTTTTCATCATGCACATCTAATGGTTGTAACATGCCAGGACTCCTCTGAAATTCGTTCTTAACCTGTTGACATTTTAGACATTCTTCGACATACCTCTTAATATCATATTTCATACGTGGCCAGTAATATGAAGCTTTCACTTTTGCATAAGTTCTAGAAAAACCAGGGTGTGCAAAGAAAGGTGCATCATGACAGTCATGCAGGATCTTTTCTTTCAAAACAAATTCTGAAGAAATACATAAACGAGAATTACAATACAAATCATTATTTCTCAAATGAAATTTTCCCTGAAACATAGAATCTGGATTCATACCCAAAAATTCCAAGATTGCTGCATAAAATAAATCTTCTTTTAATTCCTTTCCAATATCAAAATCAGAGGATAAAATAGAAATTGAACTACATAGGGGTATACGACTCAAAGCATCGGCCACCTTGTTTTCTTTTCTTGCTAAGTATTTAATATCAAAATCATATTCACTTAGCAATTGGATCCATCGTTTTTGTCTATTGTTAAGTAAAGGTTGAGTAAATATGTATTTAAGGCTCTGATGATCTGTTCTTAGTTCAAACTTTACTCCTAGCAATAAGTGTCTCCAATGTTTAAGTGCGTGAACAACTGCAAGCATTTCTAAGTCATGTGTTGTATAATTTAGTTCATGTTTCCTTAATTTCCTTGACTCATAAGCCACTACCCTCCCTTCTTGTGAAAGAACGCATCCGATTTGGCTTCCACTAGCATCACATGCAACAATAAAAGGCTTCCCTAACTCAGGTATCTTTAGCACACAATTTTCGATAACTTTCTGTTTTAATTCGTCAAACGCCTTTTGACACTCATCGTTCCATGTGAACTCTCTATTTTTCTTTGTCAATTCTGTAAGAGGATTTGACATTCGAGAAAACTCCTAATGTGTGCCCTCTCATATTGTGCCAAACCAAGAAAGCTTCTCACATCCCTCACACATTTGGGTGTAGGCCAGTCAAGTATGCTTTTAACTTTCTCAGGATCTATATGAATCCCTTCGTTAGAAACAACTCTCCCCAAATAATTCACTTCCCCTTTTGCAAAAAAACATTTACTCATCTTACCATATAGTTTATGCTCTCTTAGTTTTTGTAAAGTCTTCCTGAGATGCAATGCATGTTCATCATCATCCTTAGAATACACAAAAATATCGTCAAGAAAAACTAATATAAATTCATCGAGATATTCATGAAACACATTATTCATCAAACACATAAATGTTGCAGGAGCATTTGTTAATCCAAAAGGCAAAACTGTGAACTCGTAATGACCATATCGTGTTCTAAAAGCGGTTTTGGGTATGTCCTCAAACTTTACTCTAATTTGATGATATCCCGATCTTAAGTCAATTTTAGTGAATACTGTGGCACCACTCAATTAACTCAGCAGTTCATCTATGTGTGGCAATGGATACTTGTTCTTAATGGTTTTCTTGTTCAATCCCCTATAGTCAATACAAAGTCTGTATGAACCATATTTCTTTTTCTCAAACAAAACAGGTGCTCCCCAAGGTGAAACACTAGGTCTTATCAACTCCTTCTTCAATAGATCATCCAATTGGAGCTTCAACTCTTTCAATTCATCAATATTGAACCTATAAGGTGCTCTAGAATAAGGCTCACTTCTTGGATAAAGGTCTATAGCATGGTCAGTTTTCCTAGGAGGAGGCATGCCCGGTAGATCATCAGAAAATACATCTGCATACTCATCTAAAAGTTTCTTAACATATTCCGGTATTTCCTCTTCTTTCTTCTTCTCCTGAAGGTCATGCACATAAACCAAATATGTCTCACAACCCTGTCGAATACCCCTAATCAACTTTATTGCAGAAATAGGAGAAAAACTTGAATTACACTTGCCTGCAAGACGATGTTCCTTCCCTTCTATTTTCAAAGTAAGGATCCCGCTTTCACAATCAATCACGAAACTGTTATGAACTAACCAGTCCATTCCAATGATTACATCACATTCTCTCATTTCAATTACATGGAAGGTACCCAAAAACTTATGTTCTCCTAACATAAAATCAAGATTCTCAATGCAGCCTCGAGTATAGTGTATCCTACCATTAGCCATCTGTACAGGTCTTTTAGTCTGTATGTCAATATGCAACCCTAAAGCTTCTGCCATCTTAAGTGAAAGGAAATAATTTGTACTACCCGAATCAATCAAGAAACTAACCTTACGTGAGGATATGTCCCCCATAATCCTAATCACCAATGCCCTTGAATGAGAAGAAGTTTTCATGCGTTGAAGTCTAGGGCTAGAATACTTACCTTGATCATCTGCTTCCTCAATTGTCATGTTTTCTTCTTGTAGATGAGCTATCTTCGCTTGCATAGAACGGTTGATGGCCTTGTTTGGACATTCAAAAGTGCAATGTACTTGTTCTCCACATCGAAAACAAAGTCCCAGCCTCTTAGCCTGCTTCAGGAAATCAGAATCACGTTGCCAGTGCATAACTTCTTGCTTCTTAGGTGTATCCGTTTGCTTCGGCTTTGGTCTTCCTCCTTGACCGTTAATAGAGTTAGTCGATCTCTGTCCATTTTGATTTATTGAAATAGGTCTTGGGCATCGATGTCCTGTTGAGATAAACCTTGATTTGAATGCCTTTTTCGTGGTAAACTTCTCCATCTTCTCAAAGTTTTCTGCTTTTGCAACCGCATCAAGAAAATCTACACATCCGGACCCCTTTACTTGATAGCGAAGCTCTTCCTGCAAACCCTCAATAAACTTTCTTTTCAGCGCATCTCTAGAAACTTCTAGTGCATACTTATGTAAACGCAAAAATTTCTCCTTATATTCTTCAACAGACAAGTTATATCTATCATCCTCATGCTGCTTGAAAGAGTAGAATTCCATTTTCTTTTCCATCCGATAATGTGGAGAACAATAACGATTCTCTGCTTGCTCTCAAAATTCTTTCCAGAGGATCGGACCTTCACGTGTTCTTGTCTGTATATAAGATTTCCACCACAGTTTTGCGACTCCTCGCAGATGTAGAATTGTGACCTTTACTTTTGATTCCTCACTAAATACGCGCAGGTCAAAGAAATCTTCAAGTTCCTCAATCCATGCTTCAAGATCCTCTCCAGTTTTCTTCTCGCCATCAAATTCATTTAATTTTGCTTTTTTGAACACTTGCTTGAGTGTAGATTCACGTGCATCATCATCCTCTTCTGGTTCACGTTGCCGTCTAGCTCTACGTGCGTTTGATGTGCCCGCACCATTACCACCTTCAACATTGAGGTCCATGAAAGCATTTGCAGTAGCCTCTTTTTGTTTGTTGGATCTTTCTTTATGTAATTCTACATTCAATCTACGGATAAGCTCCTCTTGTTCTTCTATCTTCTTCTTCAAAGCCTGCATCTTGTCCCGGAATCCAACTCTGCTCTGATACCACTTGTAACAAGTCTCCTAAACTTGAGTCACAATGTCACACAAAATAATGGGTTTCGACACCACAAGATATAAAGAAGGCAAACAGAGTATACGCAGAACAAGAAGAGAGAGAATTTTATTATCTGTGCAAATTTACAAGTAGTTTTGATCTACGTTACAAAATCTATCAGATTGCTTCAATGTGAAGCCTCATCCACCCGACCACCCTCGAGCTGATCTCAATCCCAATCTCAATCACAATCACAATCTCAATCCCAACCTCAATCACAATCACAATCTCAATCTCAATCTCAATCTCAATCTCAATCCCAATTCCAGAAGCCGAAAAACGATCGTAATGACTGTACGACCATCATCCTTTTCTATCTCCCAGTCTTCGTCTTTTTGGGATCTCCGCCTTTCGCCAGCGCACGACCAATCACGCCTTCCTAGACCCGCACTTTTAGAATCTGCATGCTCCAAGATAGCGAGTTTCCGCATGTCTCATGCAAGACTTCCGGACCACCCATGCATCTACTTTTCATGTCCACCATCAAGAATCGTACCTGCAAAAATAGAGGTAATCCCTGCAACCCACTCACACATACGTCAATCACCCAAAAATAACCCATATACCCATGTGCGTTTTCTAAATCCGCGAACATGAATAAGATGAATGAATGAAGGCTTCTCTTTTTTTTTTTTTGAAGTGTTGGAAAACGGCACTTTTCAAAACCCTGTAAGTCAAAAACAGTGAGGAATCAGCTTGAGCTTGTGAGCGACAAAAATATTCACTTCTTAAATCTGTACAATAATGTTAGAGACGCCTTAGGTCCAAATCTGCTTCCAGATATCACTTTTGGGCCCTGCAAAATCAAAAATTCTACAGAGATGAGAAAACATGAAAATTATCTTCATTAACCTATCTTCATGGAACCAAATGAGACATAAAACATAGGAACTACAAAAAATTCAATCAGGTAAAGTTTTTCTACTAAGAATACTCTACCTTTCTCTCATACAACACTTTTTCAGATTCCTTCATCTTCATGCTCGAAATTAACATACAAATTTCATGCGACAACTTTCTAGAGAGAGAATGTAAAAACTTATTGCTACAAAATTTTGCAGACATGATCAAAATATCCTAAACATAAAATTTCATTATTACCTACACATCTTTGTTTTTTTCCAGGTGGAAAATCAACGTGGCATCTTACGATTCTCCCCCTCTTTAAAGAACTCTGTCCTCAGAGTTGGAAAGAAGGATAATGTTCCATAAACTCATCTAAACCAACCCATGTTGAATCTTCAATAGGATATGCAAACCACTTTACTAAAATTTCCACTATTTCACGATTCCTAAGATGTCTAACTCTCCTATCCAATATAACTTTTGGTTCAAGTTCAAAAGTGGCATCTTCCTTCAACTTAGATTTGTCCTGCAAAACATGATCAGCATTAGGAACATACTTTTTAAGTAATCCAACATGGAAGACTGGATGAATTTTCAAAGTATTAGGTAGGTCAAAAAAATATGCAACATAACCAATTTTCTTTAAGATTTTGAAAGCACCAGCATAACGAGGAGACAATCGACAATCTTTACCTAAAACCAGATTTGATTTAGAAGGACTCACTTTCAAAAAAACCAGATCATTTGTTCTAAATTCCAAGGGCCTCTTTTTGAGATCATGATATATCTTCTGACGCTTCTGTGCATCTTTCATGTTTTTCCTTACCTTATTTAGCTCCAAATCCATGTTTTCAAGCATCTGTTTGGATATTTCAACCTGATTCTGTGAATTAAAAAGTGAATGCGGTAGTAAGCAATTATAACCATACATTGCTTCAAAAGGTGTCATCTTAATAGAGGAATGCCATGCACTATTCTATGCATACTCAACCAAGGGCAAATATTCAGTCCAATTGTTTTGCTTATCATTCACATACATGCGTAACATATCCTCAAGCACCCTGCTAACCCTCTCGGTCTCACCATCGGTTTGAGGATGAAATGCAGTACTCATGCGTAATTCTGTTCCTATGGATTGAAATGTTGCCTTCCAAAAATTAGATGTGAACCTTGCATCCCTATCAAAAATTATACTTTTGGGTATACCATGTAACCTAAAAATTTCTTTTATGAAAAGTTTAGCAACATGCAAAGCTGTATCAGTTTTCCTCATGGGAAGAAAATGTGCGATCTTTGTAAGACGGTCCACGACAACAAAGATGGTATCATGCCCACTTCTGGTCACAGGCAACTTTGTTATGAAATCCATAGAGATGGATTCCCATTTTTGATCATGCACATCTAATGGTTGTAACATGCCACGACTCCTTTTAAATTCGTTCTTAACCTGTTGACATTTCAGACATTCTTCGACATACCTCTTAATATCATATTTCATATGTGGCCAGTAATATGAAGCTTTCACTTTTGCATAAGTTCTAGAAAAACCAGGGTGTGCAGAGAAAGGTGCATCATGACAGTCATGGAGGATCTTTTCTTTCAAAATAGATTCTGAAGAAATACATAAACGAGAATTACAATACAAATCATTATTTCTCAAATGAAATTTTCCCTGAAACATAGAACCTGGATTCATACCCAAAAATTCCAAGATTGCTACATAAAATAAATCTTCTTTTAATTCTTTTCCAATATCAAAATCAGAGGATGAAATAGAAATTGAACTGCATAGGGGTATACGACTCAAAGCATCGGCCACCTTGTTTTCTTTTGTTGCTAAGTATTTAATATCAAAATCATATTCACTTAGCAATTGGATCCATCGTTTTTGTCTATTGTTAAGTAAAGGTTGAGTAAATATGTATTTAAGGCTCTGATGATCTGTTCTTAGTTCAAACTTTACTCCTAGCAATAAGTGTCTTCAATGTTCAAGTGCGTGAACAACTGCAAGCATTTCTAAGTCATGTGTTGTATAATTTAGTTCATGTTTCCTTAATTTACTTGACTCATAAGCCACTACCCTCCCTTCTTGTGAAAGAACGCATCCGATTTGGCTTCCACTAGCATCACATGCAACAATAAAAGGCTTCCCTAACTCAGGTATCTTTAGCACACAATTTTCGATAACTTTTTGTTTTAATTCATCAAACGCCTTTTGACACTCATCGTTCCATGTGAACTCTCTATTTTTCTTTGTCAATTCTGTAAGAGGATTTGCAATTCGAGAAAAATCCCTAATGTGTGCCCTCTCATATTGTGCCAGACCAAGGAAGCTTCTCACATCCCTCACACATTTGGGTGTAGGCCAGTCAACTATGCTTTTAACTTTCTCAGGATGTATATGAATCCCTTCCTTAGAAACAACTCTCCCCAAATAAGTCACTTCCCCTTTTGCAAAAAAACATTTTCTCATCTTACCATATAGTTTATGCTCTCTTAGTTTTTGTAAAGTCTTCCTGAGCTGCAATGCATGTTCATCATCATCCTTAGAATACACAAAAATATCGTCAAGAAAAACTAATATAAATTCATCGAGATATTCATGAAACACATTATTCATCAAACACATAAGTGTTGCAGGAGCATTTGTTAATCCAAAAGGCAAAACTGTGAACTCGTAATGACCATATCGTGTTCTAAAAGGGGTTTTGGGTATGTCCTCAGACTTTACTCTAATTTGATGATATCTCGATCTTAAGTCAATTTTAGTGAATATTGTGGCACCACTCAATTAAGTCAGCAGTTCATCTATGTGTGGCAATGGATACTTGTTCTTAATGGTTTTCTTGTTCAATCCCCTATAGTCAATACAAAGTCTGTATGAACCATCTTTCTTTTTCTGAAACAAAACAGGTGCTCCCCAAGGTGAAACACTAGGTCTTATCAACTCCTGCTTCAATAGATCATCCAATTGGAGCTTCAACTCTTTTAATTCATCAATATTGAACCTATAAGGTCCTCTAGAATAAGGCTCACTTCCTAGATAAAGGTCTATAGCATGGTCAGTTTTCCTAGGAGGAGGCATGCCCGGTAGATCATCAGGAAATACATCTGCATACTCATCTAAACGTTTTTTAACATATTCCGGTATTTCCTCTTCTTTCTTCTTCTCCTGAAGGTCATGCACATAAACCAAATATGTCTCACAACCCTGTCAAATACCCCTAATCAACTTTATTGCAGAAATAGGAGAAAAACTTGAATTACACTTGCCTGCAAGACGATGTTCCTTCCCTTCTATTTTCAAAGTAAGGATCCCGCTTTCACAATCAATCACGACACTGTTATGAACTAACCAGTCCATTCCAATGATTACATCACATTCTCTCATTTCAATTACATGGAAGGTACCCAAAAACTTATGTTCTCCTAACATAAAATCAAGATTCTCAATGCAGCGTCGAGTATAGTGTATCCTACCATTAGCCATCTGTACAGGTCTTTTAGTCTGCATCTCAATATGCAACCCTAAAGCTTCTGCCATCTTAAGTGAAAGGAAATAATTTGTACTACCCGAATCAATCAACAAACTAACCTTACGTGAGGATATGTCCCCCATAATCCTAATCACCAATGCCCTTGAATGAGAAGAAGTTTTCATGCATTGAAGTCTAGGGCTAGAATACTTACCTTGATCATCTGCTTCCTCAATTGTCATGTTTTCTTCTTGTAGATGAGCTATCTTCGCTTGCATAGAACGGTTGATGGCCATGTTTGGACATTCAAAAGTGCGATGTCCTTGTTCTCCACATAGAAAACAAAGTCCCAGCCTCTTAGCCTGCTCCAGGAAATGAGAATCACGTTGCCAGTGCATAACTTCTTGCTTCTTAGGTGTATCCGTTTGCTTCGGCTTGGGTCTTCCTCCTTGACCGTTAATAGAGTTAGTCGATCTCTGTCCATTTTCATTTATTGAAATAGGTCTTGGGCGTCGATGTCCTTTTGAGATAAACCTTGATTTGAATGGCTTTTTCGTGGTAAACTTCTCCATCTTCTCAAAGTTTTCTGCTTTTGCAACTGCATCAAGAAAATCTACACATCGGGACCCCTTTACTTGATAGGGAAGCTCTTCCCGCAAACCCTCAATAAACTTGCTTTTCAGCGCATCTCCAGATCTAGTGCATACTTATGTAAACGCAAAAATTTCTCCTTATATTCTTCAACAAACAAGTTATATCTATCATCCTCATGCTGCTTGAAAGAGTAGAATTCCATTTTCTTTTCCATCCGATAATGTGGAGAACAATAACAATTCTCTGCTCTGATACCACTTGTAACAAGTCTCCTAAACTTAAGTCACAATCTCACACAGAATAATGGGTTTTGACACCACAAAATATAAAGAAGGCAAACAGAGTATACGCAGAACAAGAAGAGAGAGAATTTTATTATCTATGCAGATTTACAAGTAGTTTTGATCTGCATTACAAAATCTATCAGATTCCTTCAAGGTGAAGCCTCATCCACCCGACCACCCCCGAGCTGATCTCAATCCCAATCTCAATCACAATCACAATCTCAATCCCAATCTCAATCACAATCACAATCTCAATCTCAATCTCAATCTCAATCTCAATCGCAATTCTAGAAGCCGAAAAACGATCGTAATTACTGTACGACCATCATCCTTTTCTATCTCTCAGTCTTCCTCTTTTTGGGATCTCCGCCTTTCACCAGCGCACGACCAATCAGGCCTTCCTAGACCCGCACTTTTATAATCTGCATGCTGCAGGATAGCGTCTTTTCGCATGTCTCATGCAAGACTTCCGGACCACCCATGCATCTACTTTTCATGTCCACCATCAAAAATCGTACCTTCAAAAATAGAGGTAATCCCTGCAACACACTCACACACAGGTCAATCACCCAAAAATAACCCATATAACCATGTCCGTTTTCTAAATCCGCGAACATGAATAAGATGAATGAATGAAGGCTTCTCTTTTTTTTTATCTAAGTGTTGGAAAACGGCACTTTTCAAAACCATGTAAACCAAAACAATGAGGAATCAGCTTGAGCTTGTGAGAGACAAAAATATTCAGTTCTTAAATCTGTACAATAATGTTAGAAATGCCTTAGGTCCAAATCTGCTTCCAGATATCACTTTTGGGCCCTCCAAAATCAAAAATTCTAGAGAGAGATTAAAAAACATGAGAAATCTCTTCATTAACCTATCTTCATGGAACCAAATGAGACATAAAACATAGGAACTACAAAAAATTCAATCAGGTAAAGTTTTTCTACTAAGAATACTCTACCTTTCTCTCATACAACACTTTTTCAGATTCCTTCATCTTCATGCTCGAAATCAACATACAAATTTCATGCGACAACTTTCCAAAGAGAGAATGTAAAAACTTATTGCTACAAAATTTTGCAGACATGATCAAAATATCATAAACATAAAATTTCATTATTACCTACACATCTTTTTTTTTTTCCAGGTGGAAAATCAACGTGGCATCTTACAATTTCCCCCCTCTTTAAAGAACTTTGTCCTCAGAGTTGGAAAGAAGGATAATGTTCCATAAACTCATCTAAACCAACCCATGTTGAATCTTCAATAGGATATGCAAACCACTTTACTAAAATTTCCTTTAAGTAATCCAACATGGAAGACTGAATGAATTTTCAAAGTATTAGGTAGGTCAAGTAAATATGCAACAGAACCAATTTTCTTCAAGATTTTGAAAGGACCAGCATAACGAGGAGACAATCGACGATCTTTGCCTAAAACCACATTTGATTTTAAAGGACTCACTTTCAAAAAAACCACATCATTTGTTCTAAATTCCAAGGGCCTCTTTTTGAGATCATGATATAATTTCTGACGTTTCTGTGCATCTTTCATGTTTTTCC
Organism: Ceratopteris richardii; assembly: GCA_020310875.1. Taxonomy (NCBI): domain Eukaryota; kingdom Viridiplantae; phylum Streptophyta; class Polypodiopsida; order Polypodiales; family Pteridaceae; genus Ceratopteris; species Ceratopteris richardii. The sequence continues at coordinate 166,018,606 of CM035427.1, forward strand.
TTACCTTATTTAGCTCCAAATCCATGTTTTCAAGCATCTATTTGGATATTTCAACCTGATTCTGTGAATTAAAAAGTGAATGCGGCAGCAAGCAATTATAACCATACATTGCTTCAAAAGGTGTCATCTTAATAGAGGAATGCCATGCACTATTATATGCATACTCAACCAAGGGCAAATATTCAGTCCAATTGTTTTGCTTATCATTCACATACATGCGTAACATATCCTCAAGCACCCTGTTAACCGTCTCGGTCTCACCATCGGTTTGAGGATGAAATGCAGTACTCATGCGTAATTTTGTTCCTATGGATTGAAATGTTGCTTTCCAAAAATTGAATGTGAACCTTGCATCCCTATCAGAAATTATACTTTTGGGTATACCATGTAACCTAAAAACTTCTTTTATGAAAAGTCTAGCAACATGCAAAGCTGTATCACTTTTCCTCATGGGAAGAAAATGTGCCATCTTTGTAAGACGGTCCACAACAACAAAGATGGTATCATGCCCACTTTTCGTCACAGGCAACTTTGTTATGAAATCCATAGAGATGGATTCCCATTTTTGATCAGGCACATCTAATGTTTGTAACATGCCAGGACTCCTTTTAAATTCGTTCTTAACCTGTTGACATTTCAGACATTCTTTGACATACCTCTTAATATCATATTTCATACGTGGCCAGTAATATGAAGCTTTCACTTTTGCATAAGTTCTAGAAAAACCAGGGTGTGCTGAGAAAGGTGCATCATGACAATCATGCAGGATCTTTTCTTTCAAAACAGATTCTGAAGAAATACATAAACGAGAATTACAATACGAATCATTATTTCTCAAATGAAATTTTCCCTGAAACATGGAACCTAGATTCATACCCAAAAATTCCAAGATTGCTGCATAAAATAAGTCTTCTTTTAATTCTTTTCCAATATCAGAATTAGAGGATAAAATAGAAATTGAACTGCGTAGGGGTTTACGACTCAAAGCATTAGCCACCTTGTTTTCTTTTCGTGCTAAGTATTTAATATCAAAATCATATTCACTTAGCAATTGGATCCATCATTTTTGTCTATTGTTAAGTAAAGGTTGAGTAAATATGTATTTAAGGCTCTGATGATCTGTTCTTAATTCAAACTTTACTCCTAGCAATAAGTGTCTCCAATGTTTAAGTGCGTGAACAACTGCAAGCATTTCTAAGTCATGTGTTGTATAATTTAGTTCATGTTTCCTTAATCTCCTTGACTCATAAGCCACTACCCTCCCTTCTTGTGAAAGAACGCATCCGATTTGGCTTCCACTAGCATCACATGCAACAATAAAAGCCTTCCCTAACTCAGGTATCTTTAGCACACAATTTTCGATAACTTTCTGTTTTAATTCGTCAAATGCCTTTTGACACTCATCATTCCATGTGAACTCTCTATTTTTCTTTGTCAATTCTGTAAGATGATTTGCAATTCGAGAAAACTCCCTAATGTGTGCCCTCTCATATTGTGCCAAACCAAGGAAGCTTCTCACATGCGTCACACATTTGGGTGTAGGCCAGTCAACTATGCTTTTAACTTTCTCAGGATCTATATGAATCCCTTCCTTAGAAACAACTCTCCCCAAATAAGTCACTTCCCCTTTTGCAAAAAAACATTTACTCATCTTACCATATAGTTTATGCTCTCTTAGTTTTTGTAAAGTCTTCCTGAGATGCAATACATGTTCATCATCATCCTTAGAATACACAAAAATATCGTCGAGAAAAACTCATATAAATTCATCGAGATATTCATGAAACACATTATTCATCAGACACATAAATGTTGCAGGAGTATTTGTTAATCCAAAAGGCAAAACTGTGAACTAGTAATGACCATATCGTGTTCTAAAAGCGGTTTTGGGTATGTCCTCAGACTTTACTCTAATGTGATGATATCCCGATCTTAAGTCAATTTTAGTGAATACTGTGGCACCACTCAATTGACTCAGCAGTTCATCTATGTGTGGCAGTGGATACTTGTTCTTAATGATTTTCTTGTCCAATCCCCTACAGTCAATACAAAGTCTGTATGAACCATCTTTCTTTTTTTGAAACAAAACAGGTGCTCCCCAAGGTGAAACACTAGGTCTTATCAACTCCTTCTTCAATAGATCATCCAATTGGAGCTTCAACTCTTTTAATTCATCAATATTGAACCTATAAGGTGCTCTAGAATAAGGCTCATTTCCTGGATAAAGGTCTATAGCATGGTCAATTTTCCTAGGAGGAGGCATGCCCAGTATATCATCAGGAAATACATCTGTGTACTCATCTAAAAGTTTTTCAACATATTCCGGTATTTCCTCTTCTTTCTTCTTCTCCTGAAGGTCATGCACATAAACCAAATATGTCTCACAACCCTGTCGAATACCCCTAATCAACTTTATTGCAGAAATAGGAGAAAAACTTGAATTACACTTGCCTCCAAGACGATGTTCCTTCCCTTCTATTTTCAAAGTAAGGATCCCGCTTTCACAATCAATCACGACACTGTTATGAACTAACCAGTCCATTCCAATGATTACATCACATTCTCTCATTTCAATTACATGAAAGGTACCCAAAAACTTATGTTCTCCTAACATAAAATCAAGATTCTCAATGCAGCCTCGAGTATAGTGTATCCTACCATTAGCCATCTGTACAGGTCTTTTAGTCTGCATCTCAATATGCAACCCTAAAGCTTCTGCCATCTTAAGTGAAAGGAAAGAATTTGTACTACCCGAGTAAATCAAGAGACTAACCTTACGTGAGGATATGTCCCCCATAATCCTAATCACCGATGCCCTTGAATGAGAAGAAGTTTTCATGCATTGAAGTCTAGGGCTAGAACACTTAGCTTGATCATCGGCTTCCTCAATTGTCATGTTTTCTTCTTGTAGATGAGCTATCCTCGCTTGCATAGAACGTTTGATGGCCTTGTTTGGACATTCAAAAGTGCGATGTCCTTGTTCTCCATATCGAAAACAAAGTCCCAGCCTCTTAGCCCACTCCACGAAATCAGAATCACATTGCCAGTGCATAACTTCTTGCTTCTTAGGTGTATCCGTTTGGTTCCGCTTTGGTCTTCCTCCTTGACCGTTAATAGAGTTAGTCGATCTCTGTCCATTTTGATTTATTGAAATAGGTCTTGGGGGTCAATGTCCTGTTGAGATAAACCTTGATTTGAATGCCTTTTTCGTGGTAAACTTCTCCATCTTCTCAAAGTTTTCTACTTTTGCAACCTCATCAAGAAAATCTACACATCCGGACCCCTTTACTTGATAGCGAGGCTCTTCCCGCAAAGCCTCAATAAACTTGCTTTTTAGCACATCTCCAGAATCTTCTAGTGCATACTTATGTAAACACAAAAAACACAAAAATTTCTCCTTATATTCTTCAATAGACAAGTTATATCTATCATCCTCATGCTGCTTGAAAGAGTAGAATTCCATTTTCTTTTCCATCCGATAATGTGGAGAACAATAACGATTCTCTGCTTGCTCTCGAAATTCTTTCCAGAGGATCGTACCTTCACGTGTTCTTGTCTGTATATAAGATTTCCACCATAGTTTTGCGACTCCTCGCAAATGCAGAATTGCCACCTTTGCTTTTGATTCCTCACTAAATACGCGCAGGTCAAAGAAATCTTCAAGTTCCTCAATCCATGCTTCAAGATCCTCTCCAGTTCTCTTCTCACCATCAAATTCATTTAATTTTGCTCTTTTGAACACTTGCTTGAGTGCAGATTCACCTGCATCATCGTCCTCTTCAGGTTCACGTTGCCGTCTAGCTCTACGTGCATTTGATGTGCCCGCACCATTACCACCTTCAGCATTGAGGTCCATGAAAGCATTTGCAGTAGCCTCTTTTTATTTGTTGTATCTTTCTTTATGTAATTCTGCATTCAATCTACGGATAAGCTCCTCTTGTTCTTCTATGTTCTTCTTCAAAGCCAGCAGCTTGTCCCAGAATCCAACTCTGCTGTGATACCACTTGTAACAAGACTCTTAAACTTGAGTCACAATCTCACACAGAATAATGGGTTTCGACACCACAAGATATAAAGAAGGCAAACAGAGTATACACAGAACAAGAAGAGAGAGAATTTTATTATCTGTGCAGATTTACAAGTAGTTTTGATCTGCGTTACAAAATCTATCAGATTTCTTCAATGTGAAGCCTCATCCACCCTACCACCCCCGAGCTAATCTCAATCCCAATCTCAATCAATATCACAATCTTAATCCCAATCTCAATCACATTCACAATCTCAATATCAATCTCAATCGCAATTCCAGAAGCCGAAAAACGGTCGTAATGACTGTACGACAATCATCCTTTTCTATCTCTCAGTCTTCGTCTTTTTGGGATCTCCGCCTTTCGCTGGCGCACGACCAATCACGCCTTCCTAGACCCGCACTTTTAGAATTTGCATGGTCCAAGATAGCGTCTTTTCGCATGTCTCATGCAAGACTTCTAGACCACCCATGCATCTACTTTTGATGTCCACCATCAAGAATCGTACCTGCAAAAATAGAGGTAATCCCTGCAACACACTCACACACACGTCAATCACCCAAAAATAACCCATATACCCATGTGCGTTTTTTAAATCTGCAAACATTCAAAACCCTCTAACTCAAAAACAGTGAGGAATCAGCTTGAGCTTGTGAGAGACAAAAATATTCAGTTCTTAAATATGTACAATAATGTTTGAGACTCCTCAGGTCCAAATCTGCTTCCAAATATCACTTTTGGGCCCTGCAAAATCAAAAATTCTAGAGAGAGATGAAAAAACATGAAAAATGTCTTCATTAACCTATCTTCATGGAACCAAATGATACATAAAACATAGGAACTACAAAAATTTCAATCAGGTAAAGTTTTTCTACTAAGAATACTCTACCTTTCTCTCATACAACACTTTTTCAGATTCCTTCATCTTTATGCTCGAAATTAACATACAAATTTCATGCGACAACTTTCTAGAGAGAGAATGTAAAAACTTATTGCTACAAAATTTTGCAGACATGATCAAAATATCCTAAACATAAAATTTCATTATTACCTACACATCTTTTATTTTTTTCCAGGTGGAAAATCAACGTGGCATCTTATAATTCTTCCCCTCTTTAAAGAACTCTGTCCTCAGAGTTGGAAAGAAGGATAATGTTCCATAAACTCATCTAAACCAACCCATGTTGAATCTTCAATAGGATATGCAAACCACTTTACTAAAATTTCCACTATTTCACGATTCCTAAGATGTCTAACTCTCCTATCCAATATAACTTCTGGTTCAAGTTCAAAAGTGGCATCTTCCTTCAACTTAGATTTGTCCTGCAAAACATGATCAGCATTAGGAACATACTTTTTAAGTAATCCAACATGGAAGACTGGATGAATTTTCAAAGTATTAGGTAGGTCAAGTAAATATGCAACAGATGCGTAACATATCCTCAAGCACCCTGTTAACCCTCTCGGTCTCACCATCGGTTTGAGGATGAAATGCAGTACTCATGCGTAATTCTGTTCCTATGGATTGAAATGTTGCTTTCCAAAAATTAGATGTGAACCTTGCATCCCTATCAGAAATTATACTTTTGGGTATACCATGTAACCTAAAAATTTCTTTTATGAAAAGTTTAGCAACATGCAAAGCTGTATCAGTTTTCCTCATGGGAAGAAAATGTGCCATCTTTGTAAGACAGTCCACAACAACAAAGATGGTATCATGCCCACTTCTAGTCACAGGCAACTTTGTTATGAAATCCATAGAGATGGATTCCCATTTTTGATCAGGCACATCTAATGGTTGTAACATGCCAGGACTCCTTTTAAATTCGTTCTTAACCTATTGACATTTCAGACATTCTTCGACATACCTCTTAATATCATATTTCATACGTGGCCAGTAATATGAAGCTTTCACTTTTGCATAAGCTCTAGAAAAACCAGGGTGTGCAAAGAAAGGTGCATCATGACAGTCATGCAGGATCTTTTCTTTCAAAATAGATTCTGAAGAAATACATAAACGAGAATTACAATACAAATCATTATTTCTCAAATGAAATTTTCCCTGAAACATAGAACGTGAATTCATACCCAAAAATTCCAAGATTGCTGCATAAAATAAATCTTCTTTTAATTCTTTTCCAATATCAAAATCAAAGGATAAAATAGAAATTGAACTACATAGGGGTTTACGAATCAAAGCATCGGCCACCTTGTTTTCTTTTCCTGCTAAGTATTTAGTATCAAAATCATATTCACTTAGCAATTGGATCCATCGTTTTTGTCTATTGTTAAGTAAAGGTTGAGTAAATATGTATTTAAGGCTGTGATGATGTGTTCTTAATTCAAACTTTACTCCTAGCAATAAGTGTCTCCAATGTTTAAGTGTGTGAACAACTGCAAGCATTTCTAAGTCATGTGTTGTATAATTTAGTTCATGTTTCCCTTAATTTCCTTGACTCATAAGCCACTACCCTCCCTTCTTGTGAAAGAACGCATCCGATTTGGCTTCCACTAGCATCACATACAATAATAAAAGGCTTCCCTAACTCAGGTATCTTTAGTACACAATTTTTGATAACTTTCTGTTTTAATTCGTCAAACGCCTTTTGACACTCATCGTTCCATGTGAACTCTCTATTTTTCTTTGTCAATTCTGTAAGATGATTTGCAATTTGAGAAAACTCCCTAATGTGTGCCCTCTCATATTGTCCCAAACCAAGGAAGCTTCTCACATCCCTCACACATTTGGGTGTAGGCCAGTCAATTATGCTTTTAACTTTCTCAGGATCTATATGAATCGCTTCCTTAGAAACAACTCTCCCCAAATAAGTCACTTCCCCTTTTGCAAAAAAACATTTACTCATCTTACCATATTGTTTATGCTCTCTTAGTTTTTGTAAAGTCTTCTTGAGATGCAATGCTTGTTCATCATTATCCTTAGAATACACAAAAATATCGTCAAGAAAAACTAATATAAATTCATCGAGATATTCATGAAACACATTATTCATCAAACACATAAATGTTGCAGGAGCATTTGTTAATCCAAAAGGAAAAACTGTGAGCTCGTAATGACCATATCGTGTTCTAAAAGCGGTTTTGGTTATGTCCTCAGACTTTACTCTAATTTGATGATATCCCGATCTTAAGTCAATTTTAGTGAATACTATGGCACCACTCAATTGACTCAGCAGTTCATCTATGTGTGGCAATGGATACTTGTTCTTAATGGTTTTCTTGTTCAATCCCCTATAGTCAATACAAAGTCTGTATGAACCATCTTTCTTTTTTTGAAACAAAACAGGTGCTCCCGAAGGTGAAACACTAGGTCTTATCAACTCCTTCTTCAATAGATCATCCAATTGGAGCTTCAACTCTTTCAATTCATCAATATTGAACCTATAAGGTGCTCTAGAATAATGCTCACTTCCTGGATAAAGGTCTATAGCATGGTCAGTTTTCCTAGGAGGAGGCATGCCCGATAGATCATCAGGAAATACATCTGCGTACTAATCTAAAAGTTTTTTAACATATTCTGGTATTTCCTCTTCTTTCTTCTTCTCCTGAAGGTCATGCACATAAACCAAATATGTCTCACAACCATGTCGAATACCCCTAATCAACTTTATTGCAGAAATAGGAGAAAAACTTGAATTACACTTGCCTGCAAGACGATGTTCCTTCCCTTCTATTTTCAAAGTAAGGATCCCGCTTTCACAATCAATCATGACACTGCTATGAACTAACCAGTCCATTCCAATGATTACATCACATTCTCTCATTTCAATTACATGGAAGGTACCCAAAAACTTATGTTCTCCTAACATAAAATCAAGATTTTCAATGCAGCGTCGAGTATAGTGTATCCTACCATTAGCCATCTGTACACGTCTTTTAGTCTGCATCTCAATATGCAACCCTAAAGCTTCTGCCATCTTAAGTGAAAGGAAAGATTTTTTACTACTTGAATCAATCAAGAAACTAACCTCATGTGAGGATATGTCCCCCATAATCCTAATCACTGATGCCCTTGAATGAGAAGAAGTTTTCATGCATTGAAGTCTAGGGCTAGAACACTTACCTTGATCATCTGCCTCCTCAATTGTCATGTTTTCTTCTTGTAGATGAGCTATCTTCGCTTGCATAGAACGGTTGGTGGCCTTGTTTGGACATTCAAAAGTGCAATGTCCTTGTTCTCCACATCGAAAACAAAGTCCCAGCCTCTTAGCCCGCTCCACGAAATCAGAATCACGTTGCCTATGCATAACTTCTTGCTTCTTAGGTGTATCCGTTTGCTTCAGCTTTGGTCTTCCTCCTTGACGGTTAATAGAGTTAGTCGATCTCTGTCCATTTTGATTTATTGAAATAGGTCTTGGGGGTCGATGTCCTGGTTAGATAAACCTTGATTTGAATGCCTTTTTCGTGGTAAACTTCTCCATCTTCTCAAAGTTTTGTGCTTTTGCAACCACATCAAGAAAATCTACACATTCGGACCCCTTTACTTGATAGCGAAGCTCTTCCCACAAACCCTCAATAAACTTGCTTTTCAGCGCATCTCCAGAAACTTCTAGTGCATACTTATGTAAACGCAAAAATTTCTCCTTATATTTTTTAACAGAAAAGTTATATCTATCATCCTCATGCTGCTTGAAAGAGTAGAATTCCATTTTCTTTTCCATCCGATAATGTGGAGAACAATAACGATTCTCTGCTAGTTCTCGAAATTCTTTCCAGAGGATCGGACCTTCACGTGTTCTTGTCTGTATATAAGATTTCCACCACAGTTTTGCGACTCCTCGCACATGCAGAATTGCCACCTTTGCTTTTGATTCCTCACTAAATACGCGCAGGTCAAAGAAATCTTCAAGTTCCTCAATCCATGCTTCAAGATCGTCTCCAGTTTTCTTCTCACCATCAAATTCATTTAATTTTGCTCTTTTGAACACTTGCTTGAGTGGAGATTCACCTGCATCATCGTCCTCTTTAGGTTCACGTTGCCGTCTAGCTCTATGTGCATTTGATGTACCCGCACCATTACCACCTTCAGCATTGAGGTCCATGAAAGCATTTGCAGTAGCCTCTTTTTGTTTGTTGGATCTTTATTTATGTAATTGTGCATTCAATCCACGGATAAGCTCCTCTTGTTCTTCTATCTTCTTCTTCAAAGCCTGCATCTTGTCCCGAAATCCAACTCTGCTCTGATACCACTTGTAATAAGTCTCCTAAACTTGAGTCACTATCTCACACAGAATAATGGGTTTCGACACCACAAGATATAAAGAAGGCAAACAGAGTATATGCAGAACAAGAAGAGGGAGAATTTTATTATCTGTGCAGATTTACAAGTAGTTTTGATTAGCGTTACAAAATCTATCAGATTGCTTCAATGTGAAGCCTCATCCACCCGACCACCCCCGAGCTGATCTCAATCCCAATCTCAATCACAATCACAATCTCAATCCCAATCTCAATCACAATCAAAATCTTAATCTCAATCTCAATGTCAATCTCAATCTCAATCTCAATCGCAATTCCAGAAGCCGAAAAACGATCGTAATGACTGTACGACCATCATCCTTTTCTATCTCTCAGTCTTCGTCTTTTTGGGATGTCCGCCTTTCGCCAACGCACGACCAATCACGCCTTCTTAGACCCGCACTTTTAGAATCTGCATGCTCCAAGATAGTGTCTTTTCGCATGTCTCATGCAAGACTTCCGGACCACCCATGCATCTACTTTTCATGTCCACCATCAAGAATCGTACCTGGAAAAATAGAGGTAATCCCTGCAATGCACTCACACACACGTCAATCACCCAAAAATAACCCATATACCCATGTGCGTTTTCTAAATCCGCGAACATGAATAAGATGAATGAATGAAGGCTTCTCTTTTTTTTTTTCTTTTAAGTGTTGGAAAACGGCACTTTTCAAAACCCTGTAACTCAAAAACAGTGAGGAATCAGCTTGAGCTTGTGAGAGACAAAAATATTCAGTTCTTAAATCTGTACAATAATGTTAGAGACGCCTCAGGTCCAAATCTGCTTCCAAATATCACTTTTGGGCCCTACAAAATCAAAAAATCTAGAGAGAGATGAAAAAACATGAAAAATCCCTTCATTAATCTATCTTCATGGAACCAAATGAGACATAAAACATAGGAACTACAAAAAATTCAATCAGGTAAAGTTTTTCTACTAAGAATACTCTACCTTTCTCTCATACAACACTTTTTCAGATTCCTTCATCTTCATGCTCGAAATTAACATAATAATTTCATGCGACAACTTTCCAGAGAGAGAATGTAAAAACTCATTGCCACAAAATTTTGCAAACATGATCAAAATATCCTACACATAAAATTTTATTATTACCTACACATCTTTTTTTTTTTTCCAGGTGGAAAATCGTGGCATCTTACAATTCTCCCCCTCTTTAAAGAACTTTGTCCTCAGAGTTGGAAAGAAGGATAATGTTCCATAAACTCATCTAAACCAACCCATGTTGAATCTTCAATAGGATATGCAAACCACTTTACTAAAATTTCCACTATTTCACGATTCCTAAGATGTCTAACTCTCCTATCCAATATAACTTCTGGTTCAAGTTCAAAAGTGGCATCTTCCTTCAACTTAGATTTGTCCTGCAGAACATGATCAACATTAGGAACATACTTTTTAAGTAATCCAACATGGAAGACTGGATGAAATTTCAAAGTATTAAGTAGGTCAAGTAAATATGCAACAAAACCAATTTTCTTTAAGATTTTGAAAGGACCAGCATAACGAGGAGACAATCGACGATCTTTGCCTAAAACCAGATTTGATTTAGAAGGACTCACTTTCAAAAAAGCCAGATCATTTGTTCTAAATTCCAAGTGCCTCTTTTTGAGATCATGATATAATTTCTGACGTTTCTGTGCATCTTTCATGTTTTTCCTTACCTTATTTAGCTCCAAATTCATGTTTTCAAGCATCTGTTTGGATATTTCAACCTGATTCTGTGAATTAAAAAGTGAATGCGGCAACAAACAATTATAACCATACATTGCTTCAAAAGGTGTCATCTTAATAGAGGAATGCCATGCACTATTATATGCATACTCGACCAAGGGGCAAATATTCAGTCCAATTGTTTTGCTTATCATTCACATACATGCGTAACATATCCTCAAGCACCCTGTTAATCCTCTCGGTCTCACCATCGGTTTGAGGATGAAATGCAGTACTCATGCGTAATTCTGTTCCTATGGATTGAAATGTTGCTTTCCAAAAATTAGATGTGAACCTTGCATCCCTATCAGAAATTATACTTTTGGGTATACCATGTAACCAAAACATTTCTTTTATGAAAAGTTTAGCAACATGCAAAGTTGTATCAGTTTTCCTCATGGGAAGAAAATGTGTCATCTTTGTAAGACGGTCCACGACAACAAAGATGGTATCATGCCCACTTCTGGTCACAGGCAACTTTGTTATGAAATCCATAGAGATGGATTCCCATTTTTGATCAGGCACATCTAATGGTTGTAACATGCCAGGACTCCTTCTAAATTCATTCTTAACCTGTTGACATTTCAGACATTCTTCAAGATACCTCTTAATATCATATTTCATACGTGGCTAGTAATATGAAGCTTTCACTTTTGCATAAGTTCTAGAAAAACTAGGGTGTGCAGAGAAAGGTGCATCATGACAGTCATGCAAGATCTTTTCTTTCAAAACAGATTCTCAAGAAATACATAAACGAGAATTACAATGCAAATCATTATTTCTCAAATGAAATTTTCCCTGAAACATAGAACCTGGATTCATACCCAAAAATTCCAAGATTGCTGCATAAAATAAATCTTCTTTTAATTCTTTTCCAATATCAAAATGAGAGGATAAAATAGAAATTGAACTGCATAGGGGTTTACGACTCAAAGCATTGGCCACCTTGTTTTCTTTTCCTGCTAAGTATTTAATATCAAATTCATATTCACTTAGCAATTGGATCCATCGTTTTTGTCTATTGTTAAGTAAAGGTTGAGTAAATATGTATTTAAGGCTGTGATGATGTGTTCTTAATTCAAACTTTACTCCTAGCAATAAGTGTCTCCAATGTTTAAGTGCATGAACAACTGCAAGCATTTCTAAGCCATGTGTTGTATAATTTAGTTCATGTTTCCTTAATTTCCTTGACTCATAAGCCACTACCCTCCCTTCTTGTGAAAAAACGCATCTGATTTGGCTTCCACTAGCATCACATGCAACAATAAAAGGCTTCCCTTAGTCAGGTATCTTTAGCACACAATTTTCGATAACTTTCTGTTTTAATTCGTCAAACGCCTTTTGACACTCATCGTTCCAAGTGAACTCTCTATTTTTCTTTGTCAATTCTGTAAAAGAATTTGCAATTTGAGAAAACTCCCTAATGTGTGCCCTCTCATATTGTGCCAAACCAAGGAAACTTCTCACATCCCTCACACATTTGGGTGTAGGCCAGTCAACTATGCTGTTAACTTTCTTAGGATCTATATGAATCCCTTCGTTAGAAACAACTCTCCCCAAATAAGTCACTTCCCCTTTTGCAAAAAAACATTTACTCATCTTTCCATATAGTTTATGCTCTCTTAGTTTTTGTAAAGTCTTCCTGAGATGCAATGCATATTCATCATCATCCTTAGAATACACAAAAATATTGTCAAGAAAAACTAATCTAAATTCATCAAGATATTCATGAAACACATTATTCATCAAACACATAAATGTTGCAGGAGCATTTGTTAATCCAAAAGGAAAAATTGGGAACTCGTAATGACCATATCCTGTTCTAAAAGCGGTTTTGGGTATGTCCTCAGACTTTACTCTAATTTGATGATCTCCCGATCTTAACTCAATTTTAGTGAATATTGTGGCACCACTCAATTGACTCAGCACTTCATCTATGTGTGGCAGTGGATACTTGTTCTTAATGGTTTTCTTGTTCAATCCCCTATAGTCAATACAAAGTCTGTATGAACCATCTTTCTTTTTCTGAAACAAAACAAGTGCTCCCCAAGGTGAAACACTAGGTCTTATCAACTCCTTCTTCAATAGATCATCCAATTGGAGATTCAACTCTTTCAATTCATCAATATTGAACCTATAAGGTGCTCTAGAATAAGGCTCACTTCCAGGATAAAGGTCTATAGCATCGTCAGTTTTCCTAGGAGGAGGCATGCCCAGTAGATCATCAGGAAATACATCTGCGTACTCATCTAAAAGTTTTTTAACATATTCCGGTATTTCCTCTTCTTTCTTCTTCTCTTGAAGGTCATGCACATAAACCAAATATGTCTCACAACCCTGTCGAATACCCCTAATCAACTTTATTGCAGAAATAGGAGAAAAACTTGAATTACACTTGCCTGCAAGATGATGTTCCTTCCCTTCTATTTTCAAAGTAAGGATCCCACTTTCACAATCAATCACGACACTGTTATGAACTAACCAGTCCATTCCAATGATTACATCACATTCTCTCATTTCAATTACATGAAACGTACCCAAAAACTTATGTTCTCCTAACATAAAATCAAGATTCTCAATGCAGCCTCGAGTATAGTGTATCCTACCATTAGCCATCTGTACAGGTCTTTTAGTCTGCATCTCAAGATGCAACCCTAAAGCTTCTGCCATCTTAAGTGAAAGGAAAGAATTTGTACTACCCGAATCAATCAAGAAACTAACCTTAGGTGAGGATATGTCTCCCATAATCCTAATCAACCATGCCCTTGAATGAGAAGAAGTTTTCATGCATTGAAGTCCAGGGCTAGAACACTTACCTTGATCATCCGCTTCCTCAATTGTCATGTTTTCTTCTTGTAGATGAGCTATCTTCGCTTGCATAGAAGCATTGATGGCCTTGTTTGGACATTCAAAAGTGCGATGTCCTTGTTCTCCACATCGAAAACAAAGTCCCAGCCTCTTAGCCCGCTCCAAGAAATTAGAATCACGTTGCCAGTGCATAACTTCTTGCTTCTTAGGTGTATCCGTTTGCTTCGTCTTTGGTCTTCCTCCTTGACCGTTAATAGAGTTAGTCGATCTCTATCCATTTTGATTTATTGAAATAGGTCTTGGGGGTCGATGTCCTGTTGAGATAAACCTTGATTTGAATGCCTTTTTCCTGGTAAACTTCTCCATCTTCTCAAAGTTTTTTGCTTCTGCAACCGCATCAAGAAAATCTACACATCCGGACCCCTTTACTTGATAGCGAAGCTCTTCCCGCAATCCCTCAATAAACTTGCTTTTTAGCGCATCTCCAGAAACTTCTAGTGCATACTTATGTAAACGCAAAAATTTCTCCTTATATTCTTCAACGGACAAGTTATATCTATCATCCTCATGCTGCTTGAAAGAGTAGAATTCCATTTTCTTTTCCATCCGATAATGTGGAGAACAATAACAATTCTTTGCTTGCTCTTGAAATTCTTTCCAGAGTATCGGACCTTCACGTGTGTTGCAGAGCCAAAGAGCGCACAAAGCAGAGAAAAAGACGGGCCCCAAAATTTTTCCGATTTGGACCAGATATTTTTGTAACATATTCATTTCTGTAATATATTTCCCTTGTAAAGGCACTAGAGGAGTCCTCTAGATGCATTCCCATAGAAGAATAGAAGCCTACCCATGTAAAATAGTAGGAAATTAGCTCTTAGGGAATAAAGTGCCGGTCACTTGTGTGAAAGGACCATTTTTAGGGCACTAGTATATAAGTCAAATGTGACTCTTTGTAAAGAACTTTTTGCCATTGTGAGAACGGAGAGCACAGAAATTCGAATTTGTGTCTTCTTCCCTCTTCATCTTCTTCTTCGCGAGCTTGTATGCATGTGTATTGCTTGGAAAGAGTGCTTGTGAGTGTGATCTATCCTTGAGAGTGTTTCTTTGCTGTAGGAGAGGTGTGTGCGAGGTGTAGAAAGTGCTGAAGTGTAGGAAAGTATTCCCGCGACTCAGTATTTCTGTCATAACTTGAAGTAGGAGTGTCGGAATTGCGTGAAACCACTGCCATTGGATGCGTCTTCTCGAGAGCTTCGAAACGCATATACTATTCGCTATGTTTGGAGCCCGGAGCTAGGAGAAAAGTCCAAAATACTGACGGCTGCTGCACCAAGTATCGTTTCGTCTTGACCTACAGTTGAAGCTTGTTAGGATAAGTGTTTTTCTCACTTTCACTTTTGAGTAATACTTTTGCATTGACCATTACACGTTTGCATGTCTTCATACACTCGGCTAGGTTAGTATACTCTTCGGATTGATAAATTAAAAGCGTGTATCCCCACTATATGTACTTGTGAGGGGATTGAGGTACAGTCTCTTTCTCCGCAAGTCCCTAAGTTGAAGCTTAGGTCAACACACTTTTTGGCGCCGTTGCCGGGGAGTGACGAATCAAACCGAGGCATTCGCGTGATGGTAAGTAGCTTTTTGCTTTGAAGAACGTGGAGGAGCGGAAATTTTCTCTTCTTTGGTAAGTCAATTTCAACCGCACTTGCTACTTCTCATTCTTGGAGTGTGTGTAGTAAGTTGATAGATTAGGGGAGTGAGTAGAAGAAGTAGAATAGGAGTGAGTGGAGAGTAGAGTAGGCTTTAGGTTTGTTCAAGAATTTTCATTTTTCAGTAAGCTAGGAATTCCCAAGTATAAAAGCCAAAAAATTTTTCATTTTCAAGTTACTTGTTGAACAAGTATCGTGGAGAGCTGTGTCGAGTATCGTGTGAGCCCAGCGATCGTTTCGAGGAAGAGCAAGCAAAAAGGGAGAGTTCAGTGCAAGAGAGTTGGACCAAGAGATTATGGGAGCTTCCAAGGTAAACTAAACCACCTCCTTGCTCCAAAATTTTCAGTACTTCAACCTAGGAAAGGGAAAAACGACCTGCGCTGAGTGTCGTTTGGGCATTCAGGGGGTTAAAAGTGGCTTGTTGATTGATACAGTGGGTAGGGATAAGAGAGAGAACCTAGGAGAGAAAGGGGGAAAACAACCAAACCTCAAAAAACAACACAAAAATTTGAAAAAGGGTCAAGTATCGCTTTGCTCCTGCGGTCGAGTATCGTTTTACTCCTGCGGTTGAGTATCGCGATATTTCCCAGCGGTCGTCGATCGTTTTGTGAGATATCGTAGATCGTTTCAGATAGAGATCGTAGATCGTTTTCAGATAGAGGTCGTCGATCGTTTCGCTAGAGATCGTTTTGATTAAAGGTCGTCGGTCGTGTATCGTTTGCCAAGTATCGTGATCCAGAGATCGCGACATTTGTCAAAGGTCGGTATCGTTTCAGTTAGGTATCGTCGATCGTTTCCAGTGAAGGTCGTAGATCGTTTCTATCCGAGTATCGTGTATCGTCTAGTGAGAGATCGTGTATCGTTTCAACGAAGTATCGCCGATCGTTTCTACTAAAGATCGTCGGTCGTGTATCGCTTTCTGCCAGAGATCGTCTGTCGTCTCGTTAGAGATCGTTTCACGCAGCGGTCGTAGATCGTTTCAGATAAAGATCGTTTTGCTAGAGATCGTTTGGTCAAAGATCGTTTTCCAGCGATCGTTTTGATCAAGTATCGTTAGACCCAAGTGTCGATTTCCAGCGATCGTTTGGATGAAGTATCGTTTGTGAGCGGTCGTTTTGGGTCAGAGGTCGTAGATCGTTTTGTTGAGAAGTCGTGTATCGTTTCCAATCAGAGATCGTTTGGGGAAAGGTCGTTAGCCAGCGATCGTTTCTTCCAAGTATCGTCTGTCAGCGATCGTTTCACCGAAGTATCGTTTGTCAGCGATCGTTTTCTCAGAGATCGTGAGAGTCAAGTATCGTGACTTGAAATTTTCTTTCAGTCACCTTCCAGCCAAGGTTTTCCTAGACTTCTGAGCCATAACTTAGAACTCTAGAGACTAAAGGTGGACAAGATCTGATTAGAGCTCTTAAGTGAATGAACTTGAGATCAGGAAGAACCCTAGGAAGCCGAAGAAGTGTAATTTCTTCCGTAGGGAGCGTTGCCGAACCAAGTAACCGATCACACTATTCCGAGACCTCGAGTGAGTCAGAAGGAGAAATCCCCATGGCTTCCGAGGATATGCAAAACACTGTGCCCATGATTGGCCAGATGTCCATCATTGAGGGTGAATACAGGACTTCCTTAGAATATGTGAGCACTAACCACAATGAGATCCCTATCTATTTAGATGGTCTAAACAGATCAGTGGCCAGACTGAGGAAGGCTTCAGAAGCCTACATAGTGCCAAGACCAGCAGTTAAGTACATAGGAGGACTGTACATGGATAAACAAGACATTCAATACATGGTCACTGAACACCCGGAAATCATTAATGAGCGTGGTGAGGAAAATGACACTTCAAGTGTAAATAGACATGGAACTGAGGAACAAGTAACAACTCCTAGAGGTAGATCGACAATCACTAAGCTTTGGAGAGGAGACTTAGTCCCCCAGGATGACACTCTAATAGATGTGTATTTGATCAATGGGATGGAGCACCTGCTCAGAACCCATTCCTCTATTTGGGACGCTGCTCCTAATCCAGTTACCATCTATGAGTTACAAGATCCTGAATTCTCCACCATCATTACATATTTGGACAAAGACCACAGAAGATATTGGCCTGTCACTGAATTAGAGAGAGCTGAGTTGAAATATCAGAACATTCCAGTGTTCCCCCCAAGGGACCAAGCAACCACTTCACGGAACCCACATGGAACTTCTCAATATGACTCAAGTCAACATTCGGGACAAACACAACAAACTCAACAAACCCAGATCCCCATCAGACCTCATGTGCAATTTGCAATACCTGCCACTAATCCTAATTACCGGCCACAACCAGCTATGGACCCAAGACAAGGAGTTCGTGCTCCAGTCAGACCACAGGTAGTACGAGGACCAGGCATACCTATAGGAAGACCAAATTACCCTGTAATGCCGAGACAACCTGAAGTAGGAAGGAGACTAAGACCGATTCAAGTGGCCAAATGCATGAGAAATCATTATGATGGCTCGAGTGAACCCTATAATCATATAGCAGAATTTAAACAAGTAGTTAGAGCTGAGCAGGTAGATGACTTCATGATTCAATATGAATCCTTTGGCCTCACCTTGTCAGACACAGCCCTGGCCTGGTTTCAGCCATTGGATCCAAATACCTTTCAGAACATGGATCAAGTGTATCAAGAAATGATTGAAGAATTTACCAAGTCTGGAATCAAGAACAATTCTTCGTCATTAATCCACAGCTTCAAGCAAGCTCCAACAGAGTCAGTCAGATTGGCTGCCAGGAGATTCAAGCAGTATGTGGATAGATGCCCTGTAGAGGAGAGACCAACACAAAACAAGATGGTATCATTGTTCTTAGAAGGACTATTGAACGGAACCTTGAGGTCATTAGTGTACGTGAAGAGAGTTCAAACTCTGCAAGAGTGTATGAAGGAATGTATAGACCTAGAGGATAACCTTGCAGGAGACTTGAAAATACCCCAAGGAAGTGTGAAAAGTGAAGAGTCATCAAACAGCACATCAAACCCTAAAAACAACATAGAGGAAATTGCTGACTTGCTAGCAAAAAAACTGAATATGCAAGGACAGAGGAATTATCCCACCAATCCTATGAGAACGCCTATGCTTAGAAGATGTATGCAGTGCGGAGGGGATCATCCTTCTCACTTGTGTACTAGGGGAACAGTCCCACCACCTGCCTATGCTCCTCATAGACCCTCTGTCCCAGGACCACTGCAGTATTGCAGCATAGAGCAGAGATACACAAATCATAGCACGGAGAACTGCCCTTACAATAGGCAAACCAGACCCACCCAGCCTTACATGAGACCATATGGATATCCGCAGAACCAGCAAGGAGGAGAAGCCTTCAGATATCCATCATATCAGCCGCAGGCACCAATACCACGACCATACACATACCAAGGATATACACAGCCTCAACCAGTGCTAGGACAACAACCGCCCCACCCTCAGAACGTTGTCCCAGTTAAGATAGCGCAGCCAGAGGAAAACTTAGAAAGGGCCATAGTGCCGGCAACGCCTTTGACTAGCAGTGAACCATATGACTCATTTTACGAACCTAGTCAAGGAGCATACCCAGGTTATGAAAGCTTAACAATGGAATATGGGCAACAATATGACCCATATGCTTATGGCATGGAGACGCCAGAGAGTTCATATAACTACGAGCTAGATTATGTGCCATTAATGTACACAGCTCCTAGAGCAACCATGCCACCTCGACCAATGAATAGACCACCTGTACCTAGAGGACCATGCTACAGATGTGGAGGTGACCACTATATCAGAGAATGTACATTACCGAACCCACCACCACCACAACGAATTTGGGAAGGTTACTGTAGCGATTGTGGAAAGGAACATCTCTTCAGAGATTGTCCTAAGAACCCAAACAAAGTCACATCTAACGTACAGATTAACGTGATAGAGGTAATTGAATCGTCAGGGAGTGATAAAGAGTACACTATACCTTTAAAAGCCATAACAAGAGCAAAGGCTAGAGAAAACCCTGATAAAACCGAAGAAAATAACCAAAGCGACAAAGAGGGAAATACACCCATCCCTCACAGAGTAGAAGACTCAGAAGAACCAGAAAAAAGTATCACCAGTAAACGATCCCAAAGATGGAAGCAAAGGAGAGACAGGATAAAAGAAAAGAAATTGTTGCAAAAGAAGGAAAATGAAAAGAGTAAACACAATTCAACAGAAGAAGCACGAGTGGAAGAAGAAAATAAAATGGAGGAAAAAAAGGTGGGGGTAGAATCGGTATTAGCAGATACAATGCCTGAAGATTTAGCGATGTGGATTCAGGCATACAAAGCGAGAATAAAAGCAGGGCCTACCATAGAACAACATGAGAGAGAATATCCGAGAGGTGACCTAGAGAAAGAAAGATTGGAAATCTGCAAAAAATTAATAGAAGTTGCCCAACAAACATTAGAAAAACCCACATCACCATTACCAAACAACCGAATTTGCGAAGAAAGATTCCAAGAGTGTCTAAACAATCCGGAAAAGCCTAACGTAAATAGACCTCTGGATAATGAAATTGGTGTTGAAAGAAAGGAAGGATCCATAGTCCCTGAAACAGAAGGAGACTGGACTAAGGATTTATGGGCGAGAGTTCAAGAGGACAAGTGGAAAAAAGTAGAGGGAATGGAACCGCCCTTTGAAGAACTGAAAGCAGAAAACGAAATAGAGGATTCAATACCTGAGCTTAATTCAGAAGAAATTTTTCCAATGGATGCAAGTGACAAAGAAGCCGAAGACGATGTAAAGGAACTACCTAATTACACCGGGGAATACGAGCACAACTCAGAATTGTATCGCATTCCATCAATACAAAGACGGGAAACGAATCCATCAGTTCAAACATCGGAGATCATACAACGACTTAGAGAGGTGAAAATCCCATGTACCTTAACATTCGAAGAGTTGCTAAAGGTAAAACCACAGCTAAAAGAAAAATTGATCAATCAGTGGGAAGTCAAGGAGGCAAAGAAGGAGGTAGATGACGAAGTGAAAACGATGAGAATTCCAGTGGATAAAGTAGGAGATTTCAGTGAAGGAGATGAAGGAAATACATGTCTACCAATCACTTACAAGGGTTACACGACCAAAGCCATATTAGATTCAGGAGCTGGTGTAGGCATTGCTACCAAAGAAATTTGGGAGAAATGGGGAAAACCAGCATTGAGACCAACACGTATGAAAATTCAGATGGCCGATGGACATACAGAAAGACCCTTAGGATTGTTGGAACGAGTAGTCTTCACTACATGCGGAGTGGAATTCGAGCATACTTTAGCAATTTGTCACTTTGAAAGGCCGAGCAACTATGAGATGATCTTAGGAAGGCCATTCATGAGACAGCTAAAGGTCGTACAAGACTGGGGAAAGGATGCAGTGTACCTACAACACGCAGGAGTCACCACTAGGATCAACCTACATACGTACACATATCAGGATGTACCACCTCTGCAATGGAATCAAGTCCATAAAGAGGAAGACGATCAATCGATTCATAGTGCAGGTTCTAGTGACCAATCCTGGATGAACGAGGACACTCATCTATGGATATGCCAAGCGGCAAAAAAGGAAGAAGAGAGAAGAAAAAGTTGGCAGCAGAAACAAGGTGTAGTAAGATCGGTACAAGATCCAGCTTATATGCCACAAGTATTTCCAGACGAAGAATTCGAACCTCATGGTTGGATGGAAATCTTAGCCACCCTCGATGTGTGTGTAAACGAAGAAGTGGTAACTATGAACGAATGTATTGACGAGGAGGGTTATGACGTTAGTCTGTATATGGTAGTCCTTCAGGAGGCAGAAGAAGGAGAAGTATTTGAGCAAAACTGGAAGGAGGACTACGAGAGCATCGAAATGGAACCAGAACCCGTGGAACTAGGGATTAGTACCACCAACATAGATATCACTGCCAATGAAAAACATAATGAATACACACCAAAAGAAGAATTAGAAGTTGAAAAGGAGTTAGAAGATGAAGATAATAAGCCACAAGACCAATTTGAGGTACCAGCTCATTTCAAAAAATATGAAGTAGAAGAGAGGAAGATTGCTATTCAAATGCCTAAAAGAGAAGCACAACCGGGAATAGCATATGATAATAAGGAGCAGACCAAGAAAATAGTCGTAACCATGGAAGGAGAAGAAGAACGATGTACCTTTATAGGACAGGATGTCTCAGAGGAAGAGGAGCAAGAGCTAATTCGACTCATAAGAGAATACCGGGATGTCTTCGCTTGGACCTATAAGGATTTAAAAGGAGTAGATCCATCTATATGTGCGCATAGAATCCCCATGACATCCGAAGCCAAACCTTCCAAACAGAGACCTTATACTTATAATGATGTATATTCAGCCAAGATAAAAGAAGAAATAGATAAGTTGTTAGACGCTGGATTCATCTACGAAATTGAGCACACGGAATGGGTATCACCCTTGGTAGTTGTACCAAAGAAAAATGGGAAGTTAAGAGTGTGCATCAATTTGAAAAAAGTGAACTCCGCCACCATAAGGGACAGCTATCCCTTACCAATCACTGACCATCTCTTGGAAAGGGTAGCAGGGAAGGAAGTTTATAGTTTTTTGGATGGCTTTTCAGGGTATAATCAGGTAGCCATTGCTCCTGAGGACCAACATAAGACTGCATTTGCAACTGAATGGGGAGTATACGCCTTTAGAGTCATGCCTTTTGGTTTAACGAATGCCCCAGCTACGTTCCAAAGACTGATGTGTCATGTGTTCAAGGAATTTTTGAGAAAGAGCATGGAGGTATACGTGGATGATCTGTGTACATATTCAGCTATACGATCAGAGCACATCCCTGAACTAGAAAGGATTTTTGCCAAATGTCGACAATATCGAGTATGCCTCAATCCAGAAAAATGTGTCTTCATGGTGCGACAAGGGAAAATCTTAGGACATATTGTTTCTAAGAATGGAATTTCCACGGATGAAGACAAAATCAAAGTCATTTTGGATTTACCGAGACCGAAAACTGCTAAAGAAGTTCAAGCATTTATGGGACATTGTGGTTACTATCGAAGATTCATACATATGTATGCCATAATTGCTAGACCTCTTTATGCATTGTTAACTCAATTCAATTGGACCGAAGAATGCGAAAAAGCTTTTAATGAGTTGAAGAATCGATTGAGTTCAGCACCCATTCTTCGAGTCCCTAACTGGAATAAACCGTTTCATATTCATGTTGATGCTTCCAAATTTGCCATTGGTTGCATCTTAGCTCAACCAGCGGATACAGGTAAATTAGACCACCCGATAGCCTATGCCAGTAGACAGTTAAATCAAGCTGAACGCAATTATACTACTACGGAGAGAGAAGGCCTAGGAATGGTTTATGCCGTCAAGAAGTTTAGACATTACTTATTGGCAAACAAATTCAAATTTTTCATTGATCATCAAGCTCTATTGTACTTAGTCAACAAGCCTTGCAATACAGGACGTCTAGTACGATGGTTTTTATTGCTAATGGAATTTGATTTTGAAGTAATAGTCAAGAAAGGAAACACACACATAAGGGCAGATCATTTATCTCGCATGACCCAC
This sequence comes from Ceratopteris richardii, assembly GCA_020310875.1. NCBI lineage: Eukaryota > Viridiplantae > Streptophyta > Polypodiopsida > Polypodiales > Pteridaceae > Ceratopteris > Ceratopteris richardii. The sequence continues at coordinate 166,041,747 of CM035427.1, forward strand.
GGAGAACCACCTATAGGAGTTCCTGATGATCTGCCAGACACTTATCTCTTTAACCTGGAAGTATGTCCTCAATGGGCTGAAAAGTTGATCCCGATACTCACACATGGACCTAAAGATGGGATCACGCCAAACCGAAAGCAAGATCTTTGGAGGACTAAAAACCTTCACATTATTGCTGGAAGTTTGTACCACCAGGATTCAAGCGGACTGTTGATGAGATGCGTGGAAGAAGGGGAACAAGAAATGTGGCTTCAGAAAGCACACATAAACCAATGGAACACTCATTTGAATGCAAATGGAACATGGCAAACACTCAAGAGATTCGGCATATATTGGCCAACCATGCAACGAGATACACATCATTATGTGTCAAACTGTCAAACCTGTCAAGAACAAATCCCAGGAGAGAACTCTACGTTATGCTATTCTACAATAGCACCAAGGTGGAGCATGCCTTTAGTCAAGTTCTTGAAAACTCGAGAGTACCCTGACGGAGCTACCCTAGCAAGAAAACGTGCTCTTGAAGAACAGAGCAAAGATTACGTCATCCTAGGAAAACAACTCTTTAAACGCGGAAAGGATAATCAACTAAGGTTATGCATTCATGAGAATGAATATCTCTCAGTATTAGAAATGGCACACGCAAGAGCTGCGGGAGGACATTTCTCAGCAGATAGAACGGTCAAGATGATTCTCTTTGCAGGCCTGTGGTGGCCAACTCTACATATGGACGCAGAGACATACGTGAGAAGCTGTGAAACATGTCAGAGAGCAAAATATCCTATTAGAAGAGATGACATGCCTTTAAGACCCATGGTTTGTGCGAGAGCATTTACCAAATGGGGAATTGACTTCATAGGACCTATCAATCCACCTGCGAAAGGATCTCATGCGGAATACATCATAGTAGCCACCGACTACTTGACTAAGTGGGTAGAAGCAAAAGCCACTAGAAAGAATGATGCTCAAACTACAGCAAAATTTCTCTTTGAGCACATATTCACACGCTTTGGACTACCGATTGAGATAGTAAGTGATCGAGGAACGCATTTCTTAAACGAAGTCATTGAATCGCTAATGAATGAATTCTTAGTGATTCATAAAAAATCAGCCCCATACCACCCTCAAGCTAATGGGCAAGCTGAAAGTTCCAACAAAGTACTTTGTACTATATTGACAAAGATTGTCAATAATGGAAGGTCAGATTGGGACAAACAATTGCATCACGCAATTTGGGCCTTCCGAGTGGCATATAAAACGGCCATTGGAACTACACCTTTCAATTTAGTGTATGGGCAAAATGCAATTTTGCCAATTGACTTCTTAGTGCCTACATTGAAAGTAGCCCAGCAGTATGAGTGGAACGGTCACGAATTATCTCAGCAATTAGATCAGATCGAAAAGCTACACGAGACAAGATTGCAAGCGGTAGCGGGCATTTATGCGGCCAAACCGAGACAAAAGGCTTATTATGATGCACATATAAAAGACAAGGGACTGAAAGAAGGCGATTTAGTCCTAGTATACACACTCAAACAGCATGCAAAGAAACTACAGAAACGCGGATATGGACCTATGATCATAAATCGAATCTCCACCAGTGGTGCAGTCAATCTCGCCACACTAGACGGAGATATTCTTCCCAACTACATCAGTGGTTGCAGAGTGAAAAGATTTATGGAGCCTCTAACGGATCAAATGTTAGCACGACTCTTAGGAGCTCAGAGTAGAAAAAAGGAAGAAGAACGCATACGAGAAGAAGCTAGCCAGGAAGCCCTAGAACGTATCAGAAAACGGAAAGAGTGGATGAGAGAAAGAGACGAGAGATATCGAGTAGGAGAAGAACTCATCCCCATGGCTAATTTTAGAGCCACTGAGAACTCCGGACAACAAAGAAGACAGCCTTATTTGAATCTGGGAGCAGGACGGAAAGAGTACCACTTAGTGGATGCTCTTATAGACACAGGAGCAGCAATAAGCTGCATTAGATTTTCCTTGTCTCAGAGACTTAAAGAGGAGTTACGCCCATCAAAGGCGCAGCTAATTGGAATAGGAGGAAAAGTTACTCAATGCATAGGTGAGATCACTCTACCTTTACATATGGGGAACAACACAATGGAGCAGAGACTCTTGGTATGTCAGGACCAGGATTTACTTGAAGATGTGGTGTTAGGCCAAGATTGGATCTACGAATATGAGGTAACAATTCAATTGGCTTTAGGATACATCTCGGCCAGAATAGGACCTCGTGAAGTATATAGTTTGCTAGACGAACGACCACCCAAAGCTGCTATTATAGAGCCAGAAGTTCACCCTAATGAACAAAGTCATGATTGTATGTTCACTAGCAATATAGGAACCCCATCGTCAAGTACTTCATGTGAAAATACTGTAAGTCCTGTGTGCACTCCACCCTTGAGTTTAGAGAGTCACAAGAGTGCACAAGAACATGAAATCAAGCACAGAGAACCACAAAGCCCAAGAAAAAATATTCCTCTGCAAGACGTGAAGTCTACAACCGTGAAAGTGTACCCCATTCCACATTCTACACGAGCTTGGATAAGAAAGGACCAAAAGAAGGCCTATCTTCAGCAACAGAAAAGTCTTCGACAGCAGCATGAGCACTTGTATAAGAAGACAAAGAATTTCGGACACTTTCAGCAACCACGACTCCAGAGCATATGGATCCCAAAGAAGCTGATAACTGCACAACCTGATCGAACCAAAATATGGATCCCAAAGTCAAGTACTCCAAGGACAACCATCCCAAACAAGGAGCAACATCCTCAGAAGAGCTATAATACTCAACAGGGTCAACAGGCACATCAAACCAGAAAGAGGACATATTGGAGGAAGAAGGAATCTCCAAATGCAATACAAACCGACTTGAAATTCCCAACACAGAATCAGAAGACATACAGCCGAAAACGAACAGCATTCATCAAGAAGGTGGAGAACACAGTACGTCGCACCCAAGTGAAGCAAATCTGGAGGCCGAAAGACAAGACAAGCTGCATACATCGTGCAACTACTTCCAATTGCACACATGAGGAGTTGTCAAGATCCAGAGTATGCATGATAGGGCCACATTACAAGGCCAAGCATTCGGCACGTCCTCCTTCTATTTTCAGATAGTATCGCACATTTTCCCTTTGGAAATAGGAGAGCACTTGTACATACTTAAAATATTACTCCAATAACATTTCACTAATCGCTTCGGCTATGTACTAACTTTTATGTTTTCTTTCAACAAAAAAAATATATATAAAAATACATGAAAAATTCAGGTATTACCTTTCTCACACCCACGGGAAAGGGACGACACCATGCACTCGGAGCGACATCGAATTAATAATCAACATATGGAGGAGGATTTATGGAAAACATATGGATACTAATTCATCCTCTATATTGAGTGCAGATGACATCTTCTGACTCAGAAGCTACACAGCAGGAAGAGGAACTACTTCTTCCATTGGGGTCAATAACCAAGGTCAGAGGACATTGGTTTCGAGATGACCAACCTATCTCGGAACTTCTATTCATGGCCACCATCAAGATTATGGACAGGGACCACTATTTCCCTATTATGTCACAGGATTTCAAGACCATAATACAAGGGTTACCACATATCGAAGAAGTATGGACTCAAGCTGGCATTGAAGCATTTTTGAAGATACCTATATGTGTACCCGACTTCCAAAGATGTACACAAGTAATGAATACTATGCAGCCGGCTGCTACAAAGATTTCGGTTCCAGAAGCAAAGGTTTTGGACAAGGTGGGCAAGTGGAAGACCATTCAATTCACTCATGAATTGATCAATAAGGCCTTTGGATGGAATCAGGAAGGCATTACCAATGTTAAAGAGGAATGCCACGACCCCAAGAAAAGATCATTCCTGGAGATTAACAGAGTGGATATTGAAGATGCAGTACGTTTGGTACACCAACACTTCTGTTTTCCTGGCATGAACAGATACACTGCACCTTAGAAAATTGTAGTACAACTCCTATCGCATGCCATGAGACAGATAGGAAACAAAGTGAATCTCACAGGCTACGTACAAGAGCGATTGTTTGAAGCTCAGAAGAAATGGGGGCAAAAGAAGTTCCTGAACGGCGGTTCAGCTTTGACCTTATTGATATATGAAGCCCTAGACATGAGACACTGCTTACGAGAAATGCCTACAGCGGAAGGGCTAGCAAGGTATGCAAAATCCGCTTCTGTCCCTAAGAAAAAGAAAGTAGCAGTTGTAGTGGAAGAGGCCGGAACCAGCACACAGAAGCCCATGAGGGGTACAAAACGCTTGCGAGAAGAAGAAGCCCAAGCAACACCGCAGTCCAAGAGAACACATCTCTTGCCTAAGGTCACGACGGCTCAAATGCCGATTTCAAAAAGAGACTTGTCTGCTGCCCTTGAGGAAACACACCAATATATGCAAGGGCAGGTAAATCTAAATGTCCAAGGACATCAGTATAGACAAGCGAGTCAAAGTCAGCAAAAACAGAGTACAGAAACACCTCCAAAACAACCTGGAAGATACCAAGAATTGGGCATTGATGACTCAAGTACGGATACAGAATCCAGTCCTGAGAAAGACACGCTAGATACTGATATCAGGACAGAAACTTATGAAGACGAAGGCCCGGAAGTCAATCAAATGGAAGTAACACCAGACAGCCAGAAGGAAAAAGAAAAGAAGGTGAATGATGCTCAGGAACAGGAGCACGTCATTCAGTTGAATGACAATACAAAAATAAGTATTAAGGAAGATGCGACTATTGGGGTTACACATGCCAAAATACCTATTAAAGAGGAAGAACAAACCCCAGTGAGTACAGAAATGGGAGAGGTCCCACAAAAAGAACAAACAATAATAGAGGTGCCTGATGACACACCTCAAGCACAGGATGAAAACATGGGGGCTGAGCCACGGATACAGCTTCAGATCAGGCAGCCCCATGATACCACTTTACACATTGCTCAAGGCAAAGACGTGACTACAGGAGAAGAACCATCAATACCAAAAACATGGCTCAATGTGGATGTGACTCAACTGAAGCCGGTAGTAAAGCAAATGATCCACACAGCCATGGACACCCAGCAGCAAATGATGGATACAGATGCTGAATATGACAAAGCCATGCAAGAAAAGAATCAGTTTCAACTCATGAGTGAACAGCTTTCGGCACAGCTAATTGCGGCACAAAAAGAGGTGGCAAACAAAAATACTGAAGTGCAAACAATTAAGACACAATATGACAAATCCATTGCCCAAAATCAAAAGTTGCTTACACAACTAGAAGAGTTGCAACAATTACACAAAGCAAGCGAGGCTGAGAAAGAAAAAATGAAGATGCGAAGTGTGCTACTAGAGCAGCAACTCAAGCTATATCTCGAAGAGAACGACAGCCTGCGCGATAGGAATAAAGAATTGATGAAATCTTTATTATATGATCAACCACTGATACAACAAGGCCCCGCAGAAACTAAAGAACAGGAATTAAAAGACCAGATAGCAGAGTATGCCAAATTGCTACAACAAGCTAAGGAAGTACAAGAAGAATCAGAACAGCGGCACGATCAAGAAATGAGTGAGTTAAAAAGGCAGCTGAATTCAGCACAGGCCAAATTGATACAGAGCTACAGTGAGAACATGGATCATGTAGCCGAGATAGGTAAGGAACTCCTAGCCACTAAAGAAAAACTCGGTGAAGCCATACAGCAGATAAAGGAAAAAGACGAATGCATTGAGGAGCTAAAGAATAAGAAGAAAGGTAAAGAACCGATCGGGACATCAGTAGTGCTAGAAAAAGAACATCCTACTGACGAGGTAGAGGTAAGCCCTCTATCTAAACCGATCTATCATTCTCCAATGCATGAGCAGATGGCGGATATGCATGATGATCATCCAATGCCATACACTGCAGAAATAAGTCAGAAGGAACGGGCACTAGTGGTGTCCCGATTGACGGAAAGTTTTGAGAATGAAGTCATCAAGGTCATGAAGGAAGCCAAAATCAAAGGAAAAGACTTGGAGAAGATCATCAAGCCTTTCAACATTCCATATGGACTGTTGAAAGAGAAAACAAGGCAATACATAAAGAAGGTTACACACAAAAGTCCGGATCAGCAGCTTAATTTCAAGAATGACACATTCACGTACACTCAAGCAGAGTTTGAAGCTGCACAGCCAGTGTGGAGGAGAAAGTTTTTGGAGAAACATCCCACACTACGGGTGCACTGGGAGGCCGCACCTTATTTATTACAGGTAAACCCTTCGTTTTGTCCAATACCACGAAGAAGGGTTACAACAGAATTTTTGGCTTTACAACGCAGCGGCAATATTAATAAACAGTGGCTCAACTATCCGATGTTACCTAGCCCGCCGCATAATTATTTGCCAACCGAGGATTATATGATCAAGACCATAGAATTTTGGCTACAAAACTATGCGACTGTACCAGATTTAGCAGTGAAGATGACAAATAAAATACTTGGTATGCTACTTACCGTTCTGAAGGTTTTCAAACATGCGGCATATACATTTCTGAACTTCATCGGCATAAATCAAGGCACAGATGTACTTATTTTTTATCTATCAGTAATGCCGAGCCGCCCCACAATAATGGCATATTATTCTAGACTCATGTTTTTGCCAAGCTCATATATGCAGACATTCGAAGAAGCGTTTTTTACAGGATTTTTTGAAATCGATTCAGAGATATTTTTAAAGATGTCATCCAATCTGAATGCCAGACTTGTGGCATATGAATTAAGCTTCTTCGCAGATCATAGACAACCGCCAAACGATGGAGTCAAAGCGGAACAATGGAAACAGATCATGATACGTGAAGCTAATCTGCTAAACGATACAGAGCAACAAGTATACAGAACATATGCCCGGCGCTTATCAAAGCCTGTCGGGGACGACAGAGTTCAGGAGGGGGGCAGTGTTGAGGGCGAAACGAGTAAGAAAAGGAAAAAAAGAAAGCAACGAAAGAAACAGCTTCACTAAAAGAACAAATTTGAAGATAGACAAATACATCTCTGCACAGAGCCCCGCAGGGGCACGCACCAGGCTACACAGCTTAACCCCGGGGTCCAGAGGAGTGGATTTTTCAAACATCAAAGTAGGACCAAAAGTTAGAAAGGGGTAGAGGCTGAAAAGTTGAAGAGGGTGACTAAGAATAGCACATTCCTAGTCACTGGTGGCGTGCGTGGCAACCCAAGTCAACAGGCAAGGCGACTACATCAGGCTCTCGAGTAGTAGAGCTTGAATCAAGAAGGCCATCGAATCTGCATGTCTGTTTAACTGCAGACAACACTGACCAAGGGGAGCGTACAGTGGAAAAGCTGAAGCGCCTCTAAAACGTAATGCAAGATCAAGAAGCAGACAACACTACCCACAGGACGCGTGCGCGAAGCAAAGTCTGTCAAAGGAAGCGGAGTCTGTCAAGGGACGACAGAGGCGAAGAGGGGGAGAGTGTTGCAGAGCCAAAGAGCGCACAAAGCAGAGAAAAAGACGGGCCCCAAAATTTTTCCGATTTGGACCAGATATTTTTGTAACATATTCATTTCTGTAATATATTTCCCTTGTAAAGGCACTAGAGGAGTCCTCTAGATGCATTCCCATAGAAGAATAGAAGCCTACCCATGTAAAATAGTAGGAAATTAGCTCTTAGGGAATAAAGTGCCGGTCACTTGTGTGAAAGGACCATTTTTAGGGCACTAGTATATAAGTCAAATGTGACTCTTTGTAAAGAACTTTTTGCCATTGTGAGAACGGAGAGCACAGAAATTCGAATTTGTGTCTTCTTCCCTCTTCATCTTCTTCTTCGCGAGCTTGTATGCATGTGTATTGCTTGGAAAGAGTGCTTGTGAGTGTGATCTATCCTTGAAAGTGTTTCTTTGCTGTAGGAGAGGTGTGTGCGAGGTGTAGGAAGTGCTGAAGTGTAGGAAAGTATTCCCGCGACTCAGTATTTCTGTCATAACTTGAAGTAGGAGTGTCGGAATTGCGTGAAACTACTGCCATTGGATGCGTCTTCTCGAGAGCTTCGAAACGCATATACTATTCGCTATGTTTGGAGCCAGGAGCTAGGAGAAAAGTCCAAAATACTGACGGCTGCTGCACCAAGTATCGTTTCGTCTTGACCTACAGTTGAAGCTTGTTAGGATAAGTGTTTTTCTCACTTTCACTTTTGAGTAATACTTTTGCATTGACCATTACACGTTTGCATGTCTTCATACACTCGGCTAGGTTAGTATACTCTTCGGATTGATAAATTAAAAGCGTGTATCCCCACTATATGTACTTGTGAGGGGATTGAGGTACAGTCTCTTTCTCCGTAAGTCCCTAAGTTGAAGCTTAGGTCAACAACGTGTTCTTGTCTGTATATAAGATTTCCACCACAGTTTTGCGAGTCCTCGCAGATGCAGAATTGCCACCTTTGCTTTTGATTCCTCACTAAATACGCGCAGGTCAAAGAAATCTTCAAGTTCCTCAATCCATGCTTCAAGATCCTCTCCAATTTTCTTCTCACCATCAAATTCATTTAATTTTGCTCTTTTGAACACTTGCTTGAGTGCAGATTCACCTGCATCATCGTCCTTTTCAGGTTCACATTACCGTCTAGCTCTACGTGCGTTTGATGTGCCCGCACCATTACCACCTTCAGCATTGAGGTCCATGAAAGCATTTGCAGTAGCCTCTTTTTGTTTGTTGGATCTTTCTTCATGTAATTCTGCATTCAATCTACGGATAAGCTCCTCTTGTTCTTCTATCTTCTTCTTCAAAGCCTGCATCTTGTCCCGGAATCCAACTCTACTCTGATACCACTTGTAACAAGTCTCCTAAACTTGAGTCACAATCTCACACAGAATAATGGGTTTTGACACCACAAGAAATAAAGAAGGCAAACAGAGTATACGCAGAACAAGAAGAGAGAGAATTTTATTATCTGTGCAGATTTACAAGTAGTTTTGATCTGCGTTACAAAATCTATCAGTTTGCTTTAATGTGAAGCCTCATCCACCCGACCACCCCCGAGCTGATCTCAATCCCAATCTCAATCACAATCACAATCTCAATCCCAATCTCAATCACAATCAAAATCTCAATCTCAATCTCAATCGCAATTCCAGAAGCCGAAAAACGATCGTAATGACTGTACGACCATCATCCTTTTCTATCTCTCAGTCTTCGTCTTTTTGGGATCTCCGCCTTTCGGCAGCGCACGACCAATCACGCCTTCCTAGAATCTGCATGCTCCAAGATAGCGTCTTTTTGCATGTCTCATGCAAGACTTCCGGACCACCCATGCATCTACTTTTCACGTCCACCATCAAGAATCGACCTGCAAAAATAGAGGTAATCCGTGCAACGCACTCACACACACGTCAATCACCCAAAAATAACCCATATACCCATGTGCATTTTCTAAATCCGCGAACATGAATAAGATGAATGAATGAAGGCTTCTCTTTTTTTCTTTTTTAAGTGTTGGAAAACGACACTTTTCAAAACCCTGTAACTCAAAAACAGTGAGGAATCAACTTGAGCTTGTGAGAGACAAAAATATTCAGTTCTTAAATCTGTACAATAATGTTAGAGATTCAGTCATGCAGGATCTTTTCTTTCAAAAGAGATTCTGAAGAAATACATAAACAAGAATTACAATACAAATCATTATTTCTCAAATGAAATTTTCCCTGAAACATAGAACCTGGATTCATACCCAAAAATTCCAAGATTGTTGCATAAAATAAATCTTCTTTTAATTCTTTTCCAATATCAAAATGAGAGGATAAAATAGAAATTGAACTGCATAGGGGTTTACGACTCAAAGCATCGGCCACCTTGTTTTCTTTTCCTGCTAAGTATTTAATATCAAAATCATATTCACTTAGCAATTGGATCCATCGTTTTTGTCTATTGTTAAGTAAAGGTTGAGTAAATATGTATTTAAGGCTATGATGATCTGTTCTTAATTCAAACTTTACTTCTAGCAATAAGTGTCTCCAATGTTTAAGTGCGTGAACAACTGCAAGCATTTCTAAGTCATGTGTTGTATAATTTAGTTCATGTTTCCTTAATTTCCTTGACTCATAAGCCACTACCCTCCCTTCTTGTGAAAGAATGCATCCGATTTGGCTTCCACTAGCATCACATGCAAGAATAAAAGGCTTCCCTAACTCAGGTATCTTTAGCACACAATTTTCGATAACTTTCTGTTTTAATTCATCAAACGCCTTTTGACACTCATCGTTCCATGTGAACTATCTATTTTTCTTTGTCAATTCTGTAAGAGGATTTGCAATTCGAGAAAACTCCCTAATGTGTGCCCTCTCATATTGTGCCAAACTAAGGAAGCTTCTCACATCCCTCACACATTTGGGTGTAGGCCAGTCAACTATGCTTTTAACTTTCTCAGGATCTATATGAATCCCTTCATTAGGGTGAAAAACGGGCCAAAAAGGGCTGTGTAAGGATTTCAATTAGTTGTGCTTAATCGGGATTAAAGTTGTCAAATCCTTTAAGAAATTCCGTGTAAGTTCATTTAAAACGTATCTTATGCAAATTTTGAAGAGAGAGAAACTCGTATCATATAATCATGAAAAGTTTCTGTGATATCTTACGCCTCGAAGTTTGTGTGATATCTTACGCCTCAAAATCTGAATTTTCCTCTTGTTCACGGACCTATATAATGTGTGCTGATGACGTTTTGCGCTTTTTTTCTCTACTTTTCATAGCAAGCCTATTTCTCCCTTTCACGTCATTTTAGACACTTGCCAGTCATTTTTCATAGCAGACCATGGAGAACGTTAACCCAAATACTCTCGCTGAGCTTTCAAACAATCGAAATCATTGTAAAAAGTTCCATATCAACATTGCAATTAGTCAGGAGTATGCGACGACAAGAAAAGTATTTCGAAGGGCTCTTCATCCTCTTGAAGTGGATGGATTGCGAAAGGAAGGTAAGAAACATATCGACATATGGACAGATGGATATGTTTATCCAATTGATCCACAAATTGGAAGGTACCCCCTTTTTCATAATCTTCATGATCTGATTAGATTTGTGGGAGATGGTGAGGATGGTTTACGAGGCTATTGTTCAAGGCTCTGGGATATTTCAAGGAATTATGTACAATACATAAACTATTTACAAAACACACTACACCAGAAGAATTTACATATGAGGGAGCTAGAAAACAAATTATCCACTTTATCTTCTCAGTTAGAAACTCCTATAGGTTTGAGAATGCGGTCAAAACGAGTAAAACCTTTTTTAGATTTGACTGAAAAATCTGGCCAGAAAAAGAAAAGAATGAAAATTGTTAGAGATCATGTGACAAATGTGCTAGGTTTCAATATGTCGAGCAGTTTTGAGCGCATACATTTCTGTAATGAAATTTTGAGTCAAAATGATGTTTTAAGACTATTGAAACTAAATGAAAATACATGCTTGAAACGCTTTGTTTTTCAAAAACTCATGACAGAAATGAATCTTTTACTAGAACCATCTCAAATTCAAAATATTTGTGATAGTGTCGGAGTGAGTAGGAAAGGTTATAGAGCAATTTCAAAAGTTTGGTGTGAATTTTTAAAATTTAACAAAGTTAGAAGTTTTGGATTGCCTAGACCCCATCATGTAGGAAAGTTTCGGCTCTGCTTGAATAAGAAGATCACATCAGTATTTGGTGAATATAAACATATTCACGGTAACATGCCTTACGAAGTAGGAAAACAAAAGTTACATTTCACTTACAATGCATTTAACAACATATGGATATATGTTATAAAACTTCAAACATACATGGTTCAATTCTATAATATAAAAGAGCATGAATGTTCTGGTCTATTGAAATTTGTAATCAAACTTGATGAAGCTGAGCTTAAAAAACATCAAAAGATGGAGAGAATAAGCATTGCACTGATGAACAAAGCTTTGGACTATAGCCTTGGGAAATTGGATACTCCATCTCTCAAAGTACAATCAGAAATGGAGTTATGGTGGGTTGGATGTGCTCAAGTTCCATCTGAGAGCCATAAAACACTTAAATGGTTATTCTCACAGACAAACATTCCAAATGTTATCCAAGGGCATCATGTAGGAGAATTGTTGAATGTCAAAGACTACGGAAACTTTCAAGTTGAGTGGCATTTGAGTGGAGACCTAAAGACACTCAAATGCATGTTTGGTATAAGTGGGGGAGCAAATTCTAAATACCCTTGCTTGTACTGCATGCAAAGCCCAGGCACAAATGGATGGATTACTAGAGCTGAGGGTGAAGAGGCTCCTTGTAGACAAAATGTTATTCTTCGTAACTACTCATCTTCTTGAATGATTTGGGATCCCATACTTCCAATAGCATTGACAAATGTACACATATGTACACTACATGCAGAGTTAAGAATCATTGACAAGTTGGTCCGTCTTCACTTGGATTATGCATATTCTATCAAGCCTACAACTCTTGCAGATGAATGCATAAAAAAATGTGAATGTCTTCTTTCAGAAATGGGGTTTCATGGTGGTGATGTTCATCTAAGAAAGGATCCAAAGCTTTCACAAAATACAGGTGATGTTTTACAGGATGTCTCAATGGGAGGTGCAAAAGCAAGGAGATTCTTCAGCAACCATGATGGCAAACAACTTAATGCCATGTGGAATTCATGGAAAACATTTTGTGAGGTCACGACTAATGTAAAAAGCAAACCAGAAATAGCAAAAAAGAGAATGGAGGTGTGGGTCAAACTAGATAATCTTTTAAAGATCATGAGGTAGCAGGTAACATCAAAAAGTTATGTGACAGATTTCAGAAAGGTGACCACAGAGCTTATAGAAACCATCATAGAGGCATGGGGTTCCAAAGACATAACATACTACTTGGTGAGCTCCAAAGATATTTTATTCAATTTATTTATTTTTAATTGAAATAAAGATCTAATGAAATTCTTCTGCTTTCCAACATATTCTTCTTGTGCATGGTGCATTCTTTGCAGAAAAAGAACCACTTGCCATATGGAACACCCAAGGCATGGAAAAATCTCATTATCAAGCAAGGACAAGCTTCTTTAGGTGTACAAGGAAAGGAGGAGGAGTAACAAACAGCAATGCCTTCAGAGGGCTTTTTGATTGGTTCTTTAGAAGACAATTGCAAAGGACCTCATGCCAAATATAATCAGAAGGATATGGCTATCTCCAGACAAATCATGTATCAATATCACAAACTGAAAAAGACCACATTTCAAATAGAGCTTTAATATTTGCAATGTCTTTTATTTCTTTGAGAAATAAAAGATGTCATGTATGTACATTTCATGATGTATTATGCTTTGAAAAGAAATATGTCTACTACCATCAGATGACTTTGACCAGAGAATCAATAACAATTACACCAAAAAAATTTGCAATGTCTTATATCACATTGGGCAATTTCTGTATATGTACATTTGTTGAGATATAGAATTTGAAAAAATCAAGTCATTCCTTGAGCCTTTTTAAAGAGCTTGGCTCTGGCAAATCACCTCTATATCTCAGGAACTCTTTTCTCCTGTATCCAGCAATGCTTTTTAAATCTGACACCCCTGCAGCCATTGCATAGCTTGAATAACAAAGAAAGTACCCTGCCCTTGAAGCATTGAGTCCTGGGGCATATCCAAAAATTCTGAATGCAGTTGCTCTTTCAAGCAGTAAAACTCTGAAAGCATTAAAGGGTATTGGAGTAAAACCCATGTATTTTGATAGAGTCCTCAAGCAGAAAAATGCAAAGTCTGGCTCCTCACTATAGTGCTTGTGAATAACACAAAAAGTGTCTGGGTTCAACTTTGGAAGATAGTGGATAATAGAATGAATATCCACCTTTGCTTTTCCTTTCTCTTCTAAGGCTTTTCTTGTTCCCTTGCCCCTGCCAAGGTAATTGTCTTCATCCAATAAAGTTAACTGTGATAAAAATGAAAAACATGGTTAGATGAAGTGCAAGCACACTTTAGGAAACATGTGAAGTAACTTGAAACTATTAGAAAGAAAAGCAAGAGACACGACTGATGCAAGCGATAAGGGTCTTTAGAGAAATTCAGACAGTCGTTATCGCTTGCATCGGTCGTCATCAATATCTATTTGCAAACTCCCTAGAAACATCTAATGTTTGATAAATGAGGGGAATTCCCACAAGCAAGACATGTATTATCAGGGGCAAGGGAACAAGAAAAGCCTTAGAAGAGAAAGGAAAAGCAAAGGTGGATATTCATTCTACTATCCACTATCTTCCAAGGTAATTGTCTTCATCCAAAAAAGTTAACTGTGATAAAAATGAAAAACATGGTTAGATGAAGTGCAAGCACACTTTAGGAAACATGGGAAGTAACTTGAAACTATTAGAAAGAAAAGCAAGAGACACGACTGATGCAAGCGATAAGGGTCTTCAGAGAAATTCAGATAGTCGTTATCGCTTGCATCGGTCGTCATCAATATCTATTTGCAAACTGCCTAGAAACATCTAATGTTTGATGAATGAGGGGAATTCCCACAAGCAAGACATGTATTATCATTGCTGCATGCAACTCCTAGACACGACGGATACAAGCGATAAGGCCTAGAGGAAAATATCCGATGGGCCTAATCGCTTGCATCGGTCGTGATCCATTTCTGACACTTTGAATGGAGAACTTGGACAAATCTGATACAAGAAAGAGATTTTTCATTGGTCCCATCTCATATCCTTAACCTAAAGTTCTTGAGAATATAGTTAACTGTATACCTTGACGTCATCTTCCTCAAGTCCAAACACGACCGATGCAAGCGATGAGGCCCGACGGAAAATATCTGATGGGCCTTGTCGCTTGCATCGGTCGTGATCGACTTCTGACACTTCTAATGGAGAACTTGGACAAACTGACACAAGATAGAGATTTTGCATCAAGCCCATCTCATCTCCTTTGCCTTTAAATCATGAGAATATATTTTACTACATACTTGACCTCATCTTCCTCTTCAAGTCCGAACACGACCGATACAAGCGATAAGGCCCAATGGAGATTATCCGTTAGGTTGTATCGCTTGCATCGGTCGTGGTCATTTTCTCACTTAAAAATGGAGATCTCGGACAAAAACTTTAATTGATAGAATATATCAAAGAACATACCTTGACCTCATCTTCCTCCTCAATGAGCTCTTTTGAGTCAATACAAATTGTTCCTTTGTCTTCAGCGACATCCAAGAATGAATAGCCGCGTCCAAACGAGTATATTCCAAGTTGCTTCTGATGCTCATCAAACTCTTCATCAGCAAGTTTTGGCTTCTCTAAGATAGCTTTCTCAAAGCATTTTGAAAGAGCTTGTGATGAATCTTTGAATTCTTCATTAGACAAATCCAAATCAAGACGCAAAAATTCCTCTCTTCTTTCTCCTTTCTTATTGATGAATCTCCTTGCAACTTCTTCTGCCTCAGCTATAGTTGCAAGACAGTAGTCCTCCCTTAGATTGAAAAGTTCCTGAATGTAAAATAGAGGTATGAAGCCTTTCCCAGAGATAAAGTAAAAAGGTAGATTTGGGAGAAGTAGGGACTTCTCAAACACTTGAACTTCTTCAGTTGGCTCCCTTATTGCAGTCTCTGCTTTAAAAGTGGCCACATCAAAATCTTTGACCTGCTCTTCTTCTGCTTGGAGATTGATCTCCTCAACAATCTCCATGACACCTTTCATAGTTTTTGAGCTAGCCTCAAGTGCCAGCTCTAAGCAAGGCTCGTCTTCATCATGAACATTTTCCTCCCTTTCAACTGAGATATGATCAAGCCATATCAAGAAAGCAATGTTTAAAGGGAGCAAGCAGCAGTCCTTTTCATGCTCTGGGCATAAATCAAGCTTCCCTGGCAAAGGGGATATCCTTTTGCATTTTCTTGTGATTTTAGCCCTATCTATTGGATCCTTCCCAAAGATGTGAGGATGGACATAGGTTTTCTGAGAAATAGAAAGGATCCTCCCATTGACCAACCCCAAGAAAATCTCCCACTCATCCTTAAGAAAACTTTTCGAGTTCTCTAAGAGTTTTTCAAAATCAATTTCGGGGTTGAATATGGTCATTGCATCAGGAAAATAATCTACACTTAAACCCTCTTGAACCATGAAATCAAGAAGTTTCTCTGATGGAGAGACACTAAGGATCTCATTCATTCCCTCCATCTAAGCTGCAGCTTCTCTTGTATGTCTATTAGGAGCACACAACCGATGCAAGCGACTAGAGCGAGTCAACGTAGGTCAAACGACGAAAATCGCTTGTATCGATCGTGTCGGCGACGAAAGAAAAATACACATGTAGGTGAGACAAATTCTCTGAAGGTTGAAAGTTTGAGTTTGTGAAGAAATAGGTATTTATAGGCGAGGAGGGAAGAAACGGTCGAATGAGGTGGACCAATCACAGAGTGCCACGTGGCAAAGTGTACGTTGCTCGATGCAACAGATAGATGACGTGGATCAATCAAATCATGCCACGTGGCAAAAGAGGTTGGAATTTGCAACGGGTATCTGACGTGGACCAATCGGGGCATGCCACGTTGCACAACGGTCAACTCAGTTTTGGGACCTATTTAAGCTTCCCTATTCATTTGCTTCATTTTTTTTGTCAACACTTGCCAAGCGTGGAGGTTCCATTGCCACCAAGTTTTTTGGCTACTTCACAATTTCTATAGAGAGCGCTCTCTCCGTAAGGTAATGTGGACACGACCGATGCAAGCGATTAGGGACATCCGAGATTTTTGGATAACCCTAATCGCTTGGATCGGTCATGTTTTTTAAATAGCATCAAGTCCTTGATCATACCTTGCAAATTTTGGTTTCTTTTGTGTTGCTTGAGTATAATGCATTGTTACCTTTATTTTAACTTCTATTTATTGAAATATGATGATGAATTCAGGGATGACCGATGCAAGCGATGAGTGACATCCGGGCATTTACGGATGACTCTTATCGCTTGGATCGGTCGTGTCTCTAGTGAGACAAGTTCTCTGAAGGTTGAAAGTTTGAGTTTGTGAAGGAAGTAGCTTTCTATAGGCGAGGAGGGAAGAAACGGTCGAATGAGGTGGACCAATCATAGAGTGCCACGTGGTAAAGTGTATGTTCCCCGATGCAACGGATAGATGACGTGGATCAATCAAATCATGCCACGTGGCAAAAGACGTTGGAATTCGCAACGGGTATCTGATGTGGACCAATCGGGGCATGCCACGTGGTACAACGATCAACTCAGTTTTGGGACCTATTTAAGCTTCCCTATTCATTTCCTTCATTTTCTTCTGTCAACACTTGCCAAGCGTCGAGGTTCCATTGCCACCACGTTTTTAGGCTACTTCACAATTTCTATAGAGAGCGCTCTCTACGTAAGGTAATGTGGACACGACCGATGCAAGCGATTAGGGACATCCGAGATTTTTGGATAACCCTAATTGCTTGGATCGGTCATGTTTTTTAATATCATCGAGTCCTTGATCATAGCTTGCAAATTTTGGTTTCCTTTGCTATGCTTGAGCATAACGCATTGTTACCTTTATTTTAACTATTATTTATTGAAATATGATGATGAATTCAGGGACGACCGATGCAAGCGATGAGGGACGTCCGGGCATTTATGGATAACTCTTATCGCTTGGATCGGTCGTGTCTCTTACAGTGGAACGAGTCATTGATTATAGTTTTCCAATTATCTTTTTCTTAGTGGTAATTGAGTATTTTGCATTGTAAGATATATTTTATTGATATTTGATGATAAATTTAAAGACGACCGATGCAAGCGATCAAGGACATCCGAGCATTTCCGGATGACTGCTATCGCTTGCATCGGTCATGCCTCTGATAGTGGAAAGAGCCATTCATTATAGTTTTCCAGTTATCTTTTTCTTAGTGATAATTGAGTATTTTGAATTGTAAGATATATTTCATTGATATTTGATGATAAATTTGAAGACGACCGATGCAAGCGATCAGGGACATCCGGGCATTTCCGGATGACTGCTATCGCTTGCATCGGTCGTGCCTCTGATAGTGGAAAGAGTCATTGATTATAGTTTTCCAATTATCTTTTTCTTAGTGATAATTGAGTATTTTGCATTGTAAGATATTATTTATTGATATTTGATGATTAATTTAAAGACGACCGATGCAAGCGATCAAGGACATCCGGGCATTTCCGGATGTCTGTTATCGCTTGCATCGGTCATGCCTCTGATAGTGGAAAGAGTCATTGATCATAGCTTTTTGAGAGTAAGTTTTGACAGTGGAAAGAGTCAGTGATCATAGTTTTTTGAGAGTAATATTCCACTTTTCCTAATTCCTTGCCTAAAGACTGATTTTTTGCAGAGTATGGCTAGAACCAAAAAGACAGCAAGGAAGTTGTACCCTGAGGGTCAGGACAAAAATGCCCAAGGGGAAAATGTCCAGGAGCAAAATTCCTAGAAGGTTCAAGCCAATGTGCCAGACAAGCCTTCAAAAAAAAGGGTCAAGTACCATGTAAAGTCCTTGAGGGAAATTAGAAGAGCTCAAAAGTCTGTGGGATTGTTGATCCCAAGACTTCCATTTATGAGATTTGTCAAGCAGATCTCAGCCAACCTCTCTTCTTTGATGAAGACCTCATCCTTTGTCAATGTGAGGTGGCAAACTCAAGCACTGCTATGCCTGCAAGAAGCTGCAGAGGACTTTGCTATTGATTTTATGAATGATGCCTACTTATGTGCTGCTCATTCTCATAGGGTAACACTAATGGCGAAGGATTATGTTATTGTTTCAAGAATAAGATATAAGTTTGATAAAGCTCTGGTTCCTATTGATCACCACGATAAAAAATTCTTCGATATTTTAAATATATCTCCAGCTCGAGCACCCAAAACAACAGTTGTCATTGAAGAGATCAACGCTCAAGTCACTCATGATCATGAAACTAGAACTGCAGCAAATAGTGAGGAGGAGAGGAAAAAGCAGGGATTATTTACAGAGGAAAGTGCCATCTTAAACCAGATTCAAAAGTTACAGAAAGCAAATAAAGAGCTCCTCAAGAAAGGAGATGGGCAGGTAATAGTTAATGTTGCAATGCCATGGCAAAATGAATTGTTTCTTGACATTAGACCTGAAGACAACAAAATGTTGAGGGAGCTTCATGTTGAAATATCAGATAGTGTGGTCAACATTTCACTCAGGTATATCTAGAGGCCTTAAAATGCTTTTGTTTTGCATAATTTCCTAGTTCCTTAACTGCATTTTTATTTCTTGATTTGTAGGGTTCTTCTTCAACAATGTGAGGAAGCAGTTCAAAGAAAAGTATTTATTTTAGATCCTCTGGTGACACAGTGTTTTTTGCATAAACATGGAGATGCCAACTCCTTTCTACAGGATTTTTACAGAAGAAGTAGAATGTGTTATTTACCCATATATTGAAAAGTAAGTATTCATCTTCATTTTGGAAACATATTTGTTTCATTTAAGAAAGTATATTTACATGCAACTCATTGACAGGGGCCATTGGAGTTTGATTATTGTGGACTTCAATGCATATCAAGCTCTTTTCCTCAATTCTCTTCCATCACAGCATGGGAATTGCAAAGTGTAAGTTACTATACATTTTGTTGTTCTCTATTTTAAAGCCATGCCATCCGTTCTGATTTTCACTTTACAATGCAGTGCTGCAAAGCTTCTCAAGATGCATATTGATCAGAATTTTCCAAGAATAGCTAAAATGAATGAACAAAAGCAATTTGGATACAGCCAAATTCATGTGCCATTGTAGAGAGACTCAACATCATGTGGCTGGAGAGTGATTGCAAATGCTGTAAGATTCTTGGAAAGAAGGTTCCACAGTCCTGAATTGAATTTATCAGACTACCCAGATGCATGGATCATCTTGATCAGAGAGAGATCAATAAATAGTATCATGAAACATGCAATCTGCCCATATGATCCAGACTCACCTCCACCCCCTCCACCTGATAAAAAACAGTCTGAAGATAAAAAGAAAGGGCTTCCTCTTCACTCACCACTAAAGCATGGGAACAACATAAAGAGTCAAGCTGAAAGCTCCAAAAAGGGACAGAAGCAACAGAGAAAGCAAGGCTCTAAAAAGGATAGAAAGGGTTAAATCAATTTTTGAGTCTTAGATTGAAATCAATTGTAAAACCAACCAAGTTTGGAAGATTTATTTATGTACAAATTGTATGTAGTTATGCCAATCTTCATCTAGAAGATGGTCACAGTGGTATTGAACCTCTTGAGAGTTAAACAAAAGTTCATTGGATGGTCCAATTAAGTTTATTAATGTCACAATTATGAATGCATTGTGGGTTTCTTACTTCATTCCTGTTGGAAAGTGTTTAAATTGGAGAAGTTACAGAAGGACATAGAGAATTAAGAGGACACGATCGATACAAGCGATACGGGGAATCGGAGAATCTTGGATTGCCCCTATCGCTTGCATCGGTCGTATTATCCATTTCATCGCTGTTGCTAGTTTTTATACTCGTGAGTCAAATCTTTATGCAAGGTCACTTCTTGAAGTCTCTCGCGGTAGTTTGCTAACACGACCGATGTAAGCGATAAGGGCCATCCGACAATTTCAGATTGCACTAGTCGCTTGCATCGGTCGTCTTCACTTATCTCGTCTCCTCTGCTTTATGCCTTAAGACATGCTCTTCTAATATTGAAATACCAAACCTTGGATTGGAATTTGCACCAAGTTCTCCACACTCTCTTATATTACTTGTTATGTGTACCATGATAATTTCTCTTGCATTACTTGAGGACAGAAAAGTTGGATAGAATCAAATTATTTAACTGAGACTAGTGTGCACCTTTGATAGACTATAATTATTAAATTGAAATTAGATATTGAATTCTAGATCTCTTCTTCATCTAGAATTAACTTATGCAAGTTCCTGTATAATTATTTCTTAGTCATCAATTCACTCCTGCAAAAAAAAAATCAATGGAAATATGAAATTAAGGACCTAAAAAATATCTAAGACATTTAAAATTAATAATTTAACACACATTGTTTGTAACCATCCTGCCAAGAAAATTCAATGGAAGTATCAATAGAAGCTTCTATTAGATGAAGATACATTATGTAAGAATGTCAGGGTTAACTTGTTACAATCTTAAAGGTTGGAACTTAATCACCCTTGGTGGCAGGCAGCTTATGCAAGATAATGATTTCTCTGATCTAATGTTAACTATTGCATCATCAATTGAGAATCTACACTGAGATGATACCTCATCAAGGTATTCTAGAAGCTCCCTTACATTTATGAGATTCCAATTTGCAGTGATAATTATTTTCCTTGATTGAAAATCTGGATGAATCAATACTTCTAACTCAAATTCTGGACAGCTCTCCTCTGAGTCCAAGGCTATCCAAAGTCCAAGCTTTTTTTTCCACCTTCTATAGTCATATCCTAGAACCAGAGATTGTCGACATATCTGATATGAGATTGAAAGAGAATTGGGACTAACTTTACATAAAATAATGTCACCTAGCTTTTGAACTTCTTTGCTATCCCATTCCCTACCTAAAACATCATCAATCTCTGAAATAGGGACTCTCCTATTCAACCACATTGTTTTTGTTTTCTGTAATAACATGGTTTTAAAGCATGCTACAAAGACATGAATAGGAAAAAACCATTGAATCTTTATCCTTCTCGAAATTCGGCCTGCTGACATTGCCTTTTGGATGTCAAATTTAATTTTCCAGAGAAAACTTGAAACTGTTGAATGATCAGGAGCATCCCAATCTAATGAAGAGATGCAAGGACTAGGTACGTGTACAAGAATTCCATAAGAACTCCTCCCTGACGGCACTTGATAATCTTCATAATGGACAAATAACTCTATGCTATTGAAAAATTGAACAGATTTCTCTGCATACATGAGTTCTGCATATTCCTTATGAAGAACTCTGAATGTTCCTGTTAAACATTCAACAGGTTGCCATTCCACAATATTGGAAGGAAAGATATCTGCAGTACAAAAACATATGTTTCATTATACAAAATCAACTGGAATGATAGAAGAGCATTGTCAAACTTCACTTACAGTACGAAGGGAATTGCAGATGATTTTCTAGAACAAGATCCTTAGCGGTGCACACATGCTGTACTCGTGCAAACCAACCACATCTCTTCAATTTGAAACTGAGAATACGTCCCTTCCAATGGTTTCTTGTGTTGTCTCTTTTCACACGCTTGACTTTATGGGCACCTCTACAGCTAGGAAGCATAGTTACCCAGTCATTTACTTTCACGGAAAGAGGTTTCCACAAAGAATCCTCTCTTCTGTTGTAAACCTCACATGAAGTTACGCGATTGGAAGGACGACGAGAAGAAGAAGCCATTTGAACTTAGGAGAAGAAGAATGTTCAAAGCGAGAAACCGACGTTCACAAATTTTGGCAGTATTTATAGAAAAAAAGGCTTTGTACACGTGGAAACTTTTGATTTGATGTTAACCCTGTCGTTGAATGATCATGACATTTTGTGAACCCAAAAATATTTTGTATCTTCAAAAATCAATTCCTTCTTGGAAATTCGAGAATATGCTTTGTGTAGTGTGCAAAAGTATCTTTTTTTGCATCAAACCGAAAAATTGTACACTGAATACGAGACTCTTCATCACTTTAGCGGCGCTTTGAAAGAAAATTGTATTAAAAAAAGAAATTCTCCATACGGTTAAAAGAGACAGCAATGTTATATTCTTGTACATGTGGAAAGATGCTATTTGTCAATTTCCTTAATCTCTCATTAGCAAACAGCCCCTTTTCGGCCGTTTTTCGCCCTAATGTCCTTAGAAACAACTCTCCCCAAATAAGTCACTTCCCCTTTTGCAAAAAAACATTTACTCATCTTACCATATAGTTTATGCTCTCTTAGTTTTTGTAAAGTCTTCCTGAGATGCAATGCATGTTCATCATCATCCTTAGAATACACAAAAATATCGTCAAGAAAAACTAATATAAATTCATCGAGATATTCATGAAACACATTATTCATCAAACACATAAATGTTGCAGGAGCATTTGTTAATCCAAAAGGCAAAACTGTGAACTCGTAATGACCATATCGTGTGTCTCAACCACAATCACAATCTCAATCCCAATCTCAATCATAATAACAATCTCAATCTCAATCTCAATCGCAATTCTAGAAGCCGAAAAATGATCGTAATGACTGTACGACCATCATCCTTTTCTATCTCTCAATCTTCGTCTTTTTGGGATCTCCGCCTTTCGCTCGCGCACGACCAATCACGCCTTCCTAGACCCGCACTTTTAGAATCTACATGCTCCAAGATAGTGTCTTTTCGCATGTCTCATGCAAGACTTCCGGACCACCCATGCATCTACTTTTCATGTCCACCATCAAGAATCATACCTGCAAAAATAGAGGTAATCCGTGCAACACACTCACACAGACGTCAATCACCCAAAAATAACCCATATACCCATGTGCATTTTCTAAATCCGCGAACATGAATAAGATGAATGAATGAAGGCTTCTCTTTTTGTTTTTTTAAGTGTTGGAAAACGGAACTTTTCAAAACCGTATAACTCAAAAACAGTGAGGAATCAGCTTGACCTTGTGAGAAACAAAAATATTCAGTTCTTAAATCTGTACAATAATGTTAGAGATGCCTCAGGTCCAAATCTGCTTCTAGATATCACTCTTGGGCCCTGCAAAATCAAAAATTCTAGAGAGAGCTGAAAAAACATGAAAAATCTCTTCATTAACCTATCTTCATGGAACCAAATGAGACATAAAACATAGGAACTACAAAAATTTCAATCAGGTAAAGTTTTTCTACTAAGAATACTGTACCTTTCTCTCATACAACACTTTTTCAGATTCCTTCATCTTCATGCTCGAAATTAACATACAAATTTCATGCGACAACTTTCCAGAGAGAGAATGTAGAAACTTATTGCTACAAAATTTTGCAGACATGATCAAAATATCCTAAACATAAAATTTCATTATTACTTACACATCTTTTTTTGTTCCAGGTGGAAAATCAACGTGGCATCTTACAAATCTCCCCCTCTTTAAAGAACTCTGTGCTCAGAGTTGGAAAGAAGGATAATGTTCCATAAACTCATCTAAACCAACCCATGTTGAATCTTCAATAGGATATGCAAACCACTTTACTAAAATTTCCACTATTTCAGGATTCCTAAGATGTCTAACTCTCCTATCCAATATAACTTCTGGTTCAAGTTCAAAAGTGGCATCTTCCTTCAACTTAGATTTGTCCTGCAAAACATGATCAGCATTAGGAACATACTTTTTAAGTAATCCAACATGGAAGAATGGATGACTTTTCAAAGTATTAGGTAGGTCAAGTAAATATGCAACAGAACCAATTTTCTTTAAGATTTTGAAAGGACCAGCATAACGAGAAGACAATGGACGATCTTTGCCTAAAACCAGATTTGATTTAGAAGGACTCACTTTCAAAAAAACCAGATCATTTGCTCTAAATTCCAAGGGCCTCTTTTTGAGATCATGATATAATTTCTGACGTTTCTGTGCATCTTTCATGTTTTTCCTTACCTTATTTAGCTCCAAATCCATGTTTTCAAGCATTTGTTTGGATATTTCAACCTGATTCTGTGAATTAAAAAGTGCATGCGGAAGCAAGCAATTATAACCATACATTGCTTCAAAAGGTGTCATCTTAATAGAGGAATGCCATGCACTATTATATGCATACTCAACCAAGGAAAAATATTCAGTCCAATTGTTTTGCTTATCATTCACATACATGCGTAACATATCCTCAAGCACCCTGTTAACCCTCTCAGTCTCACCATCGGTTTGAGGATGAAATGCAGTACTCATGCGTAATTCTGTTCCTATGGAATGAAATGTTGCTTTCCAAAAATTAGATGTGAACCTTGCATCCCTATCAGAAATTATACTTTTGGGTATACCATGTAACCTAAAAATTTCTTTTATGAAAAGTTTAGCAACATGCAAAGCTGTTTCAGTTTTCCTCATGGGAAGAAAATGTGCCATCTTTGTAAGACGGTCCACGACAACAAAGATGGTATCATGCCCACTTCTGGTCACAGGCAACTTTGTTATGAAATCCATAGAGATGGATTCCCATTTTTGATCAGGCACATCTAATGGTTGTAACATGCCAGGACTCCTTTTAAATTCATTCTTAACCTGTTGACATTTCAGACATTCTTCGACATACCTCTTAATATCATATTTCATACGTGGCCAGTAATATGAAGCTTTCACTTTTGCATAAGTTCTAGAAAAACCAGGGTGTGCAGAGAAAGGTGCATCATGACAGTCATGCAGGATCTTTTCTTTCAAAACAGATTTTGAAGAAATACATAAACGAGAATTACAATACAAATCATTATTTCTCAAATGAAATTTCTTCTGAAACATAGAACCTGGATTTATACCCAAGAATTCCAAGATTGCTGCATAAAATAAATCTTCTTTTAATTTTTTTCCAATATCAAAATCAGAGGATAAAATAGAAATTGAATTGCATAGGGGTTTACGACTCAAAGCATCGGCCACCTTGTTTTCTTTTTCTGCTAAGTATTTAATATCAAAATCATATTCACTTAGCAATTGGATCCATCGTTTTTGTCTATTGTTAAGTAAAGGTTGAGTAAATATGTATTTAAGGCTTTGATGATCTGTTCTTAATTCAAACTTTACTCCTAGCAATAAGTGTCTCCAGTGTTTAAGTGCGTGAACAACTGCAAGCATTTCTAAGTCATGTGTTGTATAATTTAGTTCATGTTTCCTTAATTTCCTTGACTCATAAGCCACTACCCTCCCTTCTTGTAAAAGAACGCATCCGATTTGGCTTCCACTAGCATCACATGCAATAATAAAAGGCTTCCCTAACTTAGGTATCTTTAGCACACAATTTTCGATAACTTTCTGTTTTAATTCGTCAAACGCCTTTTGACACCCATCGTTCCATGTGAACTCTCCATTTTTCTTTGTCAATTCTGTAAGAGGATTTGCAATTCGAGAAAACTCCCTAATGTGTGCCCTCTCATATTGTGCCAAACCAAGGAAGCTTCTCACATCCCTCACACATTTGGGTGTAGGCCAGTCAACTATGCTTTTAACTTTCTCAGGATCTATATGAATCCCTTCCTTAGAAACAACTCTCCCCAAATAAGTCACTTCCCCTTTTGCAAAAAAACATTTACTCATCTTACCATATAGTTTATGCTCTCTTAGTTTTTGTAAAGACTTCTTGAGATGCAATGCATGTTCATCATCATCCTTAGAATACACAAAAATATCCTCAAGAAAAACTAATATAAATTCATCGAGATATTCATGAAACACATTATTCATCAAACACATTAATGTTGCAGGAGCATTTGTTAATCCAAAAGGCAAAATTGTGAACTTGTAATGACCATATCGTGTTCTAAAAGCGGTTTTGGGTATGTCCTCAGACTTTACTCTAAATATCCCGATCTTAAGGCAATTTTAGTGAATACTGTGGCACCACTCAATTGACTCAGCAGTTCATCTATGTGTGGCAGTGGATACTTGTTCTTAATGGTTTTCTTGTTCAACCCCTATAATCAATACAAAGTCTGTATGAACCATCTTTCTTTTTCTGAAACAAAATAGGTGCTCCCCAAGGTGAAACACTAGGTCTTATCAACTCCTTCTTCAATAGATCATCCAATTAGAGCTTCAACTCTTTAAATTCATCAATATTGAACCTATAAGGTGCTCTAGAATAAGGCTCACTTCCTGGATAAAGGTCTATAGCATGGTCAGTTTTCCTAGGAGGAGGCATGCCCGATAGATCATCAGGAAATACATCTGTGTACTCATCTAAAAGTTTTCTAACATATTCTGGTATTTCCTCTTCTTTCTTCTTCTCCTGAAGGTCATGCACATAAACCAAATATGTCTCACAACCTTGTCGAATACCCCTAATCAACTTTATTGCAGAAATAGGAGAAAAACTTGAATTACACTTGCCTGCAAGACGATGTTCCTTCCCTTCTATTTTCAAAGTAAGGATCCCGCTTTCACAATCAATCACGACACTGTTATGAACTAACCAGTCCATTCCAATGATTACATCACATTCTCTCATTTCAATTACATGGAAGATACCCAAAAACTTATGTTCTCCTAACATAAAATCAAGATTCTCAATGCAGCCTCGAGTATAGTGTATCCTACCATTAGCCATCTGTATAGGTCTTTTAGTCTGCATCTCAATATGTAACCCTAAAGCTTCTGCCATCTTAAGTGAAAGGAAAGAATTTGTACTACTCGAATCAATCAAGAAACTAACCTTACGTGAGGATATGCCCCCCATAATCCTAATCACCGATGCCCTTGAATGAGAAGAAGTTTTCATGCATTGAAGTCTAGGGCTAGAACACTTACCTTGATCATCGGCTTCCTCAATTGTCATGTTTTCTTCTTGTAGATGATCTATGTTCACTTGCATAGAACGGTTGATGGCCTTGTTTGGACATTCAAAAGTGCAATGTCCTTGTTCTCCACATCGAAAACAAAGTCCCAGCCTCTTAGCCCACTCCAGGAAATCAGAATCACGTTGCCAATGCATAACTTCTTGCTTCTTAGGTGTATCCGTTTGCTTTGGCTTTGGTCTTCCTCCTTGACCGTTAATAAAGTTAGTAGATCTCTGTCCATTTTGATTTATTGAAATAGGTCTTGGGGGTCAATGTCCTGTTGAGATAAACCTTGATTTGAATGCCTTTTTCGTGGTAAACTTCTCCATCTTCTCAAAGTTTTCTGCTTTTGCAACCGCATCAAGAAAATCTACACATCCGGACCCCTTTACTTGATAGCGAAGCTCTTCCCCCAAACCCTCAATAAACTTGCTTTTCAGCGCATCTCTAGAAACTTCTAGTGCATACTTATGTAAACGCAAAAATTTCTCCTTATATTCTTCAACAGACAAGTTATATCTATCATCCTCATGCTGCTTGAAAGAGTAGAATTCCATTTTCTTCTCACCATCAAATTCATTTAATTTTGCTCTTTTGAACACTTGCTTGAGTGCAGATTCACCTACATCATCGTACTCTTCAGGTTCACGTTGCCGTCTAGCTCTACCTGCATTTGATCTGCCCACACCATTACCACCTTCAGCATTGAGGTCCATGAAAGCATTTGCAGTAGCCTCTTTTTGTTTGTTGGATCTTTCTTTATGTAATTCTGCATTCAATCTATGGATAAGCTCCTCTTGTTCTTCTATCTTCTTGTTCAAAGCCTGCATCTTGTCCCGGAATCCAACTCTGCTCTGATACCAGTTGTAACAATTCTCCTAAACTTGAGTCACAATCTCACACAGAATAATGGGTTTCGACACTACAAGATATAAAGAAGGCAAACAGAGTATACGCAGAACATGAAGAGAGAGAATTTGATTATCTGTGCAGATTTACAAGTAGTTTTGATATGCATTACAAAATCTATCTGATTGCTTCAATGTGAAGCCTCATCCACTCGACCACCCCCGAGCTGATCTCAATCCCAATCTCAATCACAATCACAATCTCAATCCCAATCTCAATCACAATCACAATCTCAATCTCAATCTCAATCTCAATCGCAATTCCAGAAGCCGAAAAACGATCGTAATGATTGTACGACCATCATCCTTTTCTATCTCTCAGTCTTCGTCTTTTGGGATCTCCCCCTTTCGCCAGCGCACGACCAATCACGCCTTCCTAGACCCGCACTTTTAGAATCTGCATGCTCCAAGATAGTGTCTTTTGGTATGTCTCATGCAAGACTTCCGGACCACCCATGCATCTACTTTTCATGTCCACCATCAAGAATCGTACCTGCAAAAATAGAGGTAATCCCTGCAACGCACCCACACACACGTCAATCACCCAAAAATAACCCATATACCCATGTACGTTTTCTAAATCCACGAACATGAATAAGATGAATGAATGAAGGCTTCTCTTTTTTTTGTTTTTTTAAGTGTTGGAAAACGGCACTTTTCAAAACCCTGTAACTCAAAAACAGTGAGGAATCAGCTTGAGCTTGTGAGAGACAAAAATATTCAGTTCTTAAATCTGTACAATAATGTTAGACATGCCTCAGGTCCAAATCTGCTTCCAGATATCACTTTTGGGCCCTGCAAAATCGAAAATTCTAGAGAACGATGAAAAAACATGAAAAATCTCTTCATTAACCTATCTTCATGGAATCAAATGAGACATAAAACATAGGAACAACAAAAAATTCAATGAGGTAAAGTTTTTCTACTAAGATTGCTCTACCTTTCTCTCATACAACAGTTTTTCAGATTCCTTCATCTTCATGCTCGAAATTAACATACAAATTTCATGCGACAACTTTCTAGAGAGAGAATGTAAAAACATATTGCTACAAAATTTTGGAGACATGATCAAAATATCCTAAACATAAAATTTCATTATTACCTACACATCTTTTTTTTTTCTAGGTGGAAAATCAATGTGGCATCTTACAATTCTCCCCCTCTTTAAAGAACTCTGTCCTCAGAGTTGGGAAGAAGGATAATGTTCCATAAACTCATCTAAACATACCCATGTTGAATCTTGAATAGGATATGCAAACCACTTTACTAAAATTTCCACTATTTCACGATTCCTAAGATGTCTAACTCTCCTATCCAATATAACTTCTAGTTCAAGTTCAAAAGTGGCATCTTCCTTCAACTTAGATTTGTCCTGCAAAACATGATCAGCATTAGGAACATACTTTTTAAGTAATCCAACATGGAAGACTGAATGAATTTTCAAAGTATTAGGTAGGTCAAGTAAATATGCAACAGAACCAATTTTCTTTAAGATTTTGAAAGGACCAGCATAACGAGGAGACAATCGACGATCTTTGCCTCAAACTAGATTTGATTTAGAAGGACTCACTTTCAAAAAAACCAAATCATTTGTTCTAAATTCCAAGGGCCTCTTTTTGAGATCATGATATAATTTCTGACGTTTCTGTGCATCTTTCATGTTTTTCCTTACCTTATTTAGCTCCAAATCCATGTTTTCAAGCATCTGTTTGGATATTTCAACCTGATTCTGTGAATTAAAAAGTGAATGCGGCAGCAAGAAATTATAACCATACATTGCTTCAAAAGGTGTCATCTGAATAGAGGAATGCCATGCACTATTATATGCATACTCAACCAAGGGCAAATATTCAGTCCAATTGTTTTGCTTATCATTCACATACATGCCTAACATATCCTCAAGCACCCTGTTAACCCTCTCGGTCTCACCATCCGTTTAAGGATGAAATGCAGTACTCATGCGTAATTCTGTTCCTATGGATCGAAATGTTGCTTTCCAAAAATTAGATGTGAACCTTGCATCCCTATGAGAAATTATACTTTTGGGTATACCATGTAAGCTAAAAATTTCTCTTATGAAAAGTTTAGCAACATGCAAAGCTGTATCATTTTTCCTCATCGAAAGAAAATGTGCCATCTTTGTAAGACGGTCCACGACAACAAAGATGGTATCATGCCCACTTCTGGTCATAGGCAACTTTGTTATGAAATCCATAGAGATGGATTCCCATTTTTTATCAAGCACATCTAATGGTTGTAACATGCCAGGACTCCTTTTAAATTCGTTCTTAACCTGTTGTCATTTCAGACATTCTTCGACATACCTCTTAATATCATATTTCATACGTGGCCAGTAATATGAAGCTTTCACTTTTGCATAAGTTCTAGAAAAACCAGGGTGTGCAGAGAAAGGTGCATCATGATAGTCATGAAAGATCTTTTCTTTCAAAACTGATTCTGAAGAAATACATAAACGAGAATTACAATACAAATCACTATTTCTCAAATGAAATTTTCCTTGAAACATAGAACGTGGATTCATACCCAAAAATTCCAAGATTGCTGCATAAAATAAATCTTCTTTTAAATCTTTTCCAATATCAAAATCAGAGGATAAAATAGAAATTGAACTGCATAGGGGTTTACGACTCAAAGCATCGGCCACCTTGTTTTCTTTTCCTGCTAAGTATTTAATATCAAAATCATATTCACTTAGCAATTGGATCCATCGTTTTTGTCTATTGTTAAGTAAAGGTTGAGTAAATATGTATTTAAGGCTCTGATGATCTGTTCTTAATTCAAACTTTACTCCTAACAATGTGTCTCCAATGTTTAAGTGCGTGAAAAACTGCAAGCATTTCTAAGTCATGTGTTGTATAATTTAGTTCATGTTTCCTTAATTTCCTTGACTCATAAGCCACTACCCTCCCTTCTTGTGAAAGAACGCATCTGATTTGGCTTCCACTAGCATAACATGCAACAATAAAAGGCTTCCCTAACTCAGGTATCTTTAGCACACAATTTTTGATAACTTTTTGTTTTAATTCGTCAAACGCCTTTTCACACTCATCGTTCCATGTGAACTCTCTATTTTTCTTTGTCATTTTTGTAAGAGGATTTGCTATTCGAGAAAACTCCCTAATGTGTGTCCTCTCATATTGTGCCAAACCAAGGAAGCTTCTCACATCCCTCACACATTTGGGTGTAGGCCAGTCAACTATGCTTTTAACTTTCTCAGGATCTATATGAATCCCATTTCTTAGAAACAACTCTCCCCAAATAAGTCACTTCCCCTTTTGCAAAAAAACATTTACTCATCTTACCATATAGTTTATGATCTCTTAGTTTTTGTAAAGTCTTCTTGAGATGCAATGCATGTTCATCATCATCCTTAGAATACACAAAAATATCGTCAAGAAAAACTAATATAAATTGATCGAGATATTCATGAAACACATTATTCATCAAACACAGAAATGTTCTAGGAGCATTTGTTAATCCAAAAGGCAAAACTGTGAACTCGTAATGACCATATCGTGTTCTAAAAGCGGTTTTGGGTATGTCCTCAGACTTTACTCTAATTTGATGATATGCCGATCTTAAGTCAATTTTAGTGAATACTGTGGCACCACTCAATTGACTCAACAGTTCATCTATGTATGGCAGTGGATACTTGTTCTTAATGGTTTTCTTGTTCAATCCCCTATAGTCAATACAAAGTCTGTATGAACCATCTTTCTTTTTCTGAAACAAAACAGGTGCTCCCCAAGGTGAAACACTAGGTCTTATCAACTCCTTCTTCAATAGATCATCCAATTGGAGCTTCAACTCTTTCAATTCATCAATATTGAAACTATAAGGTGCTCTAGAATAAGGCTCACTTCCTCGATAAAGGTCTCTAGCATGGTCAATTTTCCTAGGAGGAGGCATGCCCGGTAGATCATTAGGAAATACATCTGCGTACTCATCTAAAAGTTTTTTATTATATTCCGGTATTTCCTCTTCTTTCTTCTTCTCCTGAAGGTCATGCACATAAACCAAGTATGTCTCAGAACCCTGTCAAATACCCCTAATCAACTTTATTGCAGAAATAGGAGAAAAACTTGAATTACACTTGCCTGCAAGACGATGTTCCTTCCCTTCTATTTTCAAAGTAAGGATCCCGCTTTCACAATCAATCACGACACTGTTATAAACTAACCAGTCCATTCCAATGATTACATCACATTCTCTCATTTCAATTACATGGAAGGTACCCAAAACTTATGTTCTCCTAACATAAAATCAAGATTCTCAATGCAGCCTCGAGTATAGTGTATCCTACCATTAGCCATCTGTACAGGTCTTTTAGTGTGCATCTCAATATGCAACCCTAAAGCTTCTGCCATCTTAAGTGAAAGGAAAGAATTTGTACTACCCGAATCAATCAAGAAACTATCCTTACATGAGGATATGTCCCCCATAAACCTAATCACCGGTGCCCTTGAATGAGAAGAAGTTTTCATGCATTTAAGTCTAGGCTAGAACACTTACCTTGATCATCCGCTTCCTCAATTGTCATGTTTTCTTCTTGTAGATGAGCTATCTTCGCTTGCATAGAACGGTTGATGGCCTTGTTTGGACATTCAAAAGTGTGATGTCCTTGTTCTCCACATCGAAAACAAAGTCCCAGCCTCTTAGCCCGTGTAACCTAAAAATTTCTTTATGAAAAGTTTAGCAACATGCGAAGCTGTATCAGTTTTCCTCATGGGAAGAAAATGTGCCATCTTTGTAAGACGGTCCACGACAACAAAGATGGTATCATGCCCACGTCTGGTCACAGGCAACTTTGTTATGAAATCCATAGAGATGGATTCCCATTTTTGATCACGCACATCTAATGGTTGTAACATGCTAGGACTCCTTTTAAATTCGTTCTTAACCTGTTGACATTTCAGACATTCTTCGACATACCTCTTAATATCATATTTCATACGTGGCCAGTAATATGAAGCTTTCACTTTTGCATAAGTTCTAGAAAAACCAGGGTGTGCAGAGAAAGGTGCATCATGACAGTCATGCAGGATCTTTTCTTTCAAAACAGATTCTGAAGAACTACATAAACGAGAATTACAATACAAATCATTATTTCTCAAATGAAATTTTCCCTGAAACATAGAACTTGGATTCATACCCAAAAATTCCAAGATTGTTGCATAAAATAATTCTTCTTTTAATTCTTTTCCAATAGCAAAATCAGAGGATAAAATAGAAATTGAACTGCATAGGGGTTTACGACTCAAAGCATCGGCCACCTTGTTTTCTTTTCCTGCTAAGTATTTAATATCAAAATCATATTCACTTAGCAATTGGATCCATCGTTTTTGTCTATTGTTAAGTAAAGGTTGAGTAAATATGTATTTAAGGCTCTGATGATATGTTCTTAATTCAAACTTTACTCCTAGCAATAAGTGTCTCCAATGTTTAAGTGCGTGAACTACTGCAAGCATTTCTAAGTCATGTGTTGTATAATTTAGTTCATGTTTCCTTAATTTCCTTGACTCATAAACCACTACCCTCCCTTCTTGTGAAAGAACGCATCCGATTAGGCTTCCACTAGCATCACATGCAACAATAAAAGGCTTCCCTAACTCAGGTATACTTAGCACACAATTTTTGATAACTTTTTGTTTTAATTCGTCAAACGCCTTTTGACACTCATCGTTCCATGTGAACTCTCTATTTTTCTTTGTCAATTCTGTAAGAGGATTTGCAATTCGAGAAAACTCCCTAATGTGTGCCCTCTCATATTGTGCCAAACCAAGCAAGCTTCTCACATCCCTCACACATTTGGGTGTAGGCCAGTCAAATATGCTTTTAACTTTCTCAGGATCTATATGAATCCCTTCCTTAGAAACAACTTTCCCCAAATAAGTCACTTCCCCTTTTGCAAAAAAACATTTACTCATCTTACCATATAGTTTATGCTCTCTTAGTTTTTGTAAAGTCTTCCTGAGATGCAATGCATGTTCATCATCATCCTTAGAATACACAAAAATATCGTCAAGAAAAACTAATATAAATTCATCGAGATATTCATGAAACACATTATTCATCAAACACATAAATGTTGCAGGAGCATTTGTTAATCCAAAAGGCAAAATTGTGAACTCGTAATGACCATATCGTGTTCTAAAAGCCGTTTTGGGTATGTCCTCAGACTTTACTCTAATTTGATGATATCCCGATCTTAAGTCAATTTTAGTGAATACTGTGGCACCACTCAATTGACTCAGCAGTTCATCTATGTGTGGCAGTGGATACTTGTTCTTAATGGTTTTCTTGTTCAATCCCCTATAGTCAATACAAAGTCTGTATGAACCATCTTTCTTTTTCTAATACAAAACAGGTGCTCCCCAAGGTAAAACACTAGGTCTTATCAACTCCTTCTTCAATAGATCATCCAATTGGAGCTTCAACTCTTTCAATTCATCAATATTGAACCTATAAGGTGCTCTAGAATAATGCTCACTTCCTGGATAAAGGTCTATAGCATGGTCAATTTTCCTAGGAGGGGGCATGCCCGGTAGATCATCAAGAAATACATCTACATAATCATCTAAAAGTTTTTTAACATATTCCGGTATTTCCTCTTCTTTCTTCTGCTCCTGAAGGTCATGCACATAAACCAAATATGTCTCACAACCCTGTCGAATACCCCTAATCAACTTTATTGCAGAAAATAGGAGAAAAACTTGAATTACACTTGCCTGCAAGACGATGTTCCTTCCCTTCTATTTTCAAAGTAAGGATCCCGCTTTCACAATCAACCACGACACTGTTATGAACTAACCAGTCCATTCCAATGATTACATCACATTCTCTCATTTCAATTACATGGAAAGTACCCAAAAACTTATGTTCTCCTAACATAAAATCAAGATTCTCAATGCAGCCTCGAGTATAGTGTATCCTACCATTAGCCATCTGTACAGGTCTTCTAGTCTACATCTCAATATGCAACCCTAAAGCTTCTGCCATGTTAAGTGAAAGGAAAGAATTTGTACTACCCGAATCAATCAAGAAACTAACCTTACGTGAGGATATGTCCCACATATTCCTAATCATCGATGCCCTTGAATGAGAAGAAGTTTTCATCCATTGAAGTCTTGGGCTAGAAAACTTACCTTGATCATCCGCTTCCTCAATTGTCATGTTTTCTTCTTGTAGATGAGCTATCTTCACTTGCATAGAACGGTTGATGGCCTTGTTTGGACATTCAAAAGTGCGATGTCCTTGTTCTCCACATCGAAAACAAGGTCCCAGCCTCTTAGCCCGCTCTAAGAAATCAGAATCACGTTGCCAGTGCATAGCTTCTTGCTTCTTAGGTGTATCCGTTTGCTTCGGCTTAGGTCTTCCTCCTTGACCGTTAATAGAGTTAGTTGATCTCTGTCCATTTTGATTTATTGAAATATGTCTTGGGAGTCAATGTCCTGTTGAGATAAACCTTGATTTAAATGTCTTTTTCGTGGTAAACTTCTCCATCTTCTCAAAGTTTTCTGCTTTTGCAACCGCATCAAGAAAATCTACACATCCGGACCCCTTTACTTGATAGCGAAGCTCTTCTCGCAAACCCTCAATAAACTTGCTTTTCAGCGCATCTCCAGAAACTTCTAGTGCATACTTATGTAAACGCAAAAATTTCTCCTTATATTCTTCAACAGACAAGTTATATCTATCATCCTCATGCTGCTTGAAAGAGTAGAATTCCATTTTCTTTTCCATCCGATAATGTGGAGAACAATAACGATTCTTTGCTTGCTCTTGAAATTCTTTCCAGAGGATCGGACCTTCACGTGTTCTTGTCTATATATAAGGTTTCCACCACAGTTTTGCGACTCCTCGCAGATGCAGAATTGCCACCTTTGCTTTTGATTCCTCACTAAATACGCGCGGGTCAAAGAAATCTTCAAGTTCCTCAATCCATGCTTCAAGATCCTCTCTAGTTTTCTTCTCACCATCAGATTCATTTAATTTTGCTCTTTTGAACACTTGCTTGAGTGCAGATTCACCTGCATCATCGTCCTCTTCAGGTTCACGTTGCCGCCTAGTTCTACGTGCGTTTGATGTGCCCGCACCATTACCACCTTCAGCATTGAGGTCCATGAAAGCATTTGCAGTAGCCTCTTTTTGTTTGTTGGATCTTTCTTTATGTAATTCTGCATTCAATCTACGGATAAGCTCCTCTTGTTCTTCTATCTTCTTCTTCAAAGCCTGCATCTTGTCCCGGAGTCCAACTCTGCTCTGATACCACTTGTAACAAGTCTCCTAAGCTTGAGTCACAATCTCACACAGAATAATGGGTTTCGACACCACAAGATTTAAAGAAGGCAAACAGAGTATACGCAGAACAAGAAGAGAGAGAATTTTATTATCTATGCAGATTTACAAGTAGTTTTGATCTGTGTTACAAAATCTATCAGATTGCTTCAATGTGAAGCCTCATCCACCCGACCACCCCCGAGCTGATCTCAATCCCAATCTCAATCACAATCACAATCTCAATCCCAATCTCAATCACAATCACAATCTCAATGTCAATCTCAATCTCAATCCGAATTCCAGAAGCCGAAAAACGATCGTAATGACTGTACGACCATCATCCTTTTCTATCTCTCAGTCTTCGTCTTTTTGGGATCTCCGCCCTTCGCCAGCGCACGACCAATCACGCCTTCCTAGACCCGCACTTTTAGGATCTGCATGCTCCAAGATAGAGTCTTTTCGCATGTCTCATGCAAGACTTTCGGACCACCCATGCATCTACTTTTCATGTCCACCATCAAGAATCGTCTGCAAAAATAGAGGTAATCCCTGCAACGCACTCATACACACGTCAATCACCCAAAAATAACCCGTATACCCATGTGCGTTTTCTAAATCCGCGAACATGAATAAGATGAATGAATGAAGGCTTCTCTTTTTTTTTTGTGTGTTGGAAAACGGCACTTTTCAAAACCCTGTAACTCAAAAACAGTGAGGAATCAGCTTGAGCTTGTGAGAGACAAAAATATTCAGTTCTTAAATCTGTACAATAATGTTAGAGACACCTCAGGTCCAAATCTCCTTCTAGATATCACTTTTGGGCCCTGCAAAATCGAAAATTCTAGAGAGAGATGAAAAAACATGAAAAATCTCTTCATTAACCTATCTTCATGGAACCAAATGAGACATAAAACATAGGAACTACAAAAAATTCAATCAGGTAAAGTTTTTCTACTAAGAATACTCTACCTTTCTCTCATACAACACTTTTTCAGATTCCTTCATCTTCATGCTCGAAATTAACATACAAATTTCATGCGACAACTTTCTAGAGAGAGAATGTAAAAACTTATTGCTACAAAATTTTGGAGACATGATCAAAATATCCTAGACATAAAATTTCATTATTACCTACACATCTTTTTTTTTTTCCAGGTGGAAAATCAATGTGGCATCTTACATAGAGCATCATATTCTTCTTGCATTGCCTTCTCCCAATTCTCTTTACCTTTGGCTTCTTCATATGTGATTGGATACTCTTCTGTCTTCACAATGTAAGCATAATTTTTTGTTGTTAGGAAAGATGTATCATAGCTATACCTGATAGGTTCTTTTCTTTCTCTCAAGGATCTTCTGACCTCTGCACTTCTTGAAGTCTCAGCCACATTTGATTCTAGATCAAATCTTGGTCCATCTTCAACATTGTCTTGCAATTTACTTTTATAATCAACATCATCAACATCTTTTTCATACACACTTACTTTTGTCTTCCCTTTCCTTTGTATTTCTTTAACATCTGCATAATCATTTGTTGACCCTCTATACCATGTACTTTGCTCATCAAATGTAACATCTTTGGTAACAAGAAATTGCTTTGTGGATGGACTCCACAATGTGTAACCCATCTGTCTATCATCATACCCAATAAACACATACTTCCCTGCTTTGGGTTCTAGCTTATGTCCCAATTGTGAAGGAACATAAGCATATGCTAAACATACAAATACCTTACAATGATCAAGAGTAGGTCTCCTACCACACCATGCTTCATAAGGTGTTCTTCCATTCAAAGCTTTACAAAGTAACCTATTCACAAGGTATGTTGAAGTGTTGATAGCTTCTGCCCATAAGTAATTTGGACAATTCTTTTCTTTCATCATTGCTCTTGCAAACTCTGCCAGAGTTCTATTTCTTCTTTCTGCAACTCCATTTTGTTGAGGAGAGTACCTGCAAGTTACTTCTCTTTTTATACCTGCATTCCACAAATAATCATCAAACTCTTTAGAGAAATACTCTCCCCCTCCATCTTACCCCAACCTCTTGAGCTTTTGTCTTGTAATCCTTTGTGCATAAGCATGATAATGCTTGAATGTCTTGAACACTTTTGATTTGTGGTTGATTACATATAAAGTAATCATCTGGTTGCATCATCAACAAACAACACATAATATCTGGATCCATTTATGCTATAGTCCCTTGAAGAACCCAACACATCTGTATGAACCAATTCAAGCATATTTGAATACTTGTACCCTAATTTATTGTATGAACTTTTGTGTGCTTTACCTATTTGACAAGCTTCACACTTGTACACCATATGTTGCCCTTCACTATTTGGCAAACCAAGCACCACATCATTCTTTGACATTTCTTTTATGGCTCTCTCATTGAAATGACCTAGCCGTTTATGCCATAAGTCTAATTCAGACATCTTTTGACTTCCATAAGTAAATAAAGCATGTCCCACATTACCTTGGACTTTGAGAGTAAACAACTTTCCTTCCTTTTTACCTGAAATGATATTTCTATATCCTTGATTTGGATCTTGCACATAAACAACATCATTTGTGAATCTGACTTCATATCCCTTCTCCACAATTTGTCCTACACTTATCAAGTTTTTAGGAATAGTAGGAACATAAAGTACCTTGTCAAGAGTGTACTTCCATTCTTTGTCTTCACTGATCCAATGCTCTCCACTTTATGCTTGGTGTTATCTCATGTTTGAATTGTATGTCCATTCACCTTTGCTTCCATATCAGTCATCAATGATATATTGCCACTCAGATGATTTCTAGATCCTGAGTCAATATAGAACACCCTTTGGTCTTCTCCTACTGCTTCATGAGTTGCATTCAAGATGAGAGCCATGTCATCCTTCTGATCTAATGCATAATTATTATAATGTTTGTTTTAGGAGTAAGATTGAAAACTTCTTCCACCTCCTCTAGCATATGATGTCCTACCACCTCTTCCTCTGAAGTTGCCTCTTTGGTTTCTGCCTCCTCTACCTCTTTGATTTAAGCTCTGGTTATTACTTCCACAATTTTTATTGTTATACCAACAATCATTTGCCAAATGATTAGTTATGCCACAAATCCAACAAGCCTTAGTATTGTCTTTGTTCTTACCTCCTCTTCCTTTACCTTTGAAGTTCATCTTTCCTTTTGTAAAGTTAGCTTGACTTGAAGTTCCTTCATCATCAGTTGACTGCTTCCCTTTTCCATTCTTCTTCTTGTCCTTGGAGTAAATAGCTTGACTTGCACTCCTATCATTGTCTCCTTTAATGTCCTGCTCAAAAGTTAGCATGTGTCCTAACAATTGATTAAGATCAGGAGTAAAGTGATCTAGTGACAATTCTATGGACAATATGAACGGCTTCCACTTCTCATCTCCTCTCAGCCCTGTAAGTATTTTCCTTACTAACTTATCCTCTTCAATGTCTTCATCTACTGCTCCCAAGCTATCTGCAATATCCTTCATCCTTGCCACATAATCAGAAATTGATTGTGAACTCTTCTTCTTTGACTTGGTTGTGTTTTGGAAATGCTCTTCCAAAGAATCCCACACATTTTTTGCACTTTCTAATCCTCTAATGTGAGGTAGAAGATAATCATTTACAGCCATGCAAATGATGCTCCTAGCTTGAGCATCCTTTCTCATCCAATTCTTCAAACCTGCAAGTTCCTCCCTGTTTGGAACACTAGGATCTTCAAACTCAGGCTTTTCTTCTTCTCCTATAATGAATGCCATCAAATCTTTGCTCATGAGGTGTGTCTCCATCTTGATGGACCAAGCTGGATAGTTCTCCCTATCTACCTTATCAATCTGCAAGCTTTCTCCCATCTTTGATCTTCTGTGTCTGCAATTACTATGATTTATGATAATAGAGTGTACCTTTGATATGAAGCTTTAATCCTTCTTGATCCTTTGAACTCCTGCTTTGTACTTCTACACGTTATCTCCAAGAATTTGGCTTTGTTCACCTCCAATTAGAAGGAACTTCAATATCTTCCACAGTTGGGACTTACAATGCCTTTACTTTACTTGTATTGCACCTTTAGCTCTGATACCACTATTGGAAACCTCTAAATCTCCAAAGGTTTGATCTATAGTGATTTAAGATCACCTCTATATCACTTATGGATAAAAATTTACACAAATGTTATCTTCATTTACCAAAACTTTCAACTATCACTTCTCTGAGTGAAAATCTTCATTCTTCAATAGTCTGCTTCACTAGTTGACTTCATTACCTGCACATATCTTCAGATTTCTTCAAACCAATGATGCACATATCTCCACACTACCTTTGTGCAATCATATCAACCATTAGCTCTTCAAAAGAATCATTAAAACTTTAATTTGATCCTTAAGATCAAAAGTATGTCAAAAACTGTCTTTCTGAACAAGTGACTTTGACATAGGTAACTTCTAAGGTTGATTTCTCATAGGACAGATCCCGTTTTGCTAAATTCTTTTAGCCATAGCTTCCTTACCTTCTAACTTAGATTTTGAATGCTCACTCATTAAAAACTTTACACTGAGCAGTGAGATCTAAGCAAAACATTGACACGAAAAAGTGTGCGACTCTGAGAGGTCTACCTGCAGACTTTACATACACATGTTCCTATTGACCATACTCATAGCATGAAAAGAATTAGAC
Organism: Ceratopteris richardii; assembly: GCA_020310875.1. Lineage (NCBI taxonomy): Eukaryota > Viridiplantae > Streptophyta > Polypodiopsida > Polypodiales > Pteridaceae > Ceratopteris > Ceratopteris richardii. The sequence continues at coordinate 166,083,093 of CM035427.1, forward strand.
CATGAAACTTTTAACCTAGCTTCATTAGCTTCTAGATTAGATGTGTACAAAAGGATTTCTGATCCACGTGATCAGACTGAGAGAAATCTACAAAATACTCGTCGCTATTTTTCTGAAGATGACTCTCTTCTCATCTATCTCTATGACACTTGTCTTCTAATGACTCTCTCATGTATTTCTTTACATCATTGACTTATATACATATGATTCTAGACTTATCCTACATCTATTACATTACTCCTTATCATCATAAGGATTACCTATACTCATAGTACAAGAATTTCCACTTGTAATGTGCATATCTATACAAGCTATCATTCTAAAATCTCTTCACTTTCTCAAATGACTTCTTGAACTTCAACCAGATCATTAACTTGCTTCAAAATCTTTGTAATCATCAATTTGTGATTGCTTTGTTCCAACAATGATCCTCATGATGGACAGTTCCTCTTTTTACTTTGATAATGATCCTTTTTATGTGGGATGGTGATTGTGGTAAGTCTACAACCCAAAATGTTTCTTCTTCTTAGGAAATTTGAATACCATGTGATCTTCATTTGCAGAGTAAAATCATAATCCATTATCCTTTTGATGTTGTCTTTCATTTGTTGTAAGTCGCTTGACCATGATGTTATCCAACTACATGGGTTCTAGTTGAGTTTCCTCCAACATATGTTGTTGAGCAAGAGAGGTAAACTTGTATTCCTGATCTTGAATAGAAATCTTGGTCTCTTGCTTTCTCTCAAACCTATCACACTCAATTTCTAGAATCACAAAATCATTCAAAGTATTTACCTTCAACATGGTTAACATAAGGTCGTTAACATCATCACATAAACCCCATGGAAATTTGGTGGTAAAATAATCCCAATGTATATTCTTCACATCAATGGTTGCACTTCATTGGCCCTCAAAGGTCAATGGTTGAGAAACTTGGACAAGATCATCTTCATCTTGAAATAGGTTGTCCTTGAATTTCTTTATTGTCGCATTGAAATTCTTTCTTTATAGCCTCATCTAAAGTATTTACATGAGGCATAGAAAGAAATTTATCCTTTATTTCATCTCTAAGACCACTTTGAAATTGATTAACTGGACAGTCTTCTTGATATGTGTATCCTTGAAATAAGTTTCTAAGATCTAATGCAAATTCTACAATTGAGTCATCACCTTGTCGTTACCTCCTTTCAGAGTCTTGGATTTTTTTTTATAAATCATTAAGGTTAAATTGGATATTCTTGAGTATGAATATGGAGCCCATCATTCTTGACATGATCTTGATGTCTCACCAAAATGTTAGGGCAGCACTAGATTATACCTTTTGACTATAGACAAGGTTCCAGAGATATACTTCTGATTACAAGATCACCCACATAGGAGTATAATACAATAATAGGTAAATGATACAAGAATTCTCACAATGTGGGACTGATAAGTATGGGTAACTCAACTAGAGATGATACAAGGGATCCCACAACCTCGGATTGTAGTTATGAAGCAAGATATTCGGATTACAAGAACTCCCTTAAGGGAAATGAACTAGATATAAGGAATAATTAGGAAGGATCTTGTACTATGAGATTACAATAGGACATTAAAAGATGTCCAAGATACTAAACTAAATAAGACTAGAACAAGGCACAAGACTAGAACTTGAATTATAACTTGGAAAGTACTTATTTGGAGATCAACATTCCTTGAGCTCCCAAGACTCGCATTGGCAGGAATGATAATATATGTGGCCTAACCCTAATTATAAAGGTTTTGAAGGGCTGTTCTAGGGCATTTAAAAACTAATGATGCCATCGATGATGTCTTCAACTCGAAACAATACCTCTAGGTGTCAAAATCAAGAAAATAGATAGTCCATCTTAGGGTTTTTGCATGTTTCGGATAGGATGGTAGGATTACTTTCTCAAAATTTTGAACCAATCATGAGATATAGAAATTTTCATAGAATATAAGATTTAGGATGGTTCCCTTCATATCCATGACATCCCATCTCTACTTATCTTAACCTCGCATTATAGTTTTTATATCCCTTTTGCTCAAGGGAGTACCCAGTGAAGATAGATTTTCCTACTTTAGGGTCAAGTTTTGTCCTTAAATCATATGGAACATATATATGTGTGAAAACAAAATACTTTCCCATATGATAAGTTTGGTCTTTTACCTTTAACCTTCTCTTCAGGTGTAACATGATGTATAATAGTGGTCAAAGTTCTATTTATGATGTATACAAGTTTCTACATAGCTTGTCCCCAATTATAATGAGATATAGTTTTGTCAGCCATCAAGGCTCTTGCTATTTCAAAAATATGTCTATTTTTGCATTCATTAATGTCATTCTATTATGGTGTGTACCTGCATGAGAAAAGTGCCTTCCAATCCCATGAATTTTCAGAAAACTACTAAATTCATTTGATATGTATTCACCTTCTCCATTTGATGTTAATGTTTGAAGATATTTCCTTATTTTTCTAGCATAGCCTTGAAATTATGAAATTGAGTAAACACCTTACTCTTCTTCTTCTTCACAATTTATACCCATACTTTTTGTGTATGCTCATCAATGAAAATGACATAAAACCTACAACCGCACATAGATGTAGTCTTTGCAAGACCCTAAGAATCTAAATGCACTATCTATAGTAGATACGCACAAACATGCTTATCATGTAGAAATGATGAACTTGACTTTTTTACCAAATTGAGATGCTTCACATATCTTTTTCATCTCTCGGACCTTGAAATTTGATAGTCCATTAACAAGATCCTTTGATTGCAACAACTTCAACCTCTACGAATGTGCATGTCCAATTTGTTTCTGCCATATCTCTATGGTAACAATA
>CM035427.1:166093444-166238444 GCA_020310875.1 Ceratopteris richardii
TAGTGAGCTCTACCACATTCATCTACTAGGAGTGATGCGCAATTGTTTCTTTCCAACTCACTCATTCACAAACATTCTTTATGTACTACTCTTGATATATTTTACTCTTTGTAATGTTTTATTAGGCCCTTCTTGTATATTATCTTTATGTAATAGAATAAGAAGAAGAAAATCATGCTCCTTACCTCAATCTATTTGTGCTCCCATTTTCATGTGTGATACCATGTGAAAGCTCTCTTGCTTATCTACTTTCTCGTGATAATACATGCTTACATACATACATACATACATACATACATACATACATACATACATACATACATACATACATACATACATACATACATACATCATACATACATACATACATACATACATACATACATACATACATACATGCATACATACATACATACATACATACATACATACATACATACATACATGCATACATACATACATTCATGCATACATACATGCATGCATGCATACGTACATACGCACATACATACACACATACATGCATACATACATACATACATACATACATACATACATACATACATACATACATACATACATATATACATACATACATACATACATGCATGCATGCATACATACATACATATATGCAAACATAGATACATACATACATACATACATACATACATACATACATACATACATACATACATGCATACATACATACATACATACATGAATGCATGCCTTCATGCATACATGCACATATACACACACGAACAGATACATATGTCCATACATACATACATACAAATATAAATGCATGATTGAATACAAACAATAGTAATGTATACATGCACACATATGTACACAACCAGATACATACGTCCATACATACATACATAGATAGAAACATACATATATACATACATACATACATGCACATATAGATACATACATACATACATACATGCATGCATGCATACATACACACATACCTAGATACATACATAGATACGTACATGCATACATAGTTACATACATACGTAAATACATACATACATACATACATACATACATACATACATACATACATACATACATACATACATGCATACATACATATAGATGCACATACATAATATATGCATATATACATACATGCATATATGCACAAAGATACATATGCACATAAATACATACATACTTGCATGCATGCGTACATAAATACATACATAGAAACGTGCATGGACATATAAGATCTTTTATTTGGATTCATTTCTATTAAAACAAAGGTATAAACTTGAACATTATTTTCCACATAAGTTGACTTTTGTAAGTAAGCCCTCTAGATTTGTACTAAGCGAGGCATTGAATGGATATCATGCATCCATGGAAGGTAGAATCATGTGGAAAAGTATGATTTTATTTATTTGCATTTTTGAATTCCTAATATGATTATGGAGGATATAAAGGAAATGCTTGGGAAGATATGTGATATAAGATTTCTTTCCATTTTGCATTAGAAAGAACAACCTCGAATTTGCATATCAAACCACCAATTGCAAAAATGAGCATAGAAAATTTAGTTTTTGCTGAATTGTATGTTTTGTTTTCAAGGTATAAAGATACATTTGATATCTTCATAAGAAGTTAATGGTTCAAAATGAAGTATTTCAATGTGACTGGATTTCTTATCCTCCCTAAGAGAGAAATTGCACCATTTATCTATGCTATATACACTTTATCTAGGAGATCCTCTATGTTGAAGACAATTTTTCATGTAATGAAGATAAGAAATGTTATGTTTAACAAAAGCAGATAATGCTTTGGATGGTGAGGTACTATAAAATGGCGTAGAGGGTGAGGTACTATAAGGATTGGTTTCAAAGGGAGGGTACTTAAGTTTGTGAAGAGGTTAACCTTTAGACATTCAAGTGTTTACATTCCAATAGCTAGTGAGTTGAATAGAATTGACTATGGAGATGTGAAGAGGATCTAGTGCTTAGTTAATGGATCTTGGTAGTCATGAATCTTGTAAATTACTTGTTCCATTTCAAGTGATCTTGCTATTTATGTCTCTTTGTAAATCACTTGTTCCATTTCAAGTAATATTTTGTTGAAATAACATGTACATCATCAACACTTAAAGGAATAACTTTCACATGGTCATGGAAATGTGCACAAGGGCATTGAAAAAACGGTGTCTGAGTGAGAATCCTCGGATGATGGAGACCCAGGCAAGCACCATGGGATCGTTGACTTTGGAGTTCGAGATATCAAGGTGTATTATACAAAAGTGACACTCAAAGCATTTTTCTTCGTGTTACGCTTTGCACGCATGAGAACAAGAACATTTTAGAGTATTATTGTTAAGTCTATTAAGGGAAGCTACTTCATAGGATGGATGCTACTATTTCTTTGTAAATGCAGCTAATGTGCTTATTATACTAGAGGTCATGTCCCTTATGAGAAGACATGTCATGATAGTGTTCATAGTACTTTAGATTGATTACTTATCAATGCAACCCATAGGTCAATAATGAAATAGAGGTGATATTGATATCTATACTCATATTGTGGCATCTATATATTTTAAGTTTGCTTTTCATTATCCCTTCAAGCGTGTATCTTACAAAACCAAAGCTTGTGCTGGACACATTTTTAAAGTGATTGGTTTTATGTTATGTCAGTGATTATATTGAATAGTTTTGAAGAAGAATTAACAAATCTTCATCAAAATATTTTAAAAATAGTCATGTTATCTATTAGTTCTGTCACCCCTTTGTAATCACACTAGGCTGTGGCACAAAATTAAAATATCATTGTTCTACCCTTAAGTGGGAATAGATCGGTGACAAAAAGTCTATTTTTTTTCTAGTTCCCGATGGAACTTGAAAATTTTCGATCCTTGTTCCACCACTCCGCCACCCTAGTGTGAAACCACCCTTAGAGCCTACTTGAATATTCAGCTTCTGTGTTAGAGATTGGTAGTGTGCATAATTAAACGATTCAGAAGCAATCAAGGAATTGATTTAAGAAGGGAGAAAATCGATTGTAAATTCCAGTTTCTTTTTCATCTATTATGTACAATTTCGCTCCACTAATCGTTGCGTAGATCTATAAAAGGCGAGTTCTGACAATCAGATCTGAATGCAACTGCAGATGAGAGCTCCAGGGTCCGCATAGTTTAGCGTTGACCGTTCAGGAGGAAGTAGAGAGAGCAAGATGACGCAAAGAGAGGAGTTGATTGACAATAGAGGGGGGCGGAGCAGTTGGCGACGATGAATTCCTTCTGTAGTTGCACCGGAACATATTCTGGCCCGGCGCGAGTATGCTGCTGGGGTCATATAATGCCTTCCTGCGTACGAATGTTGCCCATTTTGATTCACCAAATTGTACGCGCCACTCTGCTGCGCCATAGAGTCGCGGCATATACTGCTTCTCTCCGATTCGTGCACTACGACAGAATTGAAGGATCGCCTCATTCTGCTGAAGCAGTTCTTCCGTGTTCGCCATCTCCGACGGGAACCGCAGCAAAGCAACCAGATAAAACTTGTCCTCTTGAGGGATAGCCACTGATGTGCGTTCATCCCATCTGTATCAAGTCGAGCAGTACAAAGTTAGTTACAGAACAGCCATTGATTAGCATTCCAACTAGTAGATCAATCTGACAGTACAACCATACACATTGGTGTTCAAAATAAGAAAATGTAAATGCAGAAATTCTCAAGTCGGATTCTTCAAGTGGGCAAGATGTATGGCCATACTTGCTGCGATTCATGGGGTAGACGATGATCGGCCCTGCGCCCCTCTTGCCAAGCATGCACTTGAATACAACCTTGTCAAATTCAACTATTTTGCTGGCTGGAATGAACAAGTTAAGCCACGGGTGAGGAATATCCCATAGCCCTTGTGCACGCAGTTTCATCTCGCCCACATGGACTCGGTTCAGAAAGTCGACGTACGAGATATCTGTACTATAAATTGATGATGGAATGCAATGCAAAGGCGCCAATAATTCGGCAAGCATCTGAAAAAATCCATAGCAACAAGCAGTTTAATGACCAAGAAACAAGGTAAGATGGACATCCCCGCCCATGTTGTGATACAATTAATCAACGATTGATTATTGAATATCATGAAGAGTACATACTCCGTCAACGATGTCGGCCTCCTCTTCCATGTAATTCTTTGCAACTTCGAGATAATATAGAACGGTAGCATCCGTACTATTGATAGAGCGGGACGTGATATTTTCCTGTACACCTAGCTCGCTACCTCTCGTACGAATATGGTCGTGGGCGGGCTGGAACAATGAAGAACGCCAGTTATCTAGCAAGTTCTCCGAATCAGATACCACAAATCCTTCAACGTAGTCGAAGCATCTTCCTCGCGGTTGAGAGATCAGATATTCCTGGTCTTTTCGAAATGTATCGAAATCGGAGTAAATAGCTCTGACCCATTTCACCTGCACACGGACATATACATATACCGCAATGAGAAAATTTTCATTCATCAATAGTTTTAGCATCACTCGCTCAAATGTGAGTATCCAACAATTCTCATATGGTTACGATCAAAAAGACAACAAGATGAATGCTCCGCGCCATAATGCAAGAACTTACACGCTGGGGTGCACGTTCCAACGCGATGCGAGCGCTGGTTATGATGCCGAACTGCCCCAGCCCGCCCAAGGCACCATAGAAGAGGTCCGAATTTTCCTTCTCCGAGCACACTACTACCTCACCCTTACCTGCGTCAGCATTCATCCGTTATTGCAAGGTTAGAGTAACGATGGTGATGCAGGGAATTTATAATGAAGAAGATGGCGGACTATAGTTCATGAAGTCGTGCGCTCAAAAAAACAGCGATTCTTCGTGCACCATAACTTTTCTATATCCATATATATTAATAGTATACCTGTTACTATTTCGAGCTGATGGACGTTGCTGATCTGCGGTCCGTGTAGGAAGGCCTGTCCGCTAATGCCAGCGTTAGAAAGGGTGCCACCGACACTAAGATAGAGATAGTCCGTCCAGGACTTCGGCGCCAGCCCTTCCCGCAGAGCTGCCTGTAGTACGTCAATCCATAGCTCGCCTCCACGCACGTCAGCGTAGAGTTCTGAGGGAACTACACGAATCCCTCGCAGGGATGACATGTCCACCACAACGCCATCACTGGCCTGGGCTTGCCCGTGAATAGAGTGTCCATGCCCACGCGCAGCCACTGTCAAGGTGGTGCTATTGCCGGGAGCTGACATGAGATAGATGCCCCTCACCAGCTGAGCGACGTCCCTCACGCTCGCCGGCTTCAGCACCGCACGTGGCGGTTGCAACGTCAAGAGCCGACCAAAATCTACAGTGGCGTCATTGATATCCGGCCCCTCGAACACCAGCGTTCCGTCCAGCTTCAACGATCTGAGGAACGCACGGTCTGCGTCGCTCAACGCAGAACTTATCTGCAGCTGAAGATTGGCACCCAATGCCACAAGCAACCTACTGATAATCAGCAGAAGCAACATGGTGGAACCTCTACTGTCACCTATCCATTCGTGCACATGGTTGCCTTGCATGGTGTTCTTTCTGCTAATTCCGATTATCTAATTCCTATGTATACTTAAGACGAAATGGTCATGCAATACTCAGTATGCTTTGTCTAAGCAGGTGTTGCAACTATGGGAGCTGAACTCTATATATATAAGCTTTCCCCGAGTCAGCATTACTTGACGTAGCCTAACGGACAAACCCAAGATCTTCCATACAGCGAGAATATATCCTACGCAAGAGATAGCGCTCCTCCTTCTCAATCTTTAAAGTGAAACAGGGCTACTTGCAAAATCCAACGAAGCTCCTGGATCGAGAGAGAGAGAGAGAGAGAGGGGAGGGGGGGAGAAATGCGTGCAAGGCACACGTCCAAGATAAATAACTCCGGTAAACCATGGATAAGAAGTTAAAACTTTCTTGTTAAATGTACGAGCCTACACCGCGAAAGAGAGAACGAAGCGAGGAGCGAGAGATTATCAATCATGTTCTCGGCTGTTAATCGGGATACGACAGGAAATGGATCAAAGCGAAGCGGACTTCCGGGAGGAAACGATAACTTTGCTTCAAAGATAAAGAAAGCTTATGACGTGTTGATCTCGCTGTTGGGCAGCGGAGCAAGGGACCCGTCTCTCTATCTTCATGAGAGAATGTGAGAGAGAGAATGCGTATGTCAATTTTGGTTCCGCGATGCTACTGAATCCAAATGACACATCATTGTGGATTTTCTTTACAAAAAACCCTGACTGAGTGAGTGAGCGCGAAGATGGCTGAAGGCAGGATGAAGCCCTGGTCGCCGGGCCCGACGTGCAATGTTTCTGCAGCTTAGCTCACGTGGGAATAATATTCAGCTATCGCGCAGTACGATAGTTTGCGTAAGTCGCTCTGTCATCACGCTGCTTTTGCAGTCCTCCTCGCAGATCCATCCATGTGTGTGAGCAAGAAGCGCTCATCAGTACAGTGTTTTCCTCTTTCCAGTAGGACTCGGGAGTCGCGACTCCAATGGCTGAAACACATCATACATACTTCTCTCTTCTCTCCTCCTTCTCTCTCTAACCCAATGGCCGTTTCGCCTACCAATTATAGATAGCTATGGCGCTTCTGGTAGAAAACAAACAGTAACTGGAGTCGATGACGGAAAAGTAACAGCGTATGCTCCTGCGTATCGCCCGCGATGCCCTTAATGATTAGTCTACGGCTAAATTTTTGATCCGCAGGTGGGATGGCGTCGTACTCATGTATCGGAGAGCAGCAGCAGCATCTCTCTCTCTTTCTTGTGTAAAGCGCTCGTATCAATCTAGGTCGCTTGTGGGACGCCGCCCCCCTCGTTCCGTCTCTGTCACGTGTGCGTGTGAACTCAGACGAGGGCAGACGAGAGACATGGCAGTGCCCCGGATCTCGAATAATCATCGCTGTCGGGGAAAGCCGTCTGAACACGTTCTTCTCCGACCCCAACAACAACGACATACATGATACATGAGAACAGAAACGACATAGACGGTCAATTAATTGGAACCGAAGCATTAACTACACCGTAGGGAGGACGAAGGAGATGTTCGCCCTGCCATTTCCATGTTTCTAAGGGGTTTCAGTCAATCACGTGGGACTCTAACTACGACCGAAACCCAATCACGCCGGAGTCAGCTGATTTTCATGTGATCTTGGGCCCGCCCCCAAGCAAATGTCTACGTTCTCCTCCTCCAGCTTCAGCCCATGAACTGCCCAGTGCCCACCCCTCCTCTTCATTGAAAGCTCACTTGCATTCTAGCCCATGACAGGATCCTGCGCAGGATACGATTAAGCTCATCTCTGCTTCTTGTTGGAGCAGATCAAGGCTGAATAATTATTAATATTTCCATTGAAAGTAGACCTTTCATAGTAGGCGGATTTGCAGGACTACTGTGTTAATGTATTGGAAAAAAAAAACAGCAACCATTTAGGACTGCTTAGCAGCAACGATTAAAAAACAGGCGAAAATACATGGAAGCGCCAAGCCACATGATTAGATGAAGATTCATTATCAACCTTTTCCCATCGAGAATACATTGTTCTGATCAGTAGGCTGAGCTACTGGACTATTAGACTCCAAACTCAAAACAACTTAGCAGGCAAAGCCGCTTAGCAGGACCGCGTACGAGCCAACGAATTCAAAAGAAAAGCATCCTACTAGGAAACAGGCAGCAAGGCGATCTGATAAAGCGCGGTCGCCATCATAGCCCACCACCATGTATTGTCCAATTACTGATTGTGTGCTTTTTTTTTGTGGTCCAGCCCCAATGCCCATGCACTTGATGATCTTCGATCATCATCATCATCATCGTGGAAAGAGTCTATGCAGTATTAAAAGGTTTTCCCTGTTAAAACAGTAAAACCTTCAAGCGCAATGAGTATCGTACTAGATTCACAAAGTCCAACAAACAATATCTCATGAGACGATCTCACACAGAATTTCTCAGAGTTAGAGGAGATTGCATAGGGGGAAAGGGGTTATAATTTTCATGTGAATCTACCTATCTTAATGTCAATTTTCTTCCCTTACAGGCTTTTAAACATGTTATTACGCTCCACAAACAAAAGGAGGACACAATCAAATCGCTGTCCCCCAAGGCAAAATTTCATAGAAAAATTATTACTACATAAGCATCCCTACCATCGCTTCCGCGGTGTTGTCTTCTGCCTGGAATAATGACATTTTGAAGTGCGAAACAGGCCAATTTTGTACCGCCAAACATTAAAGGGCATAATGTGTCCCCAAACAATACAACAACAATCCTTGCGAAGGGGACCAATACTCTACCCGTACAGACCAATCAGAAAATTTTCCATTTTCCTAAGAAAAGAATATTCAAGATCAAAGTACTTGCTGCTTTCAATTCAGTTACCCAACTCAAATGATGCATCAATACATCAAGACGAAGAAACCAAAGTGTGAGGTTGAGGTGGACGCAACATTCTTGAGAAGGATATTATGTGATTGTCTCAAGTTACAACATCCTAGATCAGTTATTGGAGGTCCCTTTCTTTTAAGAAGGGGCATATTGAGCCTTACCTGCATCTGAAATGTAAAATATGTAGATGACATAAGACTTTCTTGGACCTTGAACACGCAAGTTTTTTATTATTCACCTATATATGCATAACTACTTGCTTTTTGGACTAGAGAAGCCATCATTTCATTCTAGTAGAAAATAGGCAAGAGGGAAGAATCCCCATTCCTCCTAGCATCAGTCTATCAACAATGAAGGTCATCAAAATCAAAGGGAAATATGGAAGAAAACGATGCTAAAAGGCCTCATACCAAAATGGAGAATTTGAGGCATGAATCTGAATGGGTTTTAGACGATGAGTTGGAACATACTGAAATTTCATGGTGATTGATAACAAGAGTACCCATTTCTATAGTGATATAAATGTACATGAGAGAATAGACTATAGACATGCCGTGCATTCACAGATATTGATAATAGTTATAGAAACTTGCATGCATGCTAAAGAGGTTAGTTACATCACATTCTCGAAGTACCACATCAATTACACAACACTAAATTGGAATAAAACTAAACTAGAATTGGTTTACTGGTCATCTAGAAAGGCCTTGTATGGCTAAGCATGTAGTATGCAATCAGATAGGGAAATCATCACCTTGCATCCCTCTATCTCACAACCTTTAAAAATCATGTCTAGTATATAATCTATGATTTCTATTTCATTTCATATTGCTTGCCTCATCTATGGATCTTGTAACTTTGAGAGGCTCAATACATATGTGTATCTCAGAAATATAGATTTACTTCTAGCTATGCCCCTTTATATTCTTCCAAATATGATCTAAAACATATTGGAAGGGTAAGAACTCAATGTGAATGTGTTGATAAATGTTTAACTCAATTATCCTTAGTTTTCATGGAGTGTAATTTTGTCATTCCATATCATTTAGATGTTGAAGATAATGTTATTTATAACTTCAATGTGTTTTTTTATGAGTTCCAATGCCAAACTCTAATGTCCACGTCAAATAGCTAAACACCATCCTACCTAAATGCTTGTGATTTCTTCCATGTGGTTCAAACGGTGAAAAACTTTAGATTCATGTTGAAAACATAAATTTGGACACAAGTTGCACACAGATCTTATTTTCAAGTGAATTTTCATACTTCCTTTAAGGTGTTGGAAATAAAGCTCCAACTGCAAAAGCATATGAACCTAATCCTTTGTTGAAACTTGAAGCATTAGAAGCAAGGATGTTAGTATATGATCAATGTCTACCCCTCATGATTGTATGCACATTTTGTAAGGCCCCCGTTGTCGGGAAGATTTGCATCTTCCAGTTGATAACCAGACGAAATAAAAGCAACTTAATTGGTGAATTCTAAACCGCTTTTTCACTGTTGATCAGTTGTTCTGGATTGAATTAACTACTTTTGAAGTGTTTGCAGGTACAAGAACTGATGAAGAATATGTGTTCATATTAGGGTTTACCCTAATTACTTAATTAATGAGTATTTCATATTTATACATGCTTGATTCATGGGTATTTAACCCTAGGGTTTTCTAAGTTCATATGATTTTATGTCAATTAGGTTCATCTGAAGGGTCTCAAAAGATTCTAATGGGTTCATGTTAGGGTTTACAAGGGATCATAAAGATTTTAATGGGTTATCAATGATTTTCAAAGGGTTTTAATAGGGTTTTGATGGGTTTTAAGTAGGTTTTCTAGGGTTTTAGAATGTTTCAAGGGTTAAAATAATTAATATTTAAGGAAATTTATCTATAACTAAACATTGGTTCAATAACAAAAATTAAAATATGGTTTAATTAATTATTTAATCATGTATGTGCATTTAATACTAAGGTTCTAATTAATTAAAAGCTTAACCTAAGTTTAATTTAATGGATTTATTCAATTGAGAAATTTAGGGTAAATAGAATTAGAATGGTTAATTAAATGGATAAATAACTAGTGGTCTATATGAGTACTAGGAAAAAGAATGGTTTATAGAAGATGTGTAACTAAAGTGATTGAAAGAGTGGTTGGAATAAATGATGCAATTGAAGGAAGTTAAAGAGAAACTTTAAATGAATGGTGTATATGAAAAAGGTTAAAAGAATGGAGTAAGTGAGTTGTGTAAATAAAGTCAATTTAAAGTGTGGTGAAAGTAAGGAGATTAAAGTGTGGTTGTAGATTAAAAGTTAAAACCAAAAGAGTGGATTAGGAAGGACTTGTGTATGTATTTAAATATGTGTTGAGCTCAAGTTTCTCCTCATGTTTTTTGCAGAAACATTGAAGATTACAATCAATTGAAGTGAAGCGGTAGCCTAAAGATCCATTTAAACCTTATCTTTCTCATTTAGTCAACTATCCACTTGACTAAACATTTATCCAATTGTTTAATCCTTCCAGTTGTATTAGATTTATTGATTCAAGCCATTAGCATATCAATTAATTCATTCAAACAGTTTAGCATCATATTGTTTCATTAGTTTTTCCATTACTTTCCTTGATGTCTTCTAAGTTAGTTCATGAGTCTGAGCACAGTACTATTGAAAATATTGAAAATATTGAGAATATTCCGCCAACTCTAGTCAGATGAGAACCCTCTAGCTTACCTGAAAGTTTAGTAGAAGAACCCATTATGGAAGTTTCAATCTCATATCAGGAAGCTGTTGCTATGTACGAGGCTGCCCGTCCTTACGGTCCATAGTTAATTAAAACTATTTACTTTTGATAAGAGAACTTTAGTTTCAGTCATAGAATTAGGTAATTTATATTGTTTTGACATTAGAGCCCTTAATTCCATAAGCCTGAGTTTGCTACATACACCCCGCGTGTGCCGAACGATTTAGGCGGATGACTTGATCCACCATCCAAGCATCTCTCACGACCCGACATTGGTGAACCCGACGTGAACAAATGGCCTTGCAGCTCAGGTATAAATTTTAACTTTTGCATTGCATATACATTCATACGATTTTACATCAGTGCAGCTGCATCTTCATCCTTGGAAGCTGTGGCATTTACGTGAGCTTGCAATCTTCTTGGTGTCGAGGGCTGGTCTGGTGACCTGAGCGCCTCCACGAAGATTGGCAAGTAGGAGAACCTCGTTGCGCCACCCCTTTCATCAACAATTGAAGCACAAAATATTTGCACCCATTTTTAGCAAACTATGTATTTAGGTTTTGATTCAAATCAATAAATGTACTGAATTTCACAGAAAGCACTATTTTGAGCCTCATCTTCGAGCAGTTGGTATAATTTCTTTACCCTTACATTCTTGGGTGCAAAATTTTATTATTATAGGTTAAAAGCAACTGTTTGTTAATCATAGGTTAAGCGTTAATCATAGCTTTACTTGAAACATATTGGCATAGTGTAAACTTATCAAACTGGACTCTAACGGAATTTCAGAATTAGTAGCTGGACATAAGGAAAGAGTAACAAAAGAAGTTCAGGATATAGTTAGAATTGTTCAAGCTAGGTCAAAACAAACTTCAAAAATGGACGAGCTATTTCAAACTATGATGCACGAGACGCAAGGACAAAAGGTAGTTGAAACATTATTAAAGGATAAAGGGAAATTTACTCGTATGAATGTTACAAATTATTTAGACACGTTTGAGGAGTTAGCTAAGTTACACGGTTTACCTGAAACAAAGTGGAAATCCTATCTTGGACGTCTGGCCATAGGTACTGTAAAAGCTATTATGGATATACATGACAATAAGGAATGGGATGAGTTTAGAAAAGAGTTGCATAAGGAATTCTACTTAGAAGACTACAGTCAACATAGTAGAGAAGGATTTATGAAATGGATTAGTTCTCCTAAGCCTCACATTTCTTTAACTCAACTCCATGGCGAATTTATGAAAAGATTCTCTCAATTACCTGAACAGGATAGAGTTGCCCTTACCCCAGATATCATTTTATATTTCCTTAAAATCTTGACTCCAGATATAAGGGTAGAGGTTGAGCGTAGGCTTGAAGAACCGGGAAAGAAATATGGGCTTACAGATGACTGGGGTGTAGTGAAAACTGTAGTTGAGGCGGTTGCTCACATGATCCAACGTAAAACACTCCTTTATGAATCGATGTCTCAACCATCTTCCAGTTTTCCTCCGATTCAGGCAACTAGGGATACACATATAGATTCAAAAGCTGAGCCTACAACATCCACATCTAGAGTACCAACCGAGTTACAATTTGAGATTTTGTTTAACAAGTTGGACAATATGATGCATATGCACGAGAATATGTCTAAAGAGGTAGCGGCTTTGCAGAATGTGGTGTATGCTTTAAACCTTCAAGATAAACCTGCAATGCAAGCTCATCCGACTATTTATCCTCAACCAGTAAATGCTCCAAATCCACCATTAGTAGCTCCGAATCATCCATTAGTACCTCCTAATCCACCTTTTATACCTCCTAATCCTCTAGTTGTACCCCAACTAATTCCTCAACCGATTCCTCAAGCATTTAACCAAAGAAATTTCAATGAAAGGAGAAATGCCAATGTGAGGAGATGTATCTGGTGCGATGCCACAGATCATTTGACTTACACATGTGAAGCATTGAAAGATGCGAAAGAGAAAAGACTTGTAATTGATATTGACAAGCGATTGTGCGACTATAGAACACATTTACCCTTAGCTGCCAATTGGGGAAAGGGAGGGATGCAGAAGCTGTATGAAAACCTTTCTGAGTCTTCGAAATCTGCTTCTGCTGTTAAACTAGAATATGTTGATAGTGACTCTGATTCCGAACAAACAAGGGAAACGAGGAACTACTCAATTGAAGCTTTGATAAAGGCGAGAGATGATATTATGCAGAAAACTGCGTGGAACTCTCCTATCGATCAATTCTCGATATATTCGCATATTGCGAATGTTGAAGAGAAAAGAAAGAGGGATGATGAGCAAGATACAAATGATTCAGGTAGACGAATGACTAGAAGTAAGATGAGAGATGAGCCGAAGCCTAAGAAAGTTCAGTTTGAACAAGGCGAAAGTTCTAAAACAAATGAGGAGCGAAGAAAAGAAATTAGGGAGGGTAAACAACCTGTGTTTAGTGAGCCAATTCAAACATCAGACAAAGTAGAGAAAATTCCTAGAACTGAAACAAAACCTGAAGAGAAACCAGAAAAGAAACCAAAACGAGTACCGAAAGCTATTCTTATTTCTGAACTTGAACAAAGAGTTGATTCGAAAGAAATATTGTATGACATCTTATTAAAAAGTGCAGTAACAATGACTTTAGAACAAATCTTCTCAATAGCAAAAATTGAATTTAAGGAAAATTTTATTAAACTAATTAAAAGGAAGAGATTCCCTCTGTCACAAGAGGTAGAGATGCAAGATGTTGCCGATGTAACTCACTTGATTCATGAATCTCTTTCTTTAGACTCAGAGGATGAAGAAGATAATACCTGTAATGTGAACAAAAATTTCTTAGGGCCGATTGTACCAGATGACGAAACAAAAAACTCAGAGAGTGATTTTAGAAAAAGTTTTTGGGCGAGAGGCACACCGGATATTAAAGTTAACTTAGGAGATCAGAAGAGATCATATTCTGCTTCAGCCCTAATTGACTCTGGGTCTGAAATCAATGTGAACTCGAAAGGATTATACGAAAAGATTAAATGGCCTATTGATAAAAATCACGGCTGGATAATGCGAACCGCGGACAATGGTTGTGGATCACTCCTAGGAGCATGTGCCAACATACCTCTAATGATAGGTGGAATCTCTGAGACATTCCACTTTTTCATTCAGGACAACTGCTCTTATGAAATTATCTTAGGTCAACCATTCATATGTGAAGCCAGAATGGAGACTAAAGTAATAGATGACGGCTCAGCATACGCAAGAATTAGATCTAAAGATGATCTACAATCGCTCCAAGTTATGATAGTCAGCCCAAACCATGTACGAAATAGGGAGCAAATTAGGAAGACGCCCATCCATTCTCATGAAAAGATACGTGAAGATCATATGCCTCTTCGTGAGTTTGGAACTTATTATGATCAAAATTTTGCCTAGATGCCACTGTTGAGCGAGACAACGGTGGTTCTTGGTTTGATGTCTCGCACCCATCTGTAGATACTTTAGATAGTTTTTCTTTATATTTCCCTTCATCATATTTGCAATTCAGTCATTATAAACAAATTCATAAAAAAATTATAAAACATTATGAAAAATTTTATAAAGAGAAAGGATTCATTTCATCTGATGAACACATTGAAACCGTAATTGAAACTTTATCTTCAAACTCATTGATTGAAGAACTTCAAAATATTTTGCATGAAAAAGAAAATTTTAGATTTGTACTTTTAAATTCTATTGAAGAATATGATTTGATTATTAAATTTGTCATGAGTAATGAAAAGGAAGCAAAAGTAAATACAAAATACAAAACCGTTGATAAAAAAATTAAACCGATTGCCCAATCTTTACCACGAGAGAGTGAAGAGAAGTTTAGGAAAGTTACCAATGATCCTTATTTAAGAGAGCGCACAAATATAGGTCATACCTTCACAGAAGAAACTTTAAAGCTAATCAAGATAGGAAATGATGAAAATTTTTTGTTACCCGAGGAACGTGAACTATTTCAAAGAGTGATTAGAAAGCATGGAAAGGCATTTTCTTTATATTCCCATGAGATAGGTTGTGCAGACCCAAAAATTGTACCACCAATGATCATCTTTACAGTGCCTCACATTCCATGGAATCTTCGACCCATACCTGTTCCGAAAGCCCATTTACCAGAGTTAATGCGACTTCTTAAGGAAAAGATTCACATGCAAATTTTAGAGCCATCGTCTGCACCCTACTCAAATAGGTGGTTTACTGTTCCAAAGAAAAATGGCAAGTTACGGTTCATTCAAGATTTACAACCTGTTAACAAGGTTACTATTAGGAATGTAGGTACTGGGCCCATTGTAGGAGAATTCGCTGAAGCCTTCGCTGGTCATGCCATATACTCAATGGGAGACTTGTATTCTGGCTACGATCAATTTCAGCTTGCTATTGAAAGTAGAGACATTACGACCATGAAAACTCCTTTAGGCTTAGTTTGCATGTGCACTTTGCCGCAAGGAGCTACTAATTCAGTAGCGCATATGATGAACGCCATGAATTCAGTATTACATGACTTCATTCCTAATATAACCATGCCATTTATTGATGACATTCCTATTAAAGGATGTATTGAGAATGCGAAAGATGAAACTTTAGATTCCTCTGGCTGCAGGAAGTTTGTAGTAGATCATATCTCTGACTGTGAAAGGATGTTCCAGAGATTTGAAGAGGTTGGTCTCACATTCTCCATTGAGAAATCTGTTTTTGGTGTCAATGAGGTACTTATAGTTGGGCATTTATGTGGACATTACGGTCGGAGGCCATATCCACCTAAAGTCGACGCTATAAACAAGATTTCTGAAACCTGTAGTAATATTAGTGAGGTAAGATGATTCCTTGGTGCTTGTGTGTTTTATGCCATCTGGATCCCACACTATGCACATGTATCAAACTGTCTTTATGCTTTACTAAGGAAGAATCAAAAGTTTCTTTGGACTGAAGAACACTCAAAAGCTATGAAAAAGTTAAAGAAATTACTTCTTGAAGCTCCTATTTTAAAGCGAGTAGATTATACTGATCAAAAGCCTATCGTTTTAACTGTTGATACGAGCCCTATAGGAATAGGATGGGTTATTGGTCAGGACGATGAAGAGGGCAATAGGTATGCTGTGAGATTTGGAGCAAAGATTTTACACGATACGCAAAGAAATTATCCACAAATTAAACGAGAACTATGGGGTTTAGTCACGGCATTAAAATCCGATAAAGAATATTTTATAGGTGCAAATGTAATAGTTGAGACAGATTGTCTACCTCTGATTGGAATGATTACAAACTGTTCATCACCCGACATTGCCATGCTTAGATGGATTTCATACATCAAGTTTATAAATCCTGTTTTGATACATATTGCAGGTAAATCTAATCCTCTGGCTGATATGCTTTCTCGAGCTAGATTTGATAATGAGGAAGAAACAGAATTAGAAATAAATGCAATCAATTATGATTCTAAAGCATACGCATATGAACAGTTTAATATTGAAGAATACGAAGGAGAGTGGCAGGATATTGGAAAGTATTTAAGTACTTTGGTTAGGGAACCTTCATGGTCTTCAAATAGATTTCGGAATATTAGGAAAAGAGCTTACAACTTTTTTATGAAAGATGGTTTCATTTGGAGACATGCGAGGGGAAAAATTAGATTGCCACAACGAGTACTAGGTACTAAGGATCTTCAGTTACAAGTCATGAAGAGTATGCATGATACTTTATGGGTAGGACATAAAGGTTTTGTAGCTACGTATGAAAAAATTAGAGAAGGATACTGGTGCCCAGGGATTTATGTTACTGTTAAAGATTATGTGAATTCATGTGACATATGTCAGATTCATTCCTCAGTCAAACATAGGGATCCGTTGCATCCTACCTATCCACCATGCATCCATTATAAATGGGTTGTAGACTTAGTTACCATGCCCAAAGGTATCAATAAGATGAGATATATAGTCTTGGCACGTGAAGATCTTACGAATCATGTAGAAGGCCGAGCTTTAAGATCTAAGACAACCTTGAATGTATGCAAATTTCTTCTTGAGGATGTCATTTCACGATTTGGTTATGTAGAAAAGGTAGTGGCTGATAGGGGAGAGTTAGATGCACAGGAGGCTAGAGAATTCTTTGCTAGGCATGGAATTCGCTTAGCCCTTACTACTGCTTACAACCCTGAAGCTAATGGGAAGATTGAGCGAGGGCATTCTCCTATTATTAAAGCAATTTCCAAAGCTTGTAATGGAGAAATTAAAAATTCACCAACTTATTTGCCATTTGCGTTGTGGGCTGATAGAATGACCTGCACTAGAACAACGGGGTATATGCTGGCAGAGTTGATGTATTGCCAGAAACCGATATTCCCTATGCATACACAAATTCTTACTTGGACTACGTTACCATGGGAAGATAATTTGTCGACAGAAGATTTATTAGCTCTGGGAATCCAGCAGTTAGAGCAAGGGAATGAACGTTTAGAAGAGGCTATAGTTAAACTAAAAGATTCTCGATTGAAAAACAAGAAGTATTTTGATAAATCACATAGGTTAAGGCCAAAGCCGATTTATGTTAATGATTGGGTTTTACTGTATGATAGTACGTTTGATTCTCAGTATGATGCCCGTAGGAAACTTAAAAGACGTTGGTTTGGACCTTATGTGGTAGTCAAAACCTATGATAATGGAACGTATGCCTTACGCGAACTAGATGGCACGCCTCTTAAAAACTTAATTGCTGGCAAAAGAATTAAATTATTTAAACAAAGAGATGATGAAATGTATGAAGTTATGTTTGATGATGAGCATGATTAATTATGTATGAATGAATTTCTTTAGTGTGGGTTTCTTTTGCAGGAAAACCAAGAGAAGATTTGAATATGAAATTTATTAATTTTGTGTGTCTAGCTGTTGCTGGTTGAGTTTTAACAGGTCTTTGAAGAACAAATTAAGATGCATAAAGATGAGCAAATTGAAGATGAAGCAGATTGAAGATAAAATTGATTTTAGGTCGTATTTTTCTTTGTCTTAAAATTTTGTTTTACGTATTTTATTTGCATTCATATAAAACTAATTGTTAAAATCTGGAATGAAGAATATTAATTTATAAAGGACTCTATTTAACCATATTAGGAAAATAGACATAATTTATATTTCTACATTTATAGATTAAGTGAGATTTAAAATAGAAGGATTTGTAGCTCATTTAGATAACGAAAGTAGTTGTATATATGTAGGAGCATATTGTTGCATGATACATGTCTGTGAAAACCTAGATCTTTCTTGTCCATACAGCTAGATCCTTAGCTCGGATTAAGGGGTTAAGCCTTTCCCCTTTAAAACAAAAAAGTAGCGAAAAAAAAACGAAGAAAAAAGAATATTGACATGGAAGTTATACCTTCTTCCACCCTAAAAAGGTATTTACATTTATTATTGACATGAAGTTTACATCATATGTATATGAAGAAACTAGTTGTGAAAAAACACATCTAGTGATTAAAATTGGGCATACAAGGCGGCTGTCTGTCCAAGTAGATTTAGTAGATTTCTTTGGCATGCTTGATTGTTCATATGTGAATGCATATATATGACGAAACCTGCATTTGAATGAATGAAAATGAATTCTGTTTTATAATCTTTACATAGTTTATAAATGGATGAAATGTAAATTAATGTTTCTTGACTGAACAGGTTACTAGCTTACCTTTATACTTTAATATGTTTTCATTGCCAGATGTAATTGAAATAAACTTCATGTGCATGTTGAAAAGATTAAAAATTTGATAATTTAAAATATGTTTATAAAAAGAATTGATGCTTTTCTATGATTTAATTTTAGGATAATCATTGAAAATGCCGCTTCCCTTAATCTGCAAGTTGGCCCATCGAGGACGATGTGCAGGTTTGGTGGCGGTGGATGTCGGGAAGATTTGCATCTTCCAATTGATAACCACAGGAAATAAAAGCGACTTAATTGGTGAATTCTAAACCGCTTTTTCACTGTTGATCAGTTGTTCTGGATTGAATTAACTACTTTTGAAGTGTTTGCAGGTACAAGAACTGATGAAGAATATGTGTTCATATTAGGGTTTACCCTAATTACTTAATTAATGAGTATTTCATATTTATACATGCTTGATTCATGGGTATTTAACCCTAGGGTTTTCTAAGTTCATATGATTTTATGTCAATTAGGTTCATCTGAAGGGTCTCAAAAGATTCTAATGGGTTCATGTTAGGGTTTACAAGGGATCAGAAAGATTTTAATGGGTTATCAATGATTTTCAAAGGGTTTTAATAGGGTTTTGATGGGTTTTAAGTAGGTTTTCTAGGGTTTTAGAATGTTTCAAGGGGTAAAATAATTAATATTTAAGGAAATTAATCTATAACTAAACATTGGTTCAATAACAAAAATTAAAATATGGTTTAATTAATTATTTAATCATGTATGTGCATTTAATACTAAGGTTCTAATTAATTAAAGCTTAACCTAAGTTTAATTTAATGGATTTATTTAATTGAGAAATTTAGGGTAAATAGAATTAGAATGATTAATTAAATGGATAAATAACTAATGGTCTATATGAGTACTAGGAAAAAGAATGGTTTATAGAAGATGTGTAACTAAAGTGATTGAAAGAGTGGTTGGAATAAATGATGCAATTAAAGGAAGTTAAAGAGAAACTTTAAATGAATGGTGTATATGAAAAAGGTTAAAAGAATGGAGTAAGTGAGTTGTGTAAACAAAGTCAATTTAAAGTGTGGTGAAAGTAAGGAGATTAAAGTGTGGTTGTAGATTAAAAGTTAAAACCAAAAGAGTGGATTAGGAAGGACTTGTGTATGTATTTAAATGTGTGTTGAGCTCAAGTTTCTCCTCATGTTTTTTGCAGAAACATTGAAGATTACAATCAATTGAAGTGAAGCGGCAGCCTAAAGATCCATTTAAACCTTATCTTTCTCATTTAGTCAACTATCCACTTGACTAAACATTTATCCAATTGTTTAATCCTTCCAGTTGTATTAGATTTATTGATTCAAGCCATTAGCATATCAATTAATTCATTCAAACAGTTTAGCATCATATTGTTTCATTAGTTTTTCCATTACTTTCCTTGATGTCTTCTAAGTTAGTTCATGAGTCTGAGCACAGTACTATTGAAAATATTGAAAATATTGAGAATATTCCGCCAACTCTAGTCAGATCAGAACCCTCTAGCTTACCTGAAAGTTTAGTAGAAGAACCCATTATGGAAGTTTCAATCTCATATCAGGAAGCTGTTGCTATGTACGAGGCTGCCCGTCCTTACGGTCCATAGTTAATTAAAACTATTTACTTTTGATAAGAGAACTTTAGTTTCAGTCATAGAATTAGGTAATTTATATTGTTTTGACATTAGAGCCCTTAATTCCATAAGCCTGAGTTTGCTACATACACCCCGGGTGTGCCGAACGATTTAAGCGGATGACTTGATCCACCATCCGAGCATCTCTCACGACCCGACACCGTTATGAGGAGAAGCCAAGCGTGCATTACCCAATTGATAGGAATCCCAACTTGCATGTTGGTTGAAGGTCATATTGGACCATGTAAGGTATGGTAAGGAAAGCGAGTTACCAGGGTCCCCAATTGGGGGGTCCGGGGCAGCGGGGAGCAGCCCTGGCTGGGGGGTCCAAGGGGGCTAGCGGGCCCCCTGGTGGGGGTCCGGGGGCAACGCCCCCGGCAAAACAGTAAAGGGAATATTCCATAGAATATTCCGTGTCGGAGTCAAAAATCATTTATATTTGTTAGGTCGGTCAACCGGTCTAAGCCGTGTATGGCAATTACGCGGGCGGTGGCCGCCCACGCTCTACCGCCCATGTATAGCCGTCCACGGAAGGCCACCCATGATCCTATACATACATGACTTCTGCACTACCTGAGACATGGAGTTGAGCCAGCATACCTCTACCTTGTATCTCCCTATCTAGAGTTGTCTAGATCACCATTTAAGCTCTACCTTGAGAGCGCACGGGTGGACAACACCATCATCTTTGTACTTGCTACTAGTAGAAAATTGTTGAGATTCTCCTATATCTGTTATCTTCTCTGCTATTGCTCCTGTGTTATATTGCGTAACTATTGTCTTACATGGTATCAGAGCTGTAAGGTTCGAATAGCTTGAGAAGTATCACTATTTTAGCCTACTAGCAGACTAGAATATCAGTAGATTATTCGAGTGATTACATGATGGCTTCATCGTCAAACACTAGTCTTGATGCTTCAGCTAATGTTAATGCTGCACCTATTCGAATTTGTCCACCTGCATTCACTGAAGGGAAGCTGGATGGAACCAACTATACACTCTGGAAGTTCAAAATTTCTGCAATTTTGGACTCCTATGAATTACTTGACACTGTCATGGGACCGATGGGATTGGATCCAGAGCCTATACCAGTTGAAGATCCAGCAAATGCAAGATTGATGATTCAGCCAGATCCAGATCTTCTACGAGCTTGGAAGAGGCAGAATGTTGATGCATTATGTGCGATTGTCACTAGTGTAAGTGATTCTGTGCTCACTTTAGTTCAACATACTACTAAAGCACATGAGGCTTGGGGCATATTGGCTCGTCAATATGAGACCAAGAACCACACTAGGATACAAAATTTATTAATTCAGTTGGCAAATGAAAAGCATTTTGATTCTGAAAAGGCTGAAGATTTTATCAAACGGATAAAGCATCTTCAAGATCAATTGGCTGCAGTTGGTGTTGTTATAACACCAGAAGAGCTGGCTCGAAGATGTGTACGTGTTCTTCCAGCAAAGTATGATGGATTAGTAACAGCCCTTAACACTCAAGTAAGACCAACTCCTCTTACATTTGAAGAGTTTTGTGCGATGCTTTTAGAAGAAAAGATGCGGCTGAAGAATCGGCAAAGTACAAGTGATGCTGCATTCTCAGCAAATGCAAAAGGTAAAGGCTCTTCTGAAGGATCAAAGAAGAAGCCAAAGAAGAAAAAGTTCACAGGAAGTTGCTTCTATTGTGAAAAGAAAGGCCATGCCATCAAGGATTGCAGAAAGAAGCAAGCTGATGAACGGAATGGGACTGTAAAATCATCATGGAAGAACAAAGAGTCTGCAAACAACACTGAGCTAGAACTTTGGGTAGCTATTGAAGAAGTATGTTCATCTGCTCAAGCTCGTATTGATGAACCATGGATTCTGTTAGCCGTTAAAAGGCTACAGACTCTAATTTCAGACTTCGAATACTTTAGAATGTTTGGGCATACCCGACTCTCTATTCTTCCGTATACAGGTTAACTGGTTGATCTAATCAATAGTACCGTGATAATTAAAAGTACCTTAACTCTTAGCCACGTGGGTTCTTGGGAGTGGTAGGGGTCTGTTAGACAGAGGCCCTGTACTATTTTCCCAACTTCGTGCACAAAGCATAAATGCTCTCTCTCTCTCTCTCTCTCTCTTAGCTCAGTACTCAATTCTGAACAATTGATAAGTGTTCAGTGTACTGGACTTAGAACTTCAATAAATGTAGATCACCTAATACGCACTTCTTCAGAATAGACATGTATACCAAACAGACATCTACACCTTGAAGTTATGAGAACTCACCGTTTGCTAAACTCAAACAGCAAATCTCCTAATAACAATCGACTAGTCACAGATTTATTAGTGTCCTACTCACCTTCAGACCATTACAGATACTAGTCTTCCTGTGATCGGAATCATAGTGAACGTAGACTACTGTATCGAATTCGGTTACTTACAGAAAACCTTAACAGGAAAACAGTTCAGGACTACTTTTCACATTCCCTTGTTCCGTTGAAGTACTGACAAACAACACACTGCACTTGATAACACTCAGAGACACCCTCGACCATTACCGAACAGATTCGTAACGCAAGACTACCAATTAGTAATTTTGCACTACCGTGCGACTAAACGACTAGACGGAGCATAGAACAGAGCAGAACAGGGTAGAGTTCAATCTTCTCAACGACATACATACTTCAAATAGTACGCTTACAACTCCCCAAACGGGGTCTCAGCCACTCTTTTCTCATTACCTTATATAGAAGATTTTTTTTACAAGGGTGCGCGAATCTTTAGTTACCTGCGCATTTCCCGAAAGGTTCTTTTACATTTAAGATGCCTGTCCTAGTACATTTGTCCTTATTCGGCGGCCGTCTAACACTGGCACGCACGGTGGACTCGAACCCGCAGGTTCCTATGGTTCTGCTACGAGTCCTTCTAAATACATGTTTCGGGCGAGCCTAAATGTTCGGGTAATTTTCTTTTTAATGGTTTCTATCATCTGAACTAAAGTAGTTTGTTCTAATAGCTGAGCGTCCGTTCTAACGGAGCTAATAGCTATGGCTTGGGTTAACAAAATTTCGGCCTGGTTTTGTAAGAAGGCCTCTTGTAAATAAAACTCATTGGATAATGCAACGTCTCGAGATATCTTCATTTCGGTGACTTTCTGCTGCATCTCCGTGACTCGATCCTTCTGATTTCGAAATTGGTTATCTAATCGCTCGAGTTGCTGGTTCTGAAATTCGATCCTTTTGGAGTATGCATCTCGTTCTCTTCGAGTATTTGCTAGATCTTTTTGGTATTTGGTTTCCCTGGTTAATTGGTGTCTCAGCATTCTGTTCACCTCGTCCAAACATTCCTGGGCTCTTCGTAGCTCGTCTTTGACTTGTTCTGCTTCTCTCTGTTGGTCTTGATTTTTCTGGATGGTTTCCTACAATTGGGCCTTCGTTTCTTCGACCAATTCCTCGAGGGATGAGCTGATGTCTTCTTTTTCTTGGAGTGCGGTCTTCAATTCCCGGATTTCTTCGTGTGCTGCGTGTAATAGCGGGTCCTTGGCGGCAAGCTGCTCCAGTGTTGCATCCCTTTGCTGTATCAAGGCCTGTTGTGCCGAAAACTGTGCTTGGAGGTCTGCTAATTGCGTATGTAATTGATGATTCTCTGCTTTTACTGCATCGACTTCTTCTTGGAGAGGGATGATGTCGGCTTCGAGGAGGTCGACTTTGTGCTGTAGATCTTGCCGAATCGTGTTCGTGACGTCACTCAGCTGTACCGGAAGTTGTTGTGAAAGGGTAATGAGCATTTGGCCCATGGCGGCCAATTCGGAAAAGACTGGAACGGAGGGAAGGAGAAGTAGGTGTGGTGGTGGCACACAGGTTTGGGTGTGGATTTGGGGGGATGTCGGGGGTGAATAATTGGGGGAGGATGAAGAGGATTCGGAAATTGGCGGGGGAAGAGGGTTGATTGGTGGGGATCGAGTAGATTCGGTATTGTTGATGTGGGCTATGGTGGATTCGACGGCCTTTAACAGGGTGTTGAGAGCTTCGTCCACAGCTTGGTGCTCGTCATCCTGGTGTTCTGATGCTTCTTTGGTGGAGGTAGTCGCTGTTGGCGTTGGATTCTGTTGGTCGTGTTGGTCGGCCGATGATTCATTGTGTATGGAAGTGGCTGTGTCGTGGAAGAATTCTTCTTGGTTTTGGTTGTCTTTAGTGTTTTCCTAATCCTTTCCGGTAGAACCTTGTGCTTGGCTTTCTGATGAACTGATTCGGATCCTTTTGCTGCGGAATAACTGGTTGATTTCTTCGTCTTCTGCTTCATCGTCTTCAAGTGGTTGAACTGATTCTTCGTGCCTAAGTACGGGACCTTGGGGTGGTGGTTGTGCGGCAAGGATGGCTGGGAAGAGGAATGATATGATATGGGGAAGGCGAGAGCGCGGGGTGGTTCCCTTTTGGAGTTGCTTCACTATAGCTACGCACTCTTTGTGGATTCGATGAAAAAAGTAGGAGGCGAAGTTTACGGGTTCTTGGGCTGCTAAATCTAAGGCGGAATAGAAGGGTCGAGAGATGCTGTAGGTGCGCTTCTGCAGGTTGAGTATGGCGACTAGGAATTGCAGAGCAGATCGTTCGGGTTCGGGGCGACAGAGAATGGCGTATTCGTTGGATGAAGAGCGGGAAAATAGTTCGGTCATGCAGGCGGGGGGAATACTAGGGCCATTTTCGCGGCCTTGCGGGTTGAGGTGATAGGCTTCAGCGAAGGCTTGGAAGGTGATGAATGTTTGCGAAGGTAGCGAGGGGAAGATCCATTGGCGTTCGATGGCGGGGGACTGGGTGATGGCATGTATGATTTGCGCGAAGAAGGGATGGGCTTCCACTGAGTGCCAAGGCAACTCAGCGAAATGGGCCAACCCTCGGCAACGCAAGTATTCACCTACCTCGGTAGGGATACCATCGTTGAAGGCAGTATAATTGGCTAGTGCTTCCATGGCGTTTGCTGATACAGACAATGAACACGAATACAGAGTGCAAGGGGTCGCATAGAACACTAACACTCAACACAGTAACGATTTTTTGGCGCTGCCGAAAGGGTTAAATAGGAACAATACGGTGGGGTGGGAAAGGGGGTTGGGTATCATTGTGCGGTGCGGGAATGATACTGTTTGCATGCTGGCATGCGTGCTTGAGTGACTGGTAAGGGGGCGGCTGGTAACATAAAGATTTTTCAAAACACGGCTATTTATGAAAAGAAGAAAGAAAACAAGGAAAGATTAAACAAAACGCGGTCCACCGCGAAAAAATTTAATGCGGACTAGTGGCGTGATGATATGGCCGCAGCTTCGACCCATTGATTACTTTTGGGAGTGGATTTCCAGTCAACGTAGTCAATCGAAAAGTTGCCTGACTGATTTGTTCTGAGATCTTAAAAGGGCCGAACCATCGTAGTTTGAACTTTCCTGCTGCTCTATCTGACTTTGCGTTATAGAAGAGTACAAGCTGACCTACCGAAAAGATTGGAGTCTTCAAATATCGATCGTGTGTCTTGGCTTGCCTTAGTTGTACTTCACGCATGGTTAAAAAGCTGAGCCATCAGTGCTCATCAAGTTCTCTGAGTGCGTCCATTCATGTTGTCAGCGAATCTTCCGGTAGCATCTTCTGAGTGATTGCTACACACAGACTTGGGATGACTACTTCCATGGGTGCTATTGCTTCTAAGCCATAAGCTAGTTTGAAGGGTGTCAAGCCTGTTGTTACCTTATATGTAGTTCGGTATGCCCATAATACTGCAGGTAGTAGTTGATCCCATCTTTCCGTGCTTCCAAGATCAGTTTCCGGAGCATATTCAATAGTGATTTGTTTGTACTTTCGGCCAAACCATTGGCACGAGGGTAATATAGAGAGCTGAGTTTGTGTGTCATCTGGAAGGATTGGGTGAGTACCTTCATTAATTGATTTACAAAGTGAGTACCTTGATCTGAGACAATTTCCAGTGGTAAGCCAAAACGTGGAAAGACATCATTCAGTAGACACTTTGCTACTGCAGCCGCTGTAGCAGACCGTAAAGCCCAAGCTTCTACCCATCTTGTTGCGTAGTCTGTACAGGTTAGTATGTATCTGTTGTTATTGAAGACTGCTGGAGGTGTGATTGGACCGATAAAATCTAATCCCCATTTCTGAAATGGTTCTAATGGCATGACTGGCTGCAAGGGAAAGAAGTGCCGTTGCAACGGTTGTCCAGACCTTTGACAATTATCGCAGTGTTTGATAAATTGGGCCACATCTCTCTACATAGTTGGCCACCAGAGGACCTCCTTGCAGAATTTTCCGGTGAGTCAAATCTATGGCAAAGTGCCCACTAGTAGGGGTCGAGTGAGCCATCGTGATGACTGAGTTAATTTCATGAGGAGGGACACAACAAAGTAGGATTCCGGTGTGATCTACATAATATAGTTCTCCAGCAACTAACCGGAATCAACGGCTAAAGACTGCAATTTTCATTGGACTGCCTTGGCTGTCTGGGATGGAAAGCATCCTTCGGTGAGAAAAGTTAGAATCTGATCATAATATGTAGGTGGTGCTTGTGATTCGGCAGTCTCATCGATCAGTGGCTCAGAACTATAGATCGCTGGAGTCGTGTCATTTATGCCTATCGGGGCCTCACCGGAATCTAGACGAGATAAGAAATCTACTAAGGCATGTGCATTTCTGGGTCGGTGGATGACTTCATAGTCGAATTCCTGCAAGAGTAGCACCCATCGTGCTAATCGTCTGCCTAAATGCTGTTGTCTTACTAGATAGACGAGGGCAGCATGATCCACATGGAAGGTGAATTTCCGACCTAGTAGATAATGTCTGAATTTTTTGATGGAGTAAATTAATCCTAGACATTCTCTTTCGGTGGTAGAATAGTTCTTTTCTGCAGGTGCAAGCCTTCTGCTGGCATAATAAACGGGGCGAAACCACTTATGTGTTTGCTGCATCAGAATACTGCCAATTGCAATATCTGAAGCGTCGACAAAAACATGGAACGGATTGTCCCAGTCCGGTGGTTGTAAGATTGGTGCCTGCGTCAATAAATGCTTGAGTCGATCGAATGCAGTTTGGCATTCTTGAGTCCATTCGAACTATCGGGGAGTTTTGGTGATTAGTCTGTTCAGCGGTATAGCTAGATGAGCAAGCCACCGTAAGTGTCTGCCATGCCACCGTACTTGACCCATGAAACGCATTACTTCTTTTGGAGTAGCGGGTACTGGGGCTTCTAAAATTGCCGAAATCTTATCTGGGTCTACTCGGATACCTTGGGCAGATATAATATGACCAAGTAGTGCCACACGAAACCGCAAACACAGATTTGTTTCGGTTAAGACAAAGTCTATATTCTCTGCATTTATGAAAGCAGCACCGTAAATGGAACAGGTGTGCTATCAACTTTCCAAAAATTGAAAAATCATCGAGATATACTTGCATAAATGAAGTAAGATAAGGAGAAAAAATCTCCTGCATGCATCTTTGAAATGTGCTTGGTGCGTTTCTCAATCCAAACCACATTACCGTACAGGCAAAGACACCCCAATTGGTAATGAATGCAGTTTTTGGTATATCCACTTCAGCCATTCTAACCTGATTGTAACCACTGTATCCGTCTAAGAATGAATACATTTCATGACCTGCTACCCTATCGAGCATTGTATCCAGAAAGGGGATCGGGAAAGGATCCGGTATTGTCGCTGCGTTTAATTTCTGGTAGTCTACACAGATTCGTAGTTGCTTATTTTTCTTTGGCACGATCACAATTGGTGAAATCCATTCAACATGTTCTACTGGTATGATGAATCCAACTTTTAATAATCTATCAAGTTCGGCTTTTACCTGTGATGCATAATTGGGATTCATCCGGTAGCCGGGCTGTTTGTTCGGTTTAGCTTCAGGCTTCAACATAACTCTATGCTGATAGATGCGTGGATCTAATCCTTTCATATCTTTGTAATCCCATGCAAAGATGTCTGAGAATTCGCGAAGAAGTCGAATCAAGTCAGCTTTAAATGATTCCGGTAAGTTTTGCCTTATCTTTACAGGTCGCGGATGATTTTCGTCTCCTAGATTGTACGTGGTAAACTGGTCTTCGGGGACATAAAATTATTGCGGTCTCTCTGTATCGTCTGTTGACTTGAACAACGATTGTAATTCATCGTCATGTGTTGGGACAATATCTTCCTCCTTAGCTTTTTCGGTTATAGGTACGATTGTACAAACTGAAGTGTTCTAGTTATCTATAACAGACTGTAGATCAACAGTTCCTACAGACATTAAATCAGCGTTATTCTTCATAAATTCTTCTTCTTCATCATCTGATAGTCCATCTAACATGTGGACTGGTTCAGCAAAATATG
This sequence comes from Ceratopteris richardii, assembly GCA_020310875.1. Taxonomy (NCBI): domain Eukaryota; kingdom Viridiplantae; phylum Streptophyta; class Polypodiopsida; order Polypodiales; family Pteridaceae; genus Ceratopteris; species Ceratopteris richardii. The sequence continues at coordinate 166,122,278 of CM035427.1, forward strand.
GTCTGGCGTGAAGTTCGCAAGGTTGTATAGCATCTAATTTTACCACATATCTACGATTGGCATCTTTGAACGTAAGCTCTTGTGCAGACCAGTCCTGTATTACCTTCGCATGCTTCAGCCAAGGTCAGCCGAAAAGAAGGTTGTAATCCAAAGTGGATTCTGGCAGATCTAGTATAACAAAGGTCATCTTGAAGGTTGTACCTTGTAAAGTAATGGGTACATTCTGCACAAGTCCTACGGGATGGACTCTAGATTGATTTGCCATTCTGACAAAAAATTGAACTGGTTCGATTTTGGTCCATCCTAACCTTTCGCATAAGGCTACAGTCGCAATGTTAACACCAGAGCCTCCATCAATCAATACCTGCGTAATTTTATGATTCTAATACCATACTGTAATCAAGGGAACTGAATGATCGATAGTAGAATCAAGTTCCGGTTGAACTGCTGCTGTTGCCGGAATACAAGAAGGCACCGGACTGAACTGTTGCTGGAAGTGTTGTCGAATCCCAGGTACTAATGCCAGAAGTTGGCCTAGAGGCAAAGTGATAGATGCCTTGGATAAAATTTCCCAGGCCTATTGAGATTGGTTGTCCTACTCCTTTGAACTTGAGGTCTCCGCTGATGCAGAAGTATCTGCTGTTATGTCTACTGCTGATGATGGCTCCGCTGTTTCTTCCTTTTGTTGCATTCCTTGCTTTGTTGCGGTCCAGTGACTAGCCTTGTCATACATCCTATGTTGTTCTTGTATCCCAGGTTCGAATATTTCTGCGGCCGACTGCAGTTGTTTATCGGATCGGGTCTGGACTATAGCAGTCTGTGTTTCTACTGGTGTGATTTGTACCATGTTGGCCATTGGGTTTTGTCGCTCCTTCTTCCTTTGATCATACTCAGCTGCATCTTTGCAAAATCTTCTAATGTGTCCGAATTCGCCGCAAAAATGACAGCGTGGTGGTGGTAGATTGGGATTTTCCGGTGGTGGTCCGTTCTGCCATCGGTTTGTATTAAAATTGTTATTCCTCTATCCTCGGTAGTTCCGATATCCCTGTGGTTGATTGTTTCTCAATTGCGGAGGCACATAGTGATTCGCTAGTTGTCCATGTTCTTGAATAACTGCATTGACCGTTGTTGTTCCCTGTATTCTGGCGTTGTAAACACAGTTTCCGGTGGTGTGTCCGGCAGTGTTGCAGATAGCGCAAAATGTTTGATTGAGTGCACAATTGGCACTAGTATGACCTGAATTTTTGCATGTGATGCAGTATACTTGTCTCGTTATGTCTTCAGCCATAGTTTTGCTTGTTTTTAACCACTCCAAATCTTCTGTAAATCCACCGACCTTGGATTCCAATTGCAGAGCCATGGCAATGACTGCATCCAGCGTCATAGCTCCGACACATCTTATGATCATGATCTGTTTCAGTTGTGGGGTTAAGCCATTGATGAACCACTGAGTGATGACATCATCAGGTAAGTTAGCGTGGGCCTGTGGTATCTGGCGCAAGTCTGTTCTAAAGAGTGTAGCATACTCTTGGACAGTCTGATTTGCCTTCTGTCGGTTGTTCTGTAAATAATCAAAGATTTCGGCGGGATTCTTCTTTAGCCTGAATCGTTGCAGAAAGGCGTCTCGTACTACATCATAGGTACCGAAATGATTAATAATATTTTATAAGCCATCTAGCTGCTTCATTAACCAATGTGGATTGAAAAACGATGGCCTTATACGCCTGATCCGGGGGATGGTTAAGAACTGCATAACTTATTTCGAAAGTGCGTACGTGAGCATCCGGATCATCTCCTGGGAATCCCCCAAATTTTGTGTATGTTACTCCTGTTGGAGGTGGCCTTGGTTGACATAACTATTGTTGCTGTTGTTGTCCGTTCATTATGAGTGTATTAGGCCTTCCTTTTGTATCTTGAGGTTGATTGGTTGCACTATCAGAACTTCCTCACCGGATGGCGTGCCTTCCGGTGTGCTGTTTTTACTTAGAATGCGTCGGATTTCTGCTTCGAAGAGTTTTCCTTCCTTCTGGATGTCCAATATCCGAAATCTTTCTTCCAAGCACACTGGTTGGGCTGAGGATTCCGCAAAAAATGCAAAGCCTTGGCCGACAGTCGGTGATTCTATCACCGAAATATCATCGGAATGAACCGAAATTGTGCCAAAATGTAGTGTTTTTACGCTTTTACCGATCTCTTTTCCTAGAGTGTTTCTGATCGTGGATAATTCTGAATCTTTATCCAAGATTGTTAAACTGGTTTCCAGCGGCGTCTTGGTAGGTTCTGGAATTACTATATCTTCGCTAGGCTGGGTCAAAATATCACCAGAATGTACCAAAGGCAGTGATCGTTCCACCGGAATATGACCGGAATTAATTCTAACGTCCTTAGTTTGTTTGACCACTGGGTTAGACCGCGTTATTCCTTCTTCTCCTAGGGTTGTCTTTAGCACTTTACATGTTCCAGCCTTATGGTTCTTAAGATACGTTTCGCCAGACCGAGTAACCGACATGTATCATTGCGCATTAACACTATCTGAGCAGTTTGCAACAATCTGGCTCTATTGCTACTGTCAGTCAATCGAACGATAGACGTGATGTTTGATTCTGACAAACAACTGGCACTCTATTGCCACTTTCTCATAGATAACTGGCAGTCTGATGCCACTATCCCACAGACGGCGCCAAATGTTAGCCGTTAAAAGGCTACAGACTCTGATTTCAGACTTCGAATACTTTAGAATGTTTGGGCATACCCGACTCTCGTATACAGGTTAACTGGTTGATCTAATCAATATTACCATGATAATTAAAAGTACCTTAACTCTTAGCCACGTGGGTTCTTGGGAGTGGTAGGGGTCTGTTAGACAGAGGCCCTGTACTATTTTCCCAACTTTGTGCACAAAGCATAAATGCTCTCTCTCTCTCTCTCTTAGCTCAGTACTCAATTCTGAACAACTGATAAGTGTTCAGTGTACTGGACTTAGAACTTCCGAACTGATCCTGCTATAGTGATCTGAGCAGTAGTCCGGTTACTTGTATCCAATAGAACAATATACTTCAGTAAACGTAGATCACCTAATACACACTTCTTCAGAACAGACATGTATACCAAACAAACATCTACACCTTGAAGTTATGAGAACTCACCGTATGCTAAACTCAAACAGCAAATCTCCTAATAACAATCGACTTGTCATAGATTTATTAGTGTCCTACTCACCTTCAGACCATTACAAATACTAGTCTTCTTGTGATCAGAATCACAGTGAACGTAGACTACTGTATCGAATTCGGTTACTTATAGAAAACGTTAAGAGGCAACCAGTTCGGGACTACTTTTCACATTCCCTTGTTCCGTCGAAGTACTGACAAACAACACACTGCACTTGATAACACTTAGAGACACCCTCGACCATTACTGAGCAGATTCGTAATGCAAGACTACCAATTCGTAATTCTGCACTACCGTGCGACTAAACGACTAGACGGAGCACAGAACAGAGTAGAACAGGGTAGAGTTCAATCTTCTCAACGACATACATACTTCAAATAGTACGCTTACAACTCCCCAAACGGGCTCTCGGCTACTCTTTTCTCATTACCTTATATAGAAGATTTTTTTAACAAGGGTGCGCGAATCTTTAGTTATCTGCGTGTTTCCTGAAAGGTTCTTTTACATATAAGATGCTTGTCCTAGTACATTTGTCCTTATTCGGCGGTCGTCTAACAATTCTAGATAGTGGAGCTTCTCGCCATATGACCAGTAAAAAGGATTGGTATAGTTCCCTAGTGCCTCTGTGGGAATCCATCAATGTAGTGGTGGGAAATGACTCCAAGTGTCCAGCTGAAGGAACTGGAACCATCTCTTTTATCACTTCTCCAGGTGTTGAGAAAAAGTTATCCGATGTTCTCTATGTACCTACACTCAAAAGAAATTTGTTGTCAGTTTTTGCAATAACAGATCGTGGACTCGAAGTTCACTTCAATAAGAGTGGTGCGGAAATCATGGATTCATCAAGTAATGTTGTAGGTAAAGGCATACGACAGGATAACTTGTATGAGTTAAGTGCTTTAACTACTACAGAAGATAAAGATGTAAGCAGGTTATGGCCCCAACGATTTGGGCATCTCGGATTTGTAGTTTTGAAGGAGATGCAAAGAATAGGGATGGTTGCTCATTTGCCAGCATTTTCAGAGTTGCAGGAACCTTGTGAAGCTTGTATGATGGGCAAGCAACAATGAAAGGCGTTTCCAAGAGAGACTAGCAATTGATCTCAAGCTCCTGTAGAGTTGGTACATGCTGATCTCTGTGGTAAAATGTCTACACTTGCTTTAGGAGGATCTTTCTACTTCTTGCTGTTAGTTGACGATTATAGTAGAAAGATGTGGGTTTATTTCATTCGAGAGAAGGCTGATGCTTTTGAAAAATTTAAAGCGTGGCATAAGTATGTAGAAAATGAATCACGAAGGAAACTAAAGAAAATTAGAACAGATAGAGGAGATGAATTCTTGTCAACAGAATTCAACAATTACTGTAAGGAGCATGGTGTGAAAAGGCAACTTACCACAACTCATACACCTCAACAAAATGGCTTTGTTGAGCGTAGGAACAGGACAGTAGTTGAAATGGCGCAGTCAATATAGCAGTCTACATCCTCAATCGAAGCTACACAAAAGCTTTGAAGGGGATGACTCCTCAAGAAGCATATTTTGGTAAAAAGCCTTCAGTTTTGCATTTCAGAATTTTTGGTTGTGTCTATTATGCACATATTCCTGATTCAACAAGATCAAAGTTGGATTCAAAAAGCAAAAAGTGTGTCTTCCTAGGATATAGTGAAGATTCTAAAGCATATAGGTTGTGGGATCCTGAGGCAAGGAAGATTTTTGTCAGCCAAGATGTGGTGTTTGATGAACGACCACACTTAGTAGAAAATAAAGGTAAATCTACTATCTCATCAAACGGAGAAATATCTCACCTTGTGCCTACCAAAAGACAGGTTAAAGTTGAGGAGGAGGAAACATCTGATGGAGAAATTTCCTCAATAAAAAGCCAATCAATTGTAGCTGCACAACATAAGCCACTACCAAAGTGGGCACAACAGCTCTTTGATGATCACAATCCACATGTAGATGTACTAGAATCATCATCGGATGGATTACGAAGATCAAAGAGAATAGAGGAGCAAAGAAGAGCCTCAAAACACATTGTTAACATGGCTCTAATGGCAGATATCATGGGCTCGATAAAGGAACCTACCACCATTGAAGAAGCCCTTGATGATCCAGGTTGGAGAGCGGCAATGCAGTTGGAGTATGATAGTATACTAAAAAATGATACATGGGATCTAGTCGACTTGCCGCCAAAGAAGAAGGTAATAGGTACTAAATGGATTTGGAAAGCTAAGTATAAAGCAGATGGAACATTAGAAAAGTATAAGCCAAGATTAGTTGCACAGGGTTTTTCACAGATCGAAGGATTTGATGTTCAAGAAACTTTTGCACCAACAGCATGCATGACAACTATTCGGACGGTACTTGCAGTAGCTACACAAAAGGCCCGGCCTATTTTCCAGATGGATGTCAAATCTGCATTTTTGAATGGTCACCTCAAGGAGGAGGTATATGTATCTCAACCACCAGGTTTTGAGGTGCCCAATTCAAAAAATAAAGTTTGCAGGTTGAAGAAAGCTTTGTATGGACTTAAGCAAGCTCCACGGGCTTGGTACCAACGAATAGATCAATTTTTCAAAAATATGGGTTTTAAAAGAAGTACTTCTGATGCTAACTTGTATGTAACCAAAAGGGATAGCAAGCTAGTTGTTGTCATTGTATATGTAGATGATTTGATCATTACAGGAGATCATCAGGAACTCATCAATCAAACTCGGATCAGCTTGGGAACTGAGTTTGAAATGACAGACTTAGGTCTACTCCATTTTTGTCTCGGAATTGAAGTATGGCAAAGGAAGGATGGCATTTTCATCTCACAACAAAAATATGCCAAAGAGATTCTCAAGGCATTTGGAATGATGGACTGCAAGCCAACTAGCACACCTATGAAGGTAAATCATAAGCTATCTATGGATGATAACATGCTTGATGTAGATGCTAAGAAGTATAGGAAGTTCGTTGGAGGTCTTATTTTTGTGTGCAACACTAGACCAGACATTTGCTATGCTGTTGGAGTATTAAGCAAGTTTTCCAACAAACCTAAGGAGAGTCAATGGAATGCTGGAATGCGAATTCTAAGGTACATTGTAGGAACCTTGGATTTTGGTATTTGTTATACCACAGGTGATACACTCCAAGGATATTGTGATTCAGATTGGGCTGAAGATTGTGATTCTAGAAAATCAGTTTCTGGATATTGTTTCTCACTTGGTTCAAGAATATTTTCTTGGGTAAGTAGAAAGCAACCAACTCTCGCACTCTCCTCCACTGAAGCAGAGTACAAAGCAGCTTGTTTTGCTTCTTATGAGGCAGTCTGGTTAAGGAGAATTCTTGCAGATCTAGGCTTTCCATCAAATATGGCGACTGTACTCAAGTGTGATAATCAAAGTTGTATGGCTATTGCAAAGAACCTAGTATTTGATGCTCGCACCAAGCACATAGAAGTACAGTACCATTACATTTGTGAGCTAATTGAAGATGAAATTGTGGAGCTAGAATATTGCCCAACAGAGGCAAATTGTGCTGACATATTCACTAAAGCACTTGGAAGAGAACAGCTCAACAGACATCTTCAACAAATAGGCATAGGACCGAAACCTACTTGATTTTTCATTGGTAAACATTGAGGGGTGGTGTTATTATATGTAACACATAAATGTAACAAACCCCCCTAGAGCGAATGATGTGAACACATACAGGGAGTGACAGATCAGCCCCCACAAGGTAATAAGCCTAAAGCTTTGCGAAAAGCTTCAAACTTTTCTCGTGGAAGAGCTTTGGTGAATATGTCTGCCACATTATCTTGTGTAGGCACATATACCAAATCAATATCTCCTGCATGAAGGCGCTCTCTCACATAGTGATAATGCACCTCAATATGTTTGGTCCGTGCATGAAACACTGGGTTTCGTGCAACAGCCAAAGCACTCTGACTATCTGTGAGAATATGCGTAGCAGCATCAATCTCCATGCAAAGATCCATCAATAGGCATCTCAGCCATATACACTCCATTGTAGCTGTGAAAACTGCCCTGTACTCAGCTTCACAACTCGATGTCACCACTGTAGGTTGCTTCTTACTCAACCAAGATATGCATGAGTCTCCAAGGAAAAAGCAATTACCACTAGTGGACACGCGAGTATCATAACAACCAGCCCAATCACTATCGGTAAAAGCATGCAAGCATGGCTGGACATCTCTGCCATAAAAGAGACCTAAGCTCAAAGTGCCTCGAAGATATCTAAACACACGTTTCACCGCTTGCCAATGCTTAGTGCCAGGGCTATGCATGAATCGACTCAACTGGGAAACTGCATACTGTATATCCGGCCTTGTGTTGCATGCATATATAGGACATCCCACAGCCTGCTTATAGAGAGAAGTGTCAAATGCATCACTGGAATCCTCAACTGAGAATCTAAATCCTGTCTCAATTGGTGTGGAAACTGGCTTGCAATCCTCAAAGTCAAAATGCTGAAGTAGATTTTCAACATACTTTCCTTGATGCATAACAATTCCCCCCTCAACGGATACAAACTGGATGCCAAGATAGTAGCTCAAAAGACCAAGATAAGTGATATCAAAAGTATGCTGCAAATCAGCCATAAGAATGTCAAGTTTTGCATTACATGACCCAGTCAAGAGTATGTCATCGACATAAAGAACAAGCACTATAAGATCAGCCCCATTTTTGCGTACATAGAGTGTGCTTTCAATTGGACAACATGTGAAGCCAAGAGCAATCAAGTGCTTATGTATTTTGTCATACCATGCACGTGGAGCTTGCTTGAGACCATACAAGGCTTTATGCAAGCGACAAACCATATGCTCTTTCCCTTTCATAGCAAATCCAAGAGGTTGCTTCACATAGACCTCTTCTTGCAAATCTCCATTCAAGAAGGCTGTTTTTATGTCCAATTGATGCACTTTCCAACCTCGATGGGCAGCCAATGCAACCACGGTACGAATGGTAGTCATGCGTGAAGTAGGTGCAAAAGTTTCCTCATAGTCAATGCCATATTGTTGCGCATATTCTTTGGCAACCAATCTAGCTTTGTAGCGATCAATGCTACCATCAGATTTTCTCTTAATCTTGTAAACCCACTTTGTACCAATGGCATTCTTTCCTTTTGGCAATTCACATAACTCCCAAGTACCATTCCTATGTATGGAATCCATTTTTGATTGCATAGCACTCATCCATTGTGGATCGTCACATGCATCTTCAAAAGAAAGTGGCTCTTCATTACATGCTGTAGCAATAAGAGAATAATCCACAAAATTACTTGATGCATGGTGAGAGCTTGACCTTGTTCTACCAAGTAAAGGTGCACTCAATTTGCTGTCCTGCAAAGTTTGTTTCAGCCACTTTTGCATAGATTGTGCACTCTTGATAGACATGCGTTCATTATGTAAAACATCTTCAATATGTACATCATGCGTGGGCTGAATTTCATGCTCAGTTTCAGCCATATTTTGTCGCATATGTTCAGCCATATGTGGCTGGAAATTTCCAACAGTTTTGACATTTTTTGGCTGAATTTTTTCAGCCATGTTTGGCTGAAAATTATCCACATTTTCAGCCCTATTTGGCTGGAATTTTTCAGCCCTTTGAACCTCAGTTGGCTGGTCTACATGGCCATAGTCAAGCGCACCATTTTGGAACAAAGGCATGAGTCTATCGAACACATCTTGTGAGCTAACTGTTGGCAGTTTTTTGCATTCAAGTAGAGGGAAAACTGAATTTTCAGCAAATACCACATCTCGACTCACAATAATTGTGTTCGTCAATGGATGGTACAACCGATATCCCTTACTTTCAGCACTATAACCAACAAATATACATTTCTTTGCCTTGTCATCAAGTTTGTGACGTTGTTGTGATGGCACAAGAGCATATGCCAAACAACCAAACACACGCATATGACTAACCATAGGCTTATGACCATTCCAAGCCTCATAAGGAGTGATGACTCTCAATGCTTTTGTAGGGCAGCGATTCAACACATAATTTGCACACATGACTGCTTCCATCCAAAACTTATGAGGAAGATGCTTTCCTTTAACCATACATCATGCCATTTCAAGTAAAGTTCTATTTTTACGCTCGACAACACCATTTTGTTGAGGTGTATATGGCACCGTACATTGGTGTGAAATACCTCTTTCACGAAGAAAAGCATTAAACTCATGTGACATGTACTCACCACCACGATCCGTGCGTAGAGTCAAAAGCTTTTGTGAAGAAAAATTTTCAACCATAGCTAAAAATGCTTTGAAGCAAGAAAATACCTCATTCTTTGCTTTCATAGGATACACCCATGTATGGCGAGTAGCATCATCAATGAAGGTAACAAAATATACATGCTTCCCAAAAGATGGAGTCTTGACCGGACCACATACATCACTATGAACAAGTTGCAATTTTCTTGTAGTGTGTGTGTGACTATCTTTTGGAAAAGAAGCACGATGCATCTTTCCAAGAATGCAACCTTCACATGCATGCTTTTCAATGGACTCAAGTGTAGGCAAGCCAATAACCATGTCCTTCTTTTGCAAGTAGAGCAAACTATTGAAGTTTAAATGACCAAAACGAGCATGCCAAAGCTCCATTTCAGCCATGGAAGAAGTATGATCAACCAAGGCATTCGAGGCAGCCCTCTTGTATGTATCCATGCGATACAAACCATCACATAATGTATCGGACATCACGATAACATCGCCATTGCTGAAATCATGAACCATACACTTATCATCAACAAAGTGTACATGAAGTCCTGCTTTGGCAATCAACGGAACTGAAATTAAGTTCTTCTTGATACCGGGCACATGCAATGCATTTTTCAAGAGAATCACACCTCCATTTGCAGCCGTAAGCTCAATTTCTCCTACTCCAATGATAGGATAAGAGGCATTGTTTGCACACACCACATGTCCTCCTTTAGGTGCATCTTTCAAAGAGGCAAAAAATCTTTTGCATGATGTTATGTGCTTTTAAGCACCACTATCAAAGAACCAATCCGAATCAGCCTCACTCACAACCATGCATTTAGAATGTAAAGAAGCATCATAATGACATGTAACAACACATGCCCAAAAATCTTGAGCCATGTTAGCTTCATCATTCTTTGCATTTTCTGAATTTTCAGCAATAGACATGCCGGATTCCTTCTTCTTTTCATTGCATTTAGCAAGCTTTCTACACTCATCAATAGTATGACCAGCCTCCCGGCAATATTTGCATCTCTTCTTCTTTTGCAAATCACCATCATTAGAGGAATGAGTGGAAGAGGAAGCTTGAGGCTTTGGTTTTGATGAACCAAAAGCTGAACCAAAAGCTAAATCATACTTGCTTTTCCCCTTTTGTGAGATAGCAAGTGCTTGCGTTCCCTCAATCAAACCACTCCTATTCACTCTAGATTGCTCTGCTTGCAAAAGAAGAGACACAACCTCATCAAATGCCTACATATTAGGATTTCCTTTTGCAACCAAACGGAGTGTAGTAGCAAAGCTTTGAAAGGATTCCGGTAATCCTTTCAACAATGTAGAAATGAGTGATGCATCCGGAATGATCTCATCTATGTTTGCCAATTGCTCTTTCAAGTCCTTGATGCATGTCACATACATATCCACTGACTCATTTTCAGCCATACATACATTCTCAAGTTGCTTCCTCAAGTATGCAACATGTGCTTCATTACGCACGGCATACAAAGAAGCAAGAGTGTCCCATGCCTCTCGTGATGTAGAACATGACCGAATGTGTGGAACTATATGACGCTTCACTGAAAGTGCAATCAAAGCATGAGCTTGAGCATCTTTTCCATCCCATCTAAGCTGCTCCTGTGTAGGTGGAGAAGGAGAAACCACTGTACTCGAAGAAGAAGCTCCATCTGTGACAGTAGACTGTGAAGTAGAAGCACCTGCCGGTCTTTGATCTACATCTGCCACTATGTTCCAAAGTTGTTTTGCAACAAGAACGTGCTTCATCATATAAGAACACATCGGATAGTTGGTCCCATCAAGCTTATCTTCAGCTTGAAGCATGCCAAACAAGTCATTGCTGCCCGCCATTTCACTAAGGAACAAGAATGTGACAAAATCTTCACTTCGACGAAAACGGAAATGAGTGCTGAAATTTCAGCTCACAAACCGTCACTCTGATGGCGATTCAGACTGCACGAATGGCTTCAAAATGGGGGTAAAATCCCAGCGTACCTACTGGAAATGTTTTCGGGCTGCTCAAATTCACACTTCTATGCTCTGAAGTCGATTTGCACTGTTAAAGTGCGCGCGCGCCGCGACGCGAAAAATCGAAACTTGAGAAGAAGCTGAACCTGCTCTGATACCACTGTTGGGTGTGTGTAGAAGTGCGAGAGACACACAAGAAGCACACACAAGGAGCACAAACGCAGCAAGACACACGGAGAAGACGATGGCTGGAATAGCTCTCTCTATTGATCGATGAACTGAACTGAAGTAGGAGCTAAATAATATCCCTAAGTACAAAGTACGACCACATATGAGAGTATCAAGTATGTGGTAACATGGGGAAAAAACCTCTAGCCAGCACTAGAGTAAAAAGTGCCCATGTATAGGGAAAAGGTTCACATCAAAGCTACTCGAGGAACACATAAATGTAACACTACCTTGGACTCTCATGTGATGGTGTATTTAGGAGCTTACCCAAAAATTGTTGGCTGCTCAAAAGAGGTTGTCAATGGTGATTTTGAGCAGTTGTCGACTGTGAATTATTCCCTAGGTGGTGATGTTGTAGCTTAGATTTGCTCTAGATTTTCCAATCATGGCTTTCACAATTTTTATGCCAAGTACTTGTAACCCATAATTGATGATGGGTAAGTGCATTAGTGCCTGGGTTGAACAAAATATGTGCCTTGTGCACGGCCTTGCAATCTTAGCCTATGTATGCGTACTTGGGGAATGCATTGGAAGAAGTATGGTGCAACAAATGGGGTCTTGAGCTAAGTGCTCAAGGGTATGTTGATGAAGAGGTTTCCGAATCGATCATGGTTATAGTGTTGTTGAAGCATAGAATTTTTACCATGGTGAAAGGTCTGTCAATCTTCATCTCTTCATGTTGTACACTCACCATGGTGATTGACCATCAGCTTTTCTTCCATTGATGGATGTCCTTATCAATGATGAGATTCTTTGAGCGCATAGTCCAGTTTCTACTTCTCTCCTTTTTTTTTGGAACAATGTCACAAACAAGAAGACAATGGTTAGTAGCACTAAAATATTGTACATATGTCAAGTGCGTCTCATGGGCCTGGTATTTCCCAATTGTGTCTATGCACGGCCATGTGATGTGGCCCTATATTAATGCATACTTTGGAAATGCATGACCTGAATGGTGCAAAAGACAAGGTTATGCCAAAGGCACATGCTTGTTGCACGTTGAGGCTTTCAATGTTGTTGGTGGAGGCTGATGCAGTCTTTGTTGGAGGTAGCCAGTGGATCTTGAAACGATGTGATAAGTCGATGGTTAAATGACAACTGACCATTCCTCCCTTTAGGGATCCATTTGAGAACATTGTTTGAATGCGTATAGATCAACTGTGGCTTCTTCATCTATCGATGGTTGCTTGAATTTTTTAACCCTCGTGATTGGCTCTTTGGTTTTGTGGGTGCGATTGATGCTTTTGGCTTCCAAACCCATATCCTTGATGATTTTCTTCATACTTTTATCGATGGATTGAGTTTATCCTCTTTTTGTCTCTGTGCTCGGTTCTTACCCTTTTCTCTCCTTCGTTTCTTTGTTGAGCCCTTTTGCATGGTGGAGAGCATAGGCCTTTGTGCATGTAAGAGTCCTTTGGGAACCCACATGTGGAATCGTCCTTGTTGAGCTGCAACTAGTTTCTTAGGTACCCAAATTTGTCAAAGACCTTCTCGTTGAGTTGGTCCTGGTTGCTTGGTTCTTTTCTTCGCATGGTTGGCTTGCCTGAGTGGGAATTGTGTTGGAAAGGCTGGTGGTTGCTCTCCTTTTTGTACCCAGATCTGCTTTATACCCGGAACTACTTTACTCTTGAAGGCTCTTTGTCTATTTCATATACCGATTGTCTTATATTGTTTTGCTTGCTTCTGAGGTTGAACTACTATGGATGCTTTACTCTTCGAGAAAGAAGGAGGGCCTGCGTGCCTTTGTGACTCTCCTTCCATGATTGAGTCCTTCTGGATCATAGAGCTTTTGACACATACAACATCTTGTTCCTGAAGATTATTCTTGGAGGAACTGAGAGAGTGTGTGCTGTCATGATCTGTGAGCATGCAGTTTGCTAATTTTAATGTAATGCATTGTTCATGTACCCAAACTTGAAGAAGTTGGCTTCTTAGATTCAAGTTAATTGCATGGTCATAAATCCTATCTTGACCTAAGACAAATGGCTCTATAAGATCCTCATCGTGACACAGTAGCATTTTGACTTCCATTGGAACAACTTGAAGGTAGATGGGAAGTTCCACCTTGCCCAAACAAGGGGTTTCCAAACCTCCCAACTATATGAGATAGGCTTCTATGGGTTTGATGTTCAATTGTAGGTCTTGGCAGTATGAAAGTCTAACTGCACTTGTTGCTGCACCTAAGTCAACCAAGGCTCTCACAGTCCTTACATTCTTTCCTCGTCCTACCTCCATAGTCACAAAGGGGTGTCGATCAATTATGCGAGAAGTAATCATGCCTGATTTTTGGCACATGTCCATGTGATATTTTGGGGCTTTCACGTTGATGTCTAGGTCTAGTTTCCTTAACTTATTTTGCCTAATGTGCTCTCTAGCCTCTGCCTGTGCTCCTTCTCTGACCCTCAACTCTTCTTCTTTTCACTTTAACATATCCTCTATAAGAGGTTCCTGATACAACTTGACTCGACATCCACTAATATAGTTTGGCAAGATGTCACCTTCTAGAGTGGCCAATTGAACAGCACCACTAGTGGAAATTCTATTAATGATCCATATCCTCATGTTTCCAATTTACGAGCATGTTGATTTAGTGTATAGACCAGCACTAGATCTCCTTCTTTCAATCCTTTATCCTTTATATGGGCATCAAAGTATGCCTTTTGTCTTTTCTTTGCAGCATAAATGCCTGTTGCTGCTCATAGCCTCATCTCACCTAAGCGTTCTAGATCAAAGATCCTGGAAGACAACTCGTGTCCATTTCACTCATGCTCTTGTGCTACTCTTAAAGCTGGGATTAAAAAAATCTAATGGTAGCACAACATTCTGTCCAAAGACCATCTGAAATGGGGTGGCATTGAGTACTGTTTTGTAGGCAACTCAATTAGCCCAAACAGCATGATGAAGCTATTTGTCCCAATCTGAGTGCTTATTATTTACCAATTTTGTCAATACATTACATAGGATCTTATTTGTGCTCTCGGGTTGTCCGTTAGCTTGTGGATGATAGGGTGCACATTTCTTATGTATCACCAAGAATTCTTGGAGAAGATTTTCAATGACTTCATTCAAGAAGTGTGTACCTCTATCACTTACTAACTCTATTGGTAGTCCATATCTCGTGAACACATTCTCAAATAAGAACTTAGCCGTCGTTTGAGCATCATTCTTTGTCATGGCTTTTACTTCTACCCACTTTGTAAGGTAATCTATGGCTACAATAATGTACTCTACATGGGAGTTTCTAGCTGGGGGGTTAATAGGACCTACAAAGTCTATACCCCACTTCAAGAACGCACATCCTCCCATTATTGGCCTTAAAGGCATCTCATCTTTTTGTATCGAATATTGTGCACATTGGCATGTATCACATTTCTTTGCATAGGTATGGGCATCCATATGGAGAGTGGGCCACCAAAGTCCTGAGAATAGAATGGTCTTAATTACTCGATCAGGACCAAAGTGGCCACCTGTAGCACCGTTGTGTGCAATTTCTAAGACTTTCAAATAATCTGATTCATGAACAGACAGTCTTAGGTCACCATCTTTGCCTCTCCGATATAAGTTGTCTCCAACTAAGGCATAGTCCTGAGCCTCTTGTTTCAAGCTTCGTTTCCTTGCTAGACTAGCCTCATTGGGTAATGTTCCCGATCTCATGAATTCTACCAATGGAGCGCTCCAATCTAGAATTAATGACATGTGATAAAGAGTGGCATGCTCCACTGGGGGTCTGTCTTTGCACGTTGGACAATTCTTAATCCACTCATGAATTTCTTTGTCCATGCTAGGCCAATATTTCCTAAACATTTTAGATTTTGCAATGCTTGTTGTTTAGAATACTGATTTCCTAGCAATCCTTCATGGGCTTGTTGCAACCAAATACTATGTTCATCATCCTTGACACAACAAGCTAATACACCATTTGTATCTTGTTTGTACATGCTTCCTACCAATATCTGATATTTTTGTGATCTTACAATTTCTTCTTTTTTTGTTTTTATATTCTTATTTGCGGGTCCAAAGGTTAAGACAGGTACCTGTTGGAGCAAGACAATCAACAAATTGTGATTATACAAAGGGCAGAAGTAAATACATGAAGAGAAGATTGAAGATCAATGTCAAGAATTGAAGGAAAGAATCAGATAGTAAAGTCCTTTAATCAAATGTACATTAGTTCTTTAAGATACTTCAATATACTTGAAGTAGTTACGAGTTAGGACTTGTATATATATATTAAAGTACATGTTTGTAGTAGTGACAGAGACATAGAGAAGAGAGTTGAGATGAGTTAGTTGATGTACATTGTACAAATCATCCATCAGATGTATGAAGAAAAGAGATAAGTGAAAAGTTCAGAAATGGCGCGTCGATCTTCTCTCCCATTCTCCTTCTGTGTTTAATTTTTTGAGAAATCCTTTCGCACGTATCTAATCAATAGATAATCTATCTATGACTAGAATTTGAGAGGCTAATTGCAATCAGGCTGAGAGAATTTAGTTTAGGAACATTCATATGTGAAGATGTTCTGAGAGTCGTAAAAATTGGCGCAGATTTCATGTTCAGAGAAATGAACATTGCTCAGTGCACAGTGTAAAGTTTTACACAAGTGAGGGCTCAAAATCTAAGTTGAAAGGTAAGCCATCTATGGCTAAAAGATCTTGATCAAACGGGATTTACTTTGGGAGAATCAGTGTTAAGAAATTATAGGTGTCAAAGTTGCCATTGCAAAGAAGCTGCTTCAGACATAGGTAAAGTGTTTCACACATTTCTCACAGTATACTCAATCATTTTGAGAAATTTAACTTGGAATAGTTGTGCAACTTTAAGGCAAAGCATTGTGCAAAGTTTTATTAAAAACTTTACAGGATTGATAAGTCAATGAGTGATTAATCTTCAGCAGATTTTTCAGGAAGTTTCAGTTTTCAACAGTTAGCCAAAATTCTGATAATTTGGTGATTGTTTTCTAAATTAAGTGGAGTCAGAAGTTGTTCTTGATATAGAGGAGTTCTAAATTCAAGTACAACTTGTTCTTTTGGAGATTAACACTCTCCATCAGTGGTATCAGAGCAAGATATGTCAAAATTGAAGTGAAGAAGACTTCGACTACTGCAGAAACACAAATCTTTACATCTCGAAGGTGCAAAGGGATAAAGGTTGAAGAAAACTTGAAGGTAGACACATTGAAGCTATCAAAAGGATCAGAAGGAGTAGACTCAGAGTCAAGGTACATTTATTTCTCATAAAGATTAAAGAATTGGCAATACAGGTAAAGAAACAATGGGAGATAGTCTCCAAATTGAGAAGCTAGATAGAGAGAACTATCCTGCATGGTCAATGAGGATGGAAGCTCATCTTATGAGTAAAGATCTGATGGGATACATCACAGGAGATGAAGAAAAGCCAGAATTTAGAGACTCTAGTGTTCCAACTAGAGAGGAGCTTGCAGATTTGAAGAATTGGATGAAGAAGGATGCTCAAGCAAGGAGCATAATCTACATGGCAGTCAATGACTATTTGCTTCCTCACATTAGAGGACTTGAAAGTGCAAGTGACATTTGGAATGCTTTGGAAGAGCATTTCCAAAACACAACCAAATCACGGAAGGCTTCACTATGGGCAGAATTCACTACTTTCAAGAAGAAGGCCTCACAATCAATCCCTGATTATGTGATAAAGATGAAGGACATTGCAGATTCTTTAGGTGCAGTGGATGAAGATATTGAAGAAGATAAATTGGTAAGAAAAATTCTCACAGGACTAAGAGGAGATGAGAAGTGGAAACCTTTTATTTTGTCTACAGAACTTTCATTAGATCACTTTACTCCTGATTTGAATCAATTGTTAGGTCATATGCTAACTTTTCAGAATGATGTCAAAGGAGATGTTGATAAGAGTGCAGGTCATGCAATGTACTCTAAAGAAAAGAAGAAAGCTAACAAAGGAAAGCAACAATCAGGTGAAGAAGAAGGTACTTCAAACCAAGCAAATTTCATAAGAGGAAAAGGAAATGGCAGAAGTAGAGGAAGAGGCAGAAACAACAAAGATAATGCAAGAGCTTGTTGGATATGTGGTAAGACCAATCATCTATCTCATGATTGTTGGCACAATAATCAGAACAATGGTAATTATCAGAACTTTAATCAAAGAGCAAGAGGTGGTAGATTTCAGAGAGGAAATTTCAGAGGTAGAGGTGGTAGGAATTCTTTTGGAAGAGGTGGAGGAAGAAGCTTCCAAAATCAATCCTATAATAACACTTACTACAACTATGCATCAGATCAGAAGGAGGATTCGACTCTCATTATGAATGCAACATATGAAACCTCACATGAGGACATGAGAGTGTTCTACATTGATTCAGGATGTAGTAATCATTTAAGTGGAAATATTGCTTTGATGACTGATTTAGATCATAATGCAATTAATTATACAGTTCAGACAGGTGATAATACAAAGCATAAGGTAAAGTCAATTGGTTCAGTCAAAGCTAAGGATGGGAGCACTCTTCTGAGTAAGGTTCTTTATGTTCCCACAATTCCAAAGAATTTGATCAGTGTAGGTCAAATTGTGGAAAAAGGATATGAGGTAAGATTCACCAATGATGGAGTCTATGTTGAAGACCCTAGTCAAGGGTATAAACAGGTTGTTACAGGAAAAAAAGAAGGAAGGCTCTTCACATTGAAGGTACAAGGAAATGTTGGACATGCTATGTTCACATATGGAGAGCAGAAGGTATCTGAATTGGATCTTTGGCATAAAAGACTTGGACACTTCAATGAAAGAGGTATCAAAGACATGATTAATAATGATTCAGTGCTTGGGTTGCCTAACATTACAGGTCAACACATGACATACAGATGTGAGGCATGTCAATTAGGTAAGGCTCATAAGCAATCCTATTCCAAGCATGGGTTTATGTATTAAGAAAGACTTGAGTTGGTGCGTACAGATGTGTGGGGTCCTTCAAAGGACTTTAGTATAAATGGTTCAAGATATTATGTCATATATGTTGATGATGCTACCAGATGGATCACAATTTATGTGATTAAAGAAAAGTCAGAAGTGTTTAATACATTTAAACACTATCATGCATATGCAGAAAGGATTACAGGTCAAAAATTGAAGAGACTAAGGTCAGATGGAGGGGGAGAGTATTTTTCAAATGAATTCAATAATTACTTGTGGAATGCAGGTATAAAGAGAGAAGTTACTTGCAGGTACTCTCCTCAACAAAATGGTGTAGTAGAAAGGAGAAATAGGAGTCTTGTTGAGTTTGCAAGGTCCATGATGAAAGAGAAGAATTGCCCAAATTATTTGTGGGCAGAGGCTGTAAATACAGCTACTTATTTGGTTAATAGATTGCCTTGTAAAGCTTTGGAAGGTATGACACCATATGAAGCTTGGTGGGGTAAGAGACCTACCTTGGATCATTGCAGAATATTTGGATGCTTGGCATATGCATATGTGCCATCTCAATTGAGACATAAGTTGGAGCCTAAGGCAGAAAAGTATGTATTCATTGGCTATGATGATAAACAAATGGGATACAGGTTGTGGAGTCCATCCACAAAGCAATTCCTTGTATCTAAGGATGTTACATTTGATGAGCAAGGTACTTGGTATGCAGGTAAATATAATGTACATGCAGATGTTGAAGAAGTAGTGGATCAAAGGAAAGGTAAAGCAAAGATTCAATTACTTGATGAAAATGAGAATAATGAAGTACAGGTTGAAGTTGAAGAGAGGCCAAGGTTTGATCCAGAATGTGATGAACTAGAGACTTCAAAAAGTGCAGAAGTTAGGAGGTCATCTAGGCACAAATGGCAGCCTACAAGGTATAGCTATGACACCTCATTCTTGACTACTAAAGATTATGCTTATTTGGTAAAAATAGATGAAGATCCATCTACATATGTTGAAGCCAAAGGCAAGAGAAATTGGGAAGAAGCCATGCAAGAGGAGTATGATGCATTGATAGAGAATCAGACTTGGGATCTGGTTCCTAAACCTAATAGCCAGAAAATTATTGGATGTAAGTGGGTTTACAAAACAAAAAGATTTGCAGATGGAAGTGTGTCTAGGTACAAAGCTAGACTTGTTGTGAAAGGGTATGCACAGACATATGGAGTGGACTATGATGAGACCTATAGTCCTGTGTCAAAGATGACAACCATCAGAACTCTCATAGCAATTGCTGCTTGCAAAGGTTGGAAGTTATCTCAATTAGATGTTAAAAATGCTTTTTTTGAATGGTTACATTTCAGATGAAGTTTACATGGAGCAACCAGATGGATTCAAAGATCAAGTGAATCCAAATTATGTGTGTAAGCTCAAGAGAGCTTTGTATGGATTAAAGCAGGCCCCAAGAGCATTGAATTATAGGCTTGTAAAGTTCTTGAAGGATCTTGGATTTCAAGCATCAAAGGCAGATAGTAGCTTGCTAGTCAAAGCAAGTGAAGATGGATTCATTTATGTTTGTATTTATGTTGATGATATAATACTTACAGGTACAGATGATAAAGGAATACAAATGATCAAGAAGCAGATGGAGAAAGAGTTCAAAATCAGTGATTTGGGGAACTTATCATTCTTCTTGGGAATGGAGATTTCTTATACTCAACATGGAGTATATGTGACCCAAGAAAGGTATCTTAAAAATTTGCTAACCAAATTTAAAATGGAAGATTGTAGGGTTGCACCTACACCTTTGGAAGTGAACCATAAATTGTCTAGATTTGGAGGAGAAGAATTCAGAGACATGAAGCTCTATCAAAGTTTGGTTGGTAGTTTGATTTATGCTACATTAACAAGGCCTGATTTGTCATATGCAGTTGGTGTGCTTTCACAATTTATGCATTGTCCTAGAAAGGAACATTGGATTGCACGACAAAGAGTACTTAGGTACATCAAGGGTACACTCAGAGAAGGGTTGTACTATGGATTTACTTCTGATACAAGAGTGAAGATATATAGTGATGCAGATTGGGCAGGTAATGTGGATGATAGAAGATCAACACATGGATATTTGTGCTATGTAGGAGATAAATTGATTTCATGGTGTTCTAAGAAGCAACATACAGTTGCTTTATCATCTACAGAAGCAGAATACAAAGGTATGGTTGAAGCTGCAAAGGAGGTAATATGGCTAAAGACACTTACGAAGAGTTTTGATGTTGTTCAGAGTATTCCTATAATTTGTGGAGATAATATGAGCTCTCTATACTTGGCAGCTAATCCTGTGTTTCATGCTAGAACTAAGCATATTGAAATACAATATCATTTTGTGAGAGAGAAGGTCATTGATAAGGAGATTGAAGTCATACACACTCCTACAAAAGATCAACTTGCAGATATGATGAAAAAAAGTTTAGATGGACCAAAGTTACAGAAGTACAAAGACATGGCAGGAATAAAAAGGTTGCAGATAATCACAATTGATGATTGAAGGGGAGCTGTTGGAGCAAGACAATCAACAAATTGTGATTATACAAAGGGCAGAAGTAAATACATGAAGAGAAGATTGAAGATCAATGTCAAGAATTGAAGGAAAGAATCAGATAGTAAAGTCCTTTAATCAAATGTACATTAGTTCTTTAAGATACTTCAATATACTTGAAGTAGTTACGAGTTAGGACTTGTATATATATATTAAAGTACATGTTTGTAGTAGTGAGAGAGACATAGAGAAGAGAGTTGAGATGAGTTAGTTGATGTACATTGTACAAATCATCCATCAGATGTATGAAGAAAAGAGATAAGTGAAAAGTTCAGAAATGGCGCGTCGATCTTCTCTCCCATTCTCCTTCTGTGTTTAATTTTTTGAGAAATCCTTTCGCACGTATCTAAGTCAATAGATAATCTATCTATGACTAGAATTTGAGAGGCTAATTGTAATCAGGCTGAGAGAATTTAGTTTAGGAACATTCATATGTGAAGATGTTCTGAGAGTCGTAAAAATTGGCGCAGATTTCATGTTCAGAGAAATGAACATTGCTCAGTGCACAGTGTAAAGTTTTACACAAGTGAGGGCTCAAAATCTAAGTTGAAAGGTAAGCCATCTATGGCTAAAAGATCTTGATCAAACGGGATTTACTTTGGGAGAATCAGTGTTAAGAAATTATAGGTGTCAAAGTTGCCATTGCAAAGAAGCTGCTTCAGACATAGGTAAAGTGTTTCACACATTTCTCACAGTATACTCAATCATTTTGAGAAATTTAACTTGGAATTGTTGTGCAACTTTAAGGCGAAGCATTGTGCAAAGTTTTATTAAAAACTTTACAGGATTGATTAGTCAATGAGTGATTAATCTGCAGCAGATTTTTCAGGAAGTTTCAGTTTTCAACAGTTAGCCAAAATTCTGATAATTTGGTGATTGTTTTCTAAATTAAGTGGAGTCAGAAGTTGTTCTTGATATAGAGGAGTTCTAAATTCAAGTACAACTTGTTTGTTTGGAGATTAACACTCTCCATCAATACCAACTTATTTTCCCATTTAGGAACAACTTCTAAATTGAATAGATAAGCATCAGGCAATTCATCAGACACTCCTTGCGGGGACTCACCTGAAGTGATGCGAGAAAGATGGTCTGCCTTGAGGTGGGTTCTACCATTCCTGACAACCACTTCAAAGTCATATTCCATTAGTAAGAGAAACCATCTTACTAAGCGTCCTGTATTGCAAGGTTTATTGACCAAATATAATAAAGCTTGATGATCAGTTAAAAAATTGAACTTGTTGGCCAATAGACAGTTTCTAAACTTCTTCATGGCATATACCATGGCTAAACCTTCTCTTTTGGTTATGGTGTAGTTTCGTTCAGCAGCATTCAATTGCCTACTAGCATATGCCATAGGCATATCTAAATTTCCTTCACCTGTTGGTTGTGACAGCACACACCCTATTGCATAATTGGATGCATCCACATGGACATGGAATGGTTTACTCCAATGAGGAGTGGTCAATATTGGTGTTGTGCACAAACATCTTTTCAGTTCATTGAAGGAATTTTTTCATTCATTGTTCCACTCAAAGTTTGTTAGCAAGGCATAAAGAGGTTTGGCTATGATTGCATACATGTGGATGAATTGGCGATAATATCCACAATGGCCCATAAAGGCTTGTACCTCTTTAACATTCCTTGGCCTAGGCAGCTCCACTATGGCTCTTACTTTGTCCTTATCTATTGATATTCCATTCTTAGAAACAATGTGACCTAAGATTTTACCTTTTCGTACCATGAACACACACTTCTCTAGGTTCAAACACGATCGATATTCTCTACACTTGTTGAAGATCTATTTGAGCTCAGGGATGTGGTATCTTCTTTCTTGGGAATGAGCACATAAATCATCTACATATACTTCTAAGATCTTTCGCAAGAACTCTTTGAAGACATGACACATGAGCCTTTGAAATGTTGTAGGTGCATTGGTGAGCCCAAATGGCATCACACGAAATGCAAAGATTCCCCACTCTGTGGTGAAAGCCGTGTTGTATTTATCTTTTGGGGCAATGGAAACTTGATTGTAACTTCAAAATCCATCAAGGAAGCTATAATCTTCCTTGCCTGCAACACGCTCCAATAAATGTTCAGTGATTGGAAGCAGATAACTATCTCTGATCGTAGTGGCATTAACTTTTTTAAGGTTAATACACACTCCCAAATTCCCATTCTTCTTGGGCATCACTACACTGGGGGACACCCATTCAGTATGCTCAATCTCATAGGTAAAGCCAACTTCAATGAGCCTGTTGATTTCTTCTTTTATTTTAGCTGCATAAGTGTCATTGTATGTATAGGGCTTTTGTTTGGTGGATTTGGCATCAGCAGTCATGGGGATAGTATGAGGGAAACTTTTTGGATCTACTCCCTTCAAGCCTCTATAGTGCCATGAAAACACGTCCCTATATTCCCTTAATAGAGCTACAAGCTTTGCTTCTTCTTTTGCACTTAGGTCATCTCCTATGTAAGTGCATCACTCTTCATTCTCTTCAATGGTTACTACAATTTTGTTGGTCTTTTCTTTATTATCATATGATTCTCCTACTATGCCCTCTCTCTTAGGCATTTGTACCAAAATTTTCCGAGCTTCATATTTCTTGAAATTTTTTGGTACCTCAAACAATGATTCCTCCTCTTGTTGTTTCACACCTTTTATCTTCTTTTTCTTTTGACCTCCTTCACTTCCATCCTTTGAATTTACAGTTTTAATGCTTGTGAGAGGTTCTTCTTCTTTTTGGGTAAATACTCCTATATAAGTTAGATAGTGCTTCTCTGAATTAAAGCAACTATCCATCACAATGGACTCTAGATCATCGTCATCTTCTTCTTCTATGATATCACTAGGGTCACATTCTTCCAACAAGGGCTGACACATGAACACAGAGATGTCATAACCCTCCTCATCACAATGAGGTGTCCACTGCTCTTCATTGACTGCAATGTCCATGGTAGCCAAGATTTCTGTCTAGCCATGAGGCTCAAATTCCTCATCTAGAAAGATCATCGGTGTATAGGTTGGGTCTTTAACTAGTCTATTTTCTTGAGAAGTTCCTTCTTCTCGTGCTTTTAGGCATCTTTCCTCTTCCTCTGCAACCTTGCACATCCACAAATGAGTATCTTCATGCATCCAAGATGGATCAGGTGAACTCCCAGAATGCATAGAGATAGAATCTTCTTTTGCTTTGTGGATAGGATTGCATTGTAGGGGTGGTACATCTTTGAAGGTGTAATCCTTCAAGTTGACCTTGGTTGTAACCCCTAAGTGCTATAAGTACAAGGAGTCGGTTCCCCAATCCTATACTATTTGTTGTTCTCGTAGGAAGGGTCTTCCTAGGATCATCTCATAGACATTATTTTTCTCAAAGTCACATATAGCAAGTGTATGTTCAAACTCTACACCACAAGTGGTTAGAGTTATCCCTGATGGAGAGTGTTAATCTCCAAAAGAACAAGTTGATCTTGAATTTAGACCACCTCTATATCAAGAACAACTTCAGACTTCACCAAATTTAGAGAACATTCACCAACTTATAAAAAAATTAACTATTCTGAAAAAACTCAACTTCTCAGAAAAGTCTGCTGCAGATTAATCTCTGATTGACTAACCATTTGTGTAAAGTTTTTGATAAAACTTTGTAGGTTGCTTCGCCTTAAGATTGTGCACCTTTTGCAACTTGAATCTCATCAAATGACTGAGTATACTTTGAGAAATAACTCAAACACTTTACCTATGTGTAAAACTACTTCTCTACAGTAGCGACTTTGACACCTGTAACTTCTTAGCTTTGGTTCTCTCAATGTCAAACCCGTTTTATCAAATCCTTTTGGCTGTAGATAGCTTATCTCTCAATTTAGATTTTGAGCTATCATATGTGTAAAACTTTACACTGTGCACTGAGCACTACTCATTTCATTGAACTCGAAATCTGCGCATGTTTCAGGAGACTGTGAACATTCTTTACATATGAATGTTCCTACACACAATTCTCTTAACCTGATTACAATTGGAAGCTGAAATTTTGTACAGAGGTTGATCAGCTCTAGACTTAGACTTGTACAAAAGCATTCCACAAAAGCTTTACCATATAAGGAGAAGAAACGAAAACTTCGGGCGCAAACTTTTCTTCTATTCCTCAGAAAATTACAATTGAGTTAT
Organism: Ceratopteris richardii; assembly: GCA_020310875.1. Taxonomy (NCBI): domain Eukaryota; kingdom Viridiplantae; phylum Streptophyta; class Polypodiopsida; order Polypodiales; family Pteridaceae; genus Ceratopteris; species Ceratopteris richardii. The sequence continues at coordinate 166,147,519 of CM035427.1, forward strand.
GAGAGAGACTTCTACTCATTTCCATAAACTCTAATGAGTCTTACAACTTACAAATGCACTATTCTCATACTCTCCTATTGTCTCCTCTATTGCCCCGACATTTTTCCAAAGTATTGATGGAGAGTGTTAATCTCCAAAAGAACAACCTACTCCTGAATTTAGAACACCTCTATATCAAGAGTAAGTCAAAACCTTCACCAATTTAAGCTATCAATGATCAAATATCAATTTCTTGACTAAACTGTGAAGAAGGAATTTTCTCAGGAAGTCTACTACATAGATCTTGCTCATTGACTGAGTAAATGTGTAAAGCTTTTGATGAAACTTTGCACAAGGTGTCGACTAAAGATTGCGCATCTTCTCCAAGTCAAATTACTTCAAAAGGTTCAGTAGATCTTGAGAAATCTACTTACCAAGTCAGCTATGTCTAAATCTGCACTTCTGAGAAGTCGATTTGGACACCCCTAACTTCTTAACTTTAATTCTCTCAGTATAAAACCCGTTTAAGCAAATGCTTTTAGCCACGAGTAGCTTACCTTCCAACTTAAAGATTAAGTGCTTACTTGCACAAAACTTTAAACTGTGGAGTGAGAAATGATCAAATCATTAAGATCAAAATTTGCACCTATTTCAGGAACCAGTGAGTACTTTCTCACATTTAATGTTCCTACACACAATTCTCTTAGCCTGATCACAATTAAACTCTCAAACTCTAGCCATAGATTGATTAACTATGGACTTAGATATCTCCAAAAGGAATTCACAAAAGATCTATCACACAGGGAGAAAACACAGAAACATCAGGCGCAATTTTTCCTTCTATTTCTCAGAAATTTACAACTGAGTGAGGATGGAGAGTTCAACTCACTTCACACATGTCTAATGACATTTTCTACTACTCAATAAACTAATCTCATGTTCTCCTATTGTCTCTCCTTGTCTTCTCTTCTTGCCCCGACATTTTTCAAAAGTATTTATAGGCAATTATGTACAGACTTATATCAAAGCATAAGTATAAGTAACCTATGTCTTAACTAATGTACATATGTGTACATGTCTTTCACTCTGTTGTTGGAGCAGAGCAATCATCAATAGGTGATTACATGAAGTCCAAAAGTGAAAAGATATGTGGAAGGATGAAGATTACTTTCAAAGGAAAAGAATAGAATCAGAAATGTTTTCTTTTGTATATTACTCTTGTAAATAGTTCAATGTATTTTGAAAAAGATGACGAGTTAGACTCGTATATATATCTACAGATATGTATTCGTAGGGAGAGAGAGTGATATAGATCAGATAGAGAGGACAATAGGTGAATAGGTGATGAACATTGTATGTATCATCAACCATATGCATGAAAAGTAATGAAGAAGAAAATATTGTAGATTTCTGCGCGTCGATCTTCTCTCCCATTCTCCTTCTGTGCTTAATCTTTTGAAGAATCCTTTTGCACGTATCTAAGTCCATAGCTAATCTATCTATGGCTAGAATTTGAGAGGTTAATTGCAATCAGGTTGAGAGAATTTTGATTAGGAACATTCATATGTAAGAATGTTCTAAGAGTCGAAAAATCTGGCGCACATTTCATCTTCAAAGAAATGGTCAGTGCTCAGTCCACAGTGTAAAGTTTTACACAAGTGAGGGCTCAAAATCTAAGTTGGAAGGTAAGCTATCTATGGCTAGAAGATCTTGATCAAACGGGTTCAGAGTTGGGAGAACCAGTGCTACGAAGTTGCAGGTGTCAAAGTCGGCATTGCAAGGAAGCAGTTTCAGACATAGGTAAAGTGTTTCACACATTTCTCACAGTATACTCAATCATTTTGAGAGACTTAACTTGGTAAAGTTGCGCAACCTTAAGGCGAAGTGTTGTGCAAAGTTTTATCAAAAACTTTACAGGATTGATTAGTCAATGAGTGACTAATCTGCAGCAGACTTTTCTGAAGAAACTGAATTTTTCAGAATAATCAATTTTCTGATAATTTGGTGAAGATTTTCTAAGTTAGGTGGAGTCTAAAGTTGATCTTGATATAGAGGTGATCTAAATTCAAGGTCAACTTGTTCTTTTGGAGATTAACACTCTCCATCAGTGGTATCAGAGCAGGTTGTGTCAAAATTGAAGTGAAGAAGACTCCAACTAGTGCAGAAATACAAAACTTTACATTTCGAAGGTGCAAAAGGTTAAAGTGTGAAGAAAGATTGAAGGAAGACATACAAAGAGCATCAAAAGGATCAGAAGGAGCAACATTCGAAGTAAAGGTACATTTATTATCTGTAAAGGTTAAAGATTTGAAGCTACAGGTGAAGTAAAGATGGGAGATAGTCTCCAAATTGAAAAGTTGGATAGAGAGAACTATCCTGCATGGTCTATGAGGATGGAAGCTCATCTTATGAGCAAAGATCTGATAGGATACATCACAGGAGATGAAGAAAAGCCAGAGTTCAGAGATCCTAGTGTTCCAACTAGGGAGGAGCTTGCAGATTTGAAGAATTGGATGAAGAAGGATGCTCAAGCAAGAAGCATCATCTACATGGCAGTTAATGACTATTTGCTTCCTCACATTAGAGGACTTGAAAGTGCATGTGACATTTGGAATGCTTTGGAAGAGCATTTCCAAAATACAACCAAATCAAGGAAGGCTTCACTATGGGCAGAGTTTACTACCTTCAAGAAGAAGGCCTCACAATCAATTTCTGATTATGTGACAAAGATGAAGGACATTGCAGATTCTTTAGGTGCAGTTGATGAAGATATTGAAGAAGACAAATTGGTAAGACAAATACTCACAGGGCTAAGAGGAGATGAGAAATGGAAGCCTTTCATTTTATCTACAGAACTTTCATTAGATCATTTTACTCCTGATTTGAATCAATTGTTAGGTCATATGCTAACTTTTGAGAATGATGTCAAAGGAGATGTTGATAAGAGTGCAGGTCATGCAATGTATTCTAAAGACAAGAAGAAAGCCAACAAAGGGAAGCAACAATCAGGTGAAGAAGAAGGTACTTCAAACCAAGCAAACTTCATAAGAGGAAGAGGAAATGGCAGAAGTAGAGGAAGAGGCAGAAACAACAAAGAGAATGAAAGAGCTTGTTGGATATGTGGTAAGACCAATCATCTATCTCATGATTGTTGGCATAATAATCAAAACAATGGTAATTATCAGAACTTTAATCAAAGAGCAAGAGGTGGTAGATTTCAGAGAGGAAATTTCAGAGGTAGAGGTGGTAGGAATTCTTTTGGAAGAGGTGGTGGAAGAAACTTCCAAAGTCAATCCTATAATAACACCTACTACAACTATGCATCAGATCAAAAGGAGGACTCGACTCTCATTATGAATACATGTGAAACTTCACATGAGGACATGAGAGTGTTTTATATTGATTCAGGATGTAGTAATCATTTAAGTGGAAATATTGCTTTGATGACTGACCTAGATCATAATGCAATTAATCATACAGTTCAGACAGGTGATAATACAAAGCATAAGGTAAAGTCAATTGGTTCAGTCAAAGCTAAGGATGGGAGCACTCTTCTGAGTAAGGTACTTTATGTTCCCACAATTCCAAAGAATTTGATCAGTGTAGGTCAAATTGTGGAAAAAGGTTATGAGGTAAGGTTTACCAATGATGGAGTTTATGTGGAAGACCCTAGTCAAGGGTATAAACAAGTTATTGCAGGAAAGAAAGAAGGAAGGCTTTTCACATTGAAGGTACAAGGAAATGTTGGACATGCTATGTTCACATATGGAGAGCAGAAGGTGTCAGAATTGGATCTTTGGCACAAAAGACTTGGACACTTTAATGAAAGAGGTATCAAAGAAATGATTAACAATGATTCAATGCTTGGAATGCCTAACATTGCAGGTCAACACATGACATACAGATGTGAGGCATGTCAATTAGGTAAGGCTCATAAGCAATCCTATTCCAAGCATGGATTTATGTATTCAGAAAGACTTGAATTGGTGCATACAGATGTGTGGGGTCCTTCAAAGGACTTTAGTATAAATGGTTCAAGATATTATGTCATATATGTTGATGATGCTACCAGGTGGATCACAATTTATGTGATTAAGGAAAAGTCAGAAGTGTTTAATACATTTAAACACTATCATGCATATGCAGAAAGGATTACAGGTCAAAAATTGAAGAGACTAAGGTCAGATGGAGGGGGAGAGTATTTTTCAAATGAGTTCAATGACTATTTGTGGAATGCAGGTATAAAGAGAGAAGTTACTTGCAGGTACTCTCCTCAACAAAATGGGGTAGCAGAAAGAAGAAATAGGACTCTTGTTGAGTTTGCAAGGTCCATGATGAAAGAGAAGAATTGCCCAAATTATTTGTGGGCTGAGGCTGTTAATACAGCTACATATTTGGTTAATAGATTGCCTTGTAAAGCTTTGCAGGGTATGACACCATATGAAGCTTGGTGGGGTAAGAAACCTACCTTGGATCATTGCAGAATATTTGGATGCTTGGCATATGCATATGTGCCATCTCAATTGAGGCATAAGTTGGAGCCTAAGGCACAGAAGTATGTATTCATTGGCTATGATGATAAGCAAATGGGATACAGGTTGTGGAGTCCATCCACAAAGCAATTTATTGTATCCAAGGATGTTACATTTGATGAGCAAGGTACTTGGTATGCAGGTAAATATAATGTACATGCAGATGATGAAGAAGTAGTGGAACAAAGGAAAGGTAAAGCAAAGATACAATTACTTGATGAAAGTGATAGTAATGAAGTGCATATTGAAGTTGAAGAGAGGCCAAGGTTTGATCCAGAATGTGATGAACCAGAGACTTCAAGAAGTGGAGAAGTTAGGAGATCATCTAGGCACAAATGGCAACCTACAAGGTATAGCTATGACACTTCATTTTTAACTACTAAAGATTATGCTTATTTGGTAAAAGTAGATGAAGACCCTTCTACATATGAAGAGGCCAAAGGGAAGAAGAATTGGGAAGATGCTATGCAAGAGGAGTATGATGCATTGATAGAGAATCAAACATGGGATTTGGTTCCTAAACCTAATAGTCAGAAAATCATTGGTTGTAAGTGGGTTTACAAAACAAAGAGGTTTGCAGATGGAAGTGTGTCTAGATACAAAGCTAGACTTGTTGTGAAAGGGTATGCACAGACATATGGAGTGGACTATGATGAGACTTATAGTCCTGTGGCAAAGATGACAACCATCAGGACACTCATAGCAATTGCTGCTTGTAAAGGTTGGAAGTTGTCTCAATTAGATGTTAAAAATGCCTTCTTGAATGGTTACAATTCAGATGAAGTCTACATGGAGCAACCAGATGGGTTCAAAGATCAAGTGAGTCCAAATTATGTATGTAAGCTCAAGAGAGCTTTGTATGGGTTGAAGCAAGCCCCAAGGGCTTGGAATTATAGGCTTGTAAAATTCTTGAATGATCTTGGATTTCAAGCATCAAAGGCAGATAGTAGCTTGCTAGTCAAAGCAAGTGAAGATGGGTTCATTTATGTTTGTATTTATGTTGATGACATAATACTTACAGGAACAGATGATAAAGGGATACAAATGATCAAGAAGCAGATGGAGAAAGAGTTCAAAATCAGTGATTTGGGGAACCTATCATTCTTCTTGGGAATGGAGATCTCTTATACTCAACATGGAGTATATGTGACCCAAGAAAGGTATCTTAAAAATTTGCTAACGAAATTTAAAATGGAAGATTGCAGGGTTGCACCTACACCTTTGGAAGTAAACCATAAATTGTCTAGGTTTGGAGGAGAAGAGTTCAGAGATATGAAACTCTATCAAAGTTTGGTTGGTAGCTTGATTTATGCTACATTAACAAGGCCTGATTTATCATATGCAGTTGGTGTGCTTTCACAATTTATGCATTGCCCTAGAAAGGAACATTGGATTGCAGGACAAAGAGTACTTAGGTACATCAAGGGTACACTCAGAGAAGGGTTGTACTATGGGTTTACTTCAGATACAAGAATCAAGATATATAGTGATGCAGATTGGGCAGGTAATGTGGATGATAGAAGATCAACACATGGATACTTGTGCTATGTAGGAGACAAATTGATTTCATGGTGTTCCAAGAAGCAACATATAGTTGCTTTGTCATCTACAGAAGCAGAATATAAAGGTATGGTGGAAGCTGCAAAAGAGGTAATATGGCTAAAGACACTTTTGAAAGTTTTTTGATGTGATTCAGAGTACTCCTATTATTTGTGGAGACAATATGAGTTCATTATACTTGGCAGCTAATCCTGTATTTCATGCTAGAACTAAGCATATTGAAATACAGTATCATTTTCTGAGAGAGAAGGTCATTGAGAAAGAGGTTGAAGTCATACACACTCCTACAAAAGATCAACTTGCAGATATGATGACTAAAAGTTTGGATGGACCTAAATTGCAGAGGTTTAAAGATATGGCAGGAATAAAGAAGATACAGGTAATCACAATTGAAGATTGAGGGGGAGCTGTTGGAGCAGAGCAATCATCAATAGGTGATTACATGAAGTCCAAAAGTGAAAAGATATGTGGAAGGATGAAGATTACTTTCAAAGGAAAAGAATAGAATCAGAAATGTTTTCTTTTGTATATTACTCTTGTAAATAGTTCAATGTATTTTGAAAAAGATGACGAGTTAGACTCGTATATATATCTACAGATATGTATTCGTAGGGAGAGAGAGTGATATAGATCAGATAGAGAGGACAATAGGTGAATAGGTGATGAACATTGTATGTATCATCAACCATATGCATGAAAAGTAATGAAGAAGAAAATATTGTAGATTTCTGCGCGTCGATCTTCTCTCCCATTCTCCTTCTGTGCTTAATCTTTTGAAGAATCCTTTTGCACGTATCTAAGTCCATAGCTAATCTATCTATGGCTAGAATTTGAGAGGTTAATTGCAATCAGGTTGAGAGAATTTTGATTAGGAACATTCATATGTAAGAATGTTCTAAGAGTCGAAAAATCTGGCGCACATTTCATCTTCAAAGAAATGGTCAGTGCTCAGTCCACAGTGTAAAGTTTTACACAACTGAGGGCTCAAAATCTAAGTTGGAAGGTAAGCTATCTATGGCTAGAAGATCTTGATCAAACGGGTTCAGAGTTGGGAGAACCAGTGCTAAGAAGTTGCAGGTGTCAAAGTCGCCATTGCAAGGAAGCAGTTTCAGACATAGGTAAAGTGTTTCACACATTTCTCACAGTATACTCAATCATTTTGAGAGATTTAACTTGGTAAAGTTGCGCAACCTTAAGGCGAAGTGTTGTGCAAAGTTTTATCAAAAACTTTACAGGACTTTTCTGAAGAAACTGAATTTTTCAGAATAATCAATTTTCTGATAATTTGGTGAAGATTTTCTAAGTTAGGTGGAGTCTAAAGTTGATCTTCATATAGAGGTGATCTAAATTCAAGGTCATCTTGTTCTTTTGGAGATTAACACTCTCCATCATCTGTGAATGTATCCATCTTCTTTGCTTCAAAAACTTGATCTCATCTCCATCCTTTGTCCTTCAAATCTTCAATTGGTGATTGGTCTGCACCAACAGCTCCCCCTCAATCATCAATTGAGGTTTCTCTTATCTTCTTTATACCTGCCATGTCTTTAAACTTCTGTAGCTTTGGTCCATCCAAGCTCTTTGTAAGCATATCAGCTATCTGATCTTTTGTTGAAGTATGTATGACTTCAATCTCCTTATCCATCACCTTCTCTCTTAGAAAGTGATACTGTATCTCAATGTGTTTAGTCCTGGCATGAAAAACAGGATTAGCAGCTAGATATAATGAACTCATGTTATCACCATAAATGATAGGTATGTTCTGTATAGTGTCAAAACTCTTCATTAGAGTCTTAAGCCATATCACTTCTTTTGCAGCTTCAACCATGCCTTTGTACTCTGCTTCTGTAGATGACAAAGCAACTGTATGTTGCTTCTTTGAGCACCAGGAGATTAACTTATCTCCCACATAACACATGTATCCATAGGTTGATCTTCTATCATCTGGATTACCTGCCCAATCTGCATCACTATAGATCTTGATGTTTGTATCTGATGTAAATCCATAATACAAACCTTCTTTGAGTGTACCCTTAATGTACCTCAACACTCTTTGACCTGCAATCCAATGCTCTTTCCTAGGACAATGCATGAATTGAGACAAAACCTCTACTGCATATGATAAATCAGGTCTAGTTAAAGTAGCATAGATAAGACTACCAACCAAACTCTGATATTGTCTCATGTCCTTGAATTCTTCACCTCCAAATTTACTCAATTTGTGATTCACCTCCATTGGTGTAGGTGCTACCCTGCAATCATCCATTTTAAACTTGATTAACAAGTTCTTCAAATACCTTTCTTGGGTCACAAATACTCCATGTTGAGTATATGTAATCTCCATGCCCAAGAAGTATGACAAGTCTCCCAAGTCACTTATTTTGAACTCCTTTTCCATTTGCTTCTTTAGTCTTTTTATTCCTTCCTCATCTGTACCTGTAAGGATTATATCATCAACATATATGCACATGTATATGAAACCATTATCACTTGCTTTGACAAGCAAGCTACTATCTGCTTTAGACACCTGAAATCCAAGTTCTTTTAAGAACTTTACAAGTCTATAATTCCATGCCCTTGGGGCCTGCTTCAAGCCATACAAAGCTCTCTTGAGCTTGCACACATGATCTAGATACCTTTTATCTCTGAACCCTTGAGGTTGCTCCATGAATACATCATCTGAAATATAACCATTCAAAAAAGCATTCTTCACATCTAATTGACATAATTTCCAACCTTTACATGCAGCAATTGCTATAAGTGTCCTGATGGCTGTCATCTTTGCCACAGGACTATAAGTCTCATCATAGTCAACACCATATGTCTGAGCAAACCCTTTGACAACAAGTCTAGCTGTGTACCTAGACACACTTCCACCTGCAAATCTTTTTGTCTTATAAACCCACTTACATCCAATGATCTTCTCGCTATTTGGTTTTGAAACCAAATCCCATGTTTGATTCTCCAATAATGCATCATATTCCTCCTGCATAGCTTTCTCCCAATTTTCTTTACCTTTTGCCTCTTCATATGTAGAAGGGTCTTCATCTGTTTTAATCATGTAAGCATAATCCTTGGTAGCCAAAAATGAAGTATCATAGCTATACCTTGTAGGTTGCCATTTGTTCCTTGTAGACCTCCTAAGTTCTCCACTTCTTGAGGTTTCTGGTTCTTCATATTTAGGATCAAACCTAGGTGTTTCTTCCACTTCAACCTGCACTTCATTGTTCTCTTCTTCATCAAGTATTTGAACCTTTGACTTACCTTTCCTTTGGCTCACAACCTCTTCATTATCTGTATTAATATTGATAGTACCTGCATACCAAGTACCTTGCTCATCAAATGTAACATCTTTTGATACAAGAAAATGTTTTGTGGATGGATTCCACAACCTGTATCCCATCTGCTTATCATCATAACCAATAAACACATATTTTTCAGCTTTAGGTTCCAATTTGTGCCTTAACTGTGATGGCACATATGCATAGGCCAAACATCCAAATACTTTGCAATGGTCTAGTGTAGGTCTCTTACCCCACCATGCCTCATAAGGTGTCATTCCCTGCAAAGCTTTACATGGTAACCTATTGACCAAATAAGTAGCTGTATTTACAGCCTCAGCCCACAAATAGTTAGGGCAATTTTTCTCCTTCATCATGGACCTTGCAAACTCAATAAGAGTTCTATTTCTCCTTTCTGCTACACCATTTTGTTGAGGAGAGTACCTGCAAGTAACTTCCCTTTTTATACCTGCATCCCACAAGTAATTACTGAATTCATTAGAAAAATACTCTCCCCCTCCATCTGACCTTAGTCTTTTCAACTTATGTCCTGTAATTCTTTCTGCATATGCATGATAGTGTTTAAATGTATTAAACACTTCTGACTTATCTTTGATCACATAAATAGTGATCCATCTAGTAGCATCATCAACATAAATCACATAATATCTTGACCCATTTATACTGAAATCCTTTGATGGTCCCCACACATCTGTATGTACCAACTCAAGCTTCTCTGAGTACATAAAACCATGCTTGGAGTAGGAATGCTTATGAGCCTTACCTAATTGACATGCCTCACATCTGTATGTCATATGTTGACCTGCAACATTAGGCAAACCAAGCACTGAACCATTGTTAATCATGTCTTTGATACCTCTTTCATTGAAATGTCCAAGCCTCTTGTGCCAAAGATCTAACTCAGAGATCTTATGTCCTCCATATGTGAACATAGCATGACCAATATTACCTTGAATCTTCAATGTGAACAATCTTCCTTCTTTCTTCCCTGAAACAATTTGTTTATACCCATTGCTAGGGTCTTCCACAAACACTCCTTCATTAGTGAACCTTACTTCATAACCTTTTTCCACAATTTGTCCTACACTTATCAAATTCTTAGGAATTGTAGGAACATACAAGACCTTACTCAATAAGGTGCTTCCATCCTTGGCCTTCACTGATCCAATTGACTTCACATTGTGCTTTGTGTTGTCACCTGTTTGAACAACATGATTAGATACCTTATTCTCCAAATCAGTCATCAAGGCTATATTACCACTCAGGTGATTGCTACACCCTGAATCAATGTAGAAGAGTCTTTGATCTTCATTCTGCCTTTCACAAGTTGCATTCATTATCAATGTTGAATCTTCCTTTTGATCTGAAGCATAATTGTAGGTGTTGTTATATTGTTGACTTTGAAAACCTCTACCTGCATTTCTTCCAAAGTAACCCCTACTACCTCTGCCTCTGAAATTACCTCTTTGATTTCTGCCACCTCTTCCTCTTGTATTATAGTTCTGATTATATCCACCATTACTCTGATTATTATGCCAACAATCATTAGCTAAATGATTTGTCTTACCACAAATCCAACAAGCTTTGCCTCCATCTTTGTTGTTTCTGCCTCTTCCTCTACCTTTTCCACGTCCTCTACCTCTTAGGAAGTTGGCTTGACTAGTTGTACCTTCATCTTCACCTGCTTGTTGCTTTCCTTTGTTAGCTTTCTTCTTGTCCTTTGAGTACATTGCATGACTTGTACTTTTGTCACCATCTCCTTTAACATCCTGCTCAAATGTTAGCATATGACCTAGCAACTGATTTAAATCAGGAGTGAAATGATCAAGTGATAATTCTGTAGACAAAATGAATGGCTTCCATTTGTCATCACCTCTTAAACCTGTAAGGATTTGCCTTACCAATTTATCCTCCTCAATGTCTTCATCAACAGCTCCTAAAGCATCTGCAATATCTTTCATTCTTGTCACATAGTCTGAAATGGATTGAGAAGCCTTCTTCTTAAAGGTGGTAAACTCTGCCCATAAGGATGCCTTCCTTGAGTTAGTAGTATTCTCGAAATGCTCCTCCAAAGCATTCCAAATATCAGTTGCACTTTCAAGACCTCGAATATGAGGTAACAAGTAATCATTGACTGCCATATATATAATGCTCCTAGCTTGAGCATCTTTCTTCATCCAATTTTTCAAATCTGCTAACTCTTCCCTAGTTGGAACACTAGGATCTCTGAACTGTGGCTTCTCTTCTTCTCCTGTGATGCAAGCTATTAAATCTTTGCTCATAAGATGAGCTTCCATCCTCATTGACCATGCAGGATAGTTTTCCCTATCCAATTTCTCTATCTGTAGAGAATCTCCCATCTTGTGTCCACCTGTGTATTGAAATCCTCAAGCTTTATGAATAATATATGTACCTTTACTTCAAATTAGAGTCCTTTTGTCTTTCTTGATGTCGTATAGTCTCCTCCTCAAGCTTTGCCTTCAAGCTTTCACCTTTTAGTTCTTCAGTTGTTGAATTTCTTGAATCTGCAGCAGTCGAGATCCTCCTTTCCTTGATTTTGATGTTTCCTGCTCTGATACCACTCATGGAGAGTGCTAATCTCCAAAAGAACAACCTACTCCTGAATTTAGAACACCTCTATATCAAGAGTAAGTCAAAACCTTCACCAATTTAAGCTATCAATGACCAAATATCAATTTCTTGACTAAACTGTGAAGAAGGAATTTTCTCAGGAAGTCTGCTGCATAGATCTTGCTCATTGACTGAGTAAATATGTAAAGGTTTTTATGAAACTTTGCACAAGGTGTCGCCTAAAGATTGCGCATCTTCTCCAAGTCAAATTACTTCAAAAGGTTCAGTAGATCTTGAGAAATCTACTTACCAAGTCAGCTATGTCTAAATCTGCACTTCTGAGAAGTCGATTTGGACACCCCTAACTTCTTAACTTTAATTCTCTCAGTATAAAACCCGTTTAAGCAAATGCTTTTAGCCACGAGTAGCTTACCTTCCAACTTAAAGATTAAGTGCTTACTTGCACAAAACTTTAAATTGTGGAGTGAGAAATGATCAAATCATTAAGATCAAAATTTGCACCTGTTTCAGGAACCAGTGAGTACTTTCTCACATGTAAATGTTCCTACACACAATTCTCTTAGCGTGATCACAATTAAACTCTCAAACTCTAGCCATAGATTGATTAACTATGGACTTAGATATCTCCAAAAGGAATTCACAAAAGATCTATCACACAAGGAGAAAACACAGAAACATCGGGCGCAATTTTTCCTTCTATTTCTCAGAAATTTACAGTTGAGTGAGGATGGAGAGTTCAACTCACTTCACACATGTCTAATGACATTTTCTACTACTCAATACACTAATCTCATGATCTCCTATTGTCTCTCCTTGTCTTCTCTTCTTGCCCCGACATTTTTCAAAAGTATTTATAGGCAATTATGTACAGACTTATATCAAAGCATAAGTATAAGTAACCTATGTCTTAACTAATGTACATATGTGTACATGTCTTTCACTTTGTGAATGTATCCATCTTCTTTGCTTCAAAAACTTGATCTCATCTCCATCCTTTGTCCTTCAAATCTTCAATTGGTGATTGGTCTGCACCAACAAGTATTTATAGGCAAATATGTACAAGCTTATAACTAGACAAAAGTATAAGTGATCTATGTCTTCACTAATGTACATATGTGTACATATCATTCATCCTGTGAATGTAACCTCCTTCTTTGCTTCAAGACTTAATCTTATCTCCATCTTTTTGTCTTCCAAACTTCAATTGGTGATTGGTCTGCACCAACAGCTCCCCCTCAATCATCAATTGAGGTTTCTCTTATCTTCTTTATGCCTGCCATGTCTTTGAACTTTTGTAACTTTGGTCCATCTAAACTTTTTGTAAGCATATCAGCTATCTGATCTTCTGTTGAAGTATGTATAACTTCAATCTCCTTATCCATCACCTTCTCTCTTAGAAAGTGATACCGTATCTCAATGTGTTTGGTCCTGGCATGAAAAACAGGATTAGCAGCTAGATATAATGAACTCATGTTATCACCATAAATGATAGGTATGCTCTGTATAGTGTCAAAACTCTTCATGAGAGTCTTAAGCCATATCACTTCTTTTGCAGCTTCAACCATGCCTTTGTACTCTGCTTCTGTAGATGACAAAGCAATTGTATGTTGCTTCTTTGAGCACTAGGAGATTAACTTATCTCCCACATAACACATCTATCCATAGGTTGACCTTCTATCATCTCTATTACCTGCCCAATCTGCATCACTATATATTTTGATATTTGTATCTGATGTAAAACCATAATACAAACCCTCTTTGAGTGTACCCTTAATATACCTCAACACTCTTTGACCTGCAATCCAATGCTCTTTCCTAGGACAATGCATAAATTGAGACAGCACCCCAATTGCATATGATAAATCAGGCGTAGTTAATGTAGCATAGATAAGACTACCAACCAAACTCTGATATTGCTTCATGTCCTTGAACTCTTCACCTCCAAATCTGCTTAATTTGTGATTCACCTCCATTGGAGTAGGTGCTACTCTGCAATCATTCATTTTAAACTTGGTTAACAAGTTCTTCAAGTACCTCTCTTGAGTCACATACACTCCATGTTGAGTGTATGAAATCTCCATGCCCAAGAAGTATGACAAATCTCCCAAGCCACTGATTTTGAACTCTTTCTCCATTTGCTTCTTTAGGCTTTGTATGCCTTTCTCATCTGTACCTGTAAGAATTATATCATCAACATATATACATATGTAAATGAACCCATCATCACTTGCTTTAACAAGCAAGCTATTATCTGCTTTCGATACTTGAAATCCAAGTTCCTTTAAGAACTTTACAAGCCTATAGTTCCATGCCCTTGGGGCCTGCTTCAAGCCATATAAAGCTCTCTTGAGCTTACACACATGATCTGGATATCTTCCATCTCTAAATCCTTGAGGTTGCTCCATGAAAACATCATCTGAAATATAACCATTCAAAAAAGCATTCTTCACATCTAATTGACACAATTTCCAACCTTTGCATGCAGCAATTGCTATGAGTGTTCTGATGGTTGTCATCTTTGCCACTGGACTATAAGTCTCATCATAGTCAATACCATATGTCTGAGCAAACCCTTTTACAACAAGTCTAGCTTTGTATCTAGACACACTTCCATCTGCAAATCTCTTTGTCTTATAGACCCATTTGCATCCAATGATCTTCTGGCTATTTGGCTTTGGAACCAAATCCCATGTTTGATTCTCCATCAATGCATCATATTCTTCTTGCATAGCTTTTTCCCAAATCTCTTTACCTTTTGCCTCTTCATATGTAGAAGGTTCTTCATCTGCTTTAATCATGTAAGCATAATCCTTAGTAGTCAAGAATGAAGTATCATAGCTATACCTTGTAGGTTGCCATTTGTTCCTTGTAGACCTCCTAAGTTCTCCACTTCTTGAGGTTTCTGGTTCTTCACATTCAGGATCAAATCTTCGTGTTTCTTCCACTTCAACCTCCACTTCATTATTCTCTTGCTCATCAAATATCTGAACCTTTGCTTTACCTTTCCTTTGGCTCACAATTTCTTCATCATCTGTATTAATATTGATAGTACCTGCATACCAAGTACCTTTCTCATCAAATGTAACATCTTTTGATACAAGAAAATGTTTTGTGGATGGACTCCACAACTTGTATCCCATCTGCTTATCATCATAACCAATAAACACATATTTTTCAGCTTTAGGTTCCAATTTGTGCCTTAATTGTGATGGCACATATGCATAGGCCAAACATCCAAATACGGTCTAGTGTAGGTCTCTTAGCCCACCACGCCTCATAAGGTGTCATACCCTGCAAAGCTTTACATGGTAGCCTATTAACCAAATAAGTAGCTGTATTTACAACCTCAGCCCACAAATAATTTGGGCAATTTTTCTCCTTCATCATGGATCTTGCAAACTCAACAAGAGTCCTATTCCTCCTTTCTGCTACACCATTTTGTTGAGGAGAGTACCTGCAAGTAACCTCTCTTTTTATACCTGCATTCCACAAGTAATCACTGAACTCATTAGAGAAATACTCTTCCCCTCCATCTGACCTTAGTCTTTTCAATTTATGTCCTGTAATTCTCTCTGCATACACATGATAATGTTTGAATGTATTGAATACTTCTGACTTATCTTTGATAACATAGATAGTGATCCATCTGGTAGCATCATCAACATAAATCACATAATATCTTGAGCCATTGATACTGAAGTCCTTTGATGGTCCCCACACATCTGTGTGTACCAACTCAAGTTTCTCTGAATACATAAACCCATGCTTAGAATAGAGTTGCTTATGAGCCTTACCTAATTGACATGCTTCACATCTGTATGTCATATGTTGACCTGCAACATTAGGCAATCCAAGCACTGAACCATTATTAATCATGTCTTTAATACCTCTTTCATTGAAATGTCCAAGTCTCTTGTGCCAAAGATCTAACTCAGAGATCTTATGTCCTCCATAAGTGAACAAGGCATGACCACCATTACCTTGAATCTTCAATGTGAACAATCTTCCTTCTTTCTTCCCTGAAACAATTTGTTTATACCCATTGCTAGGGTCTTCCACAAACACTCCTTCATTAGTGAACCTTACTTCATAACCTTTTTCCACAATTTGTCCTACACTTATCAAATTCTTAGGAATTGTAGGAACATACAAGACCTTACTCAATAAGGTGCTACCATCCTTGGCTTTCACTGATCCAATTGACTTCACATTGTGCTTTGTGTTGTCACCTGTTTGAACAACATGATTAGATACCTTATTCTCCAAATCAGTCATCAAGGCTATATTACCACTTAGGTGATTGCTACACCCTGAGTCAATGTAGAAGACTCTTTGATCTTCATTCTGCCTTTCACAAGTTGCATTCATTATCAATGTTGAATCTTCCTTCTGATCTGAAGCATAATTGTAGTAGGTATTGTTATATTGTTGACTTTGGAAACCTCTACCTGCATTTCTTCCAAAGTAACCCCTACTACCTCTTCCTCTGAAATTACCTCTTTGATTTTTGTCTCCTCTTCCTCTTGAATTATAGTTCTGATTGTTTCCTCCATTACTTTGAGTGTTATGCCAACAATCATTGGCTAAATGATTTTTCTTACCACAAATCCAGCAAGCTTTGGATCCATCTTTGTTACTCCTGCCTCTTCCTCTACCTTTGCCACCTCCTCTTCCTCTTAGGAAGTTGGCTTGACTAGTTGTGCCTTCTTCTTCATTTGCTTGTTGCTTTCCTTTGTTAGTTTTCTCCTTGTCTTTAGAATACATTGCATGACCTGCACTCTTGTCAACATCTCCTTTGATATCATTCTCAAAAGTTAGCATATGTGCTAACAATTGATTCAAATCAGGATTGAAATGATCCAATGAAAGTTCTGTGGACAAAATAAAAGGTTTCCACTTCTCATCACCTCTTAGTCCTGTGAGAATTTGCCTTACCAATTTATCTTCTTCAATGTCTTCATCCACTGCTCCTCATGCATCTGCAATGTCCTTCATCTTTGTCACATAATCAGATATTGATTGTGAAGCCTTCTTCTTGAAAGTAGTAAACTCTGCCCATAAAGATGCCTTTCTTGACTTTGTAATGTTTTGGAAATGCTCCTCCAAAGCATTCCATATCTCACTTGCACTTTCAAGACCTCTAATGTGAGGTAGCAGGTAGTCATTGACTGCCATATAGATTATGCTCCTAGCTTGAGCATCTCTTTTCATCCAATTCTTCAAATCTGATAATTCTTCCCTAGTTGGAACACTAGGATCTCTGAATTGTGGCTTTTCTTCTTCTCCTGTAATGTAAGCTATCAAATCTTTGCTCATTAGATGAGCTTCCATCCTCATTGACCATGCAGGATAGTTCTCTCTATCCAATTTCTCTATCTGAAGAGAATCTCCCATCTTCCTTCACCTGTATTAACAGATCTTTAAACTTTATGAGGAATAAATGTACCTTGACTTAGAATATTACTTCTTCTGATCCTTTTGACAAATTCAATGTGTCTTCCTTCAAGCTTTCTTCAATCTTTGTCCTTTTGATCCTTCAAGATGTAAAGTTTGTATTTCTGCAGTAGTCGGAGTCTCCCTTTCCTTGATTCTGATGCTTCCTGCTCTGATACCACTGATGGAGAGTGTTAATCTCCAAAAGAACAAGTTGATCTTGGATTTAGACCACCTCTATATCAAGAACAACTTCAAACTTCGCCAAATTTAGAGAACATTCACCAACTTATCAGAAAATTAACTATTCTGAAAAAACTCAACTTCTCAGAAAAGTCTGCTGCAGATTAATCTCTGATTGACTAACCATTTGTGTAAAGTTTTTTATAAAACTTTGTAGGTTGCTTCGCCTTAAGATTGCGCACCTTTTGCAACTTGAATCTAGTCAAATGACTGAGTATACTTCGAGAAATAACTCAAACACTTTACCTATGTGTAAAACTACTTCTCTGCAGTAGCGACTTTGACACCTGTAACTTCTTAGCTTTGGTTCTCTCAATGTCGAACCCGTTTTATCAAATCCTTTTGGCTGTAGATAGCTTATCTCTCAACTTAGATTTTGAGCTATCATATGTGTAAAACTTTACACTGTGCACTGAGCACTACTCATTTTATTGAACTCCAAATCTGCGCCTGTTTCAGGAGACTGTGAACATTCTTTACATATGAATGTTCCTACACACAATTCTCTTAACCTGATTACAATTGGAAGCTGAAATTTTGTACAGAGGTTGATCAACTCTAGACTTAGACTTGTACAAAAGCATTCCACAAAAGCTTTACCACATAAGGAGAAGACACGAAAACTTCGGGCGCAAACTTTTCTTCTATTCCTCAGAAAATTACAACTGAGTTATGAGAGAGACTTCTACTCATTTCCATAAACTCTAATGAGTCTTACAACTTACAAATGCACTATTCTCATACTCTCCTATTGTCTCCTCTATTGCCCCGACATTTTTCCAAAGTATTTATAGGCAAATATGTACAAGCTTATAACTAGACAAAAGTATAAGTGATCTATGTCTTCACTAATGTACATATGTGTACATATCATTCATCTTGTGAATGTAACCTCCTTCTTTGCTTCAAGACTTAATCTTATCTCCATCTTTTTGTCTTCCAAACTTCAATTGGTGATTGGTCTGCACCAACAATCCCTTCGAGCAATCCTAGAGGTCTTTCAAAATGACCGTCTGCCATTTGAAGCTTCATTCTAGTTGGTCTTAATGTGGACTTGCCCCATTGATTCCAGAAGGAGGTGGGCACAATAGCAACACCAGCACCTGAATCTATGATTGCTTTGGTTGTGTAACCTTGGTAGGTGATCGAAAGATAAGTATTACCTTCTTCACCCTCACTCATGTCTCCTATTTTATCGAGAGGTATCTCTCGCAATTTCTGCTTAGAGCCTACTTTTGCCATATTGGAATCAAGTTCAGGAACCTGATCCTTCATATGATTCCATAGCTCTGGTTTTGCTTTGAGAAGCTCTTCTACAGTGAGATGACACTGAACCTTAGTGTTCTTCATGACGTCAGTGTTTCTTGGAATAATTGAGTCTTCATTTCTTACAAATATTGTGGGAGCTCTGATCTGAAGAGATTCAAATTCCCATGGGCCTGTGAATTGTGGCAACTCTTGT
This sequence comes from Ceratopteris richardii, assembly GCA_020310875.1. Classification (NCBI taxonomy): domain Eukaryota; kingdom Viridiplantae; phylum Streptophyta; class Polypodiopsida; order Polypodiales; family Pteridaceae; genus Ceratopteris; species Ceratopteris richardii. Next base: position 166,166,619 of record CM035427.1, read on the forward strand.
AAAGAATTAGATTCAAAATCTAACCTTTCATCTTCTTGTTGCTCTGCTTGATCTCCATAGATTGATGGAATGTATTGGGGAAATTGATCATGAAGGTCATCAATCTTAGGAATAGGAGGGGTGTTACCCTTCTTCTTGGCCCATTTCTCTTCTTGTATTTCCTGCAAGAACTCTTGAGAGTACTATTGAATTGAAAGAGGTGCTCCCTCATCCATAGAATCAGGAACATAAGCTTTCCTTGGAGGTGAGCTTTCTCTTTCAATAATTGGTTGAGCATGTGGAGGTAAAGAAACGTGGGGCTTGTTTACCAACTCCTCTAATCTTTTTAATAAGCCCTCGAAATGAAAATCTGGTTTGATAGAGTTTGTCTAATTGAACTGTTGACTGGTTTCAAGCATAGCTTGAGCTAGCTCTACCATTTTCATGCACATTTTTGTCCGTTCAATCTCTAAATCTGCTCTAGGGTAACTCTTGTCTAGGTTTGTAGTTGTTGGCCCTTCTTGAAGTCGAGCATGGTAGGCCTTGAACATCATGTCCAACCCTTCTAGGGTTGGATAAGCTAAAACAGACCGTAGTTGTGGTTTATTTATAGTGGGTGGTGGGGTGGGATGAGGTGGAGCGGATGGAGCTTTGGCATGCATGGGGCTTGGAGATGCACTATCTTTTTTTTTTGTTTTTGCGTCCTTCGGGCTTTCTTCTAGTTGAGATAGCTTTTTATTCCACTTCAATTAGCTTTCTCCCTAGTATCCTTCCATGTTCTTGTTTTCCTCTTACTAGGCTCTCCTGATTCACTTGACTCTGATTGCTCCGCTGGTTTATCTCATTTTGATGCTTTTTCCCTAGTAACTGCTTGTACAGGAGCCACATTACTACTACTTGCACTTGAATCCACCACTAAGCCTACCACATTAATGGGGATAACCTTGGGTGCACTAGAGGGGTTCTTGGGACATTCTCTCGGGAGATGTTCTTTGCCGCACTCAGGACCAAAGCCTTGTATTGTGGTGTTTTGTCCTTGTGTTGGAGTTGGTGAGTGGGGACATTCACGAATGAAATGGTCACTGTGACATCTAAAACATGGTCCTCTAGGGGCTTGTGGTCTTACTTGTCTCAATAGGGGCTTAGAGTCAGGATTTGTATACATGAAATTGGAGTATTCTGGCTCCCAATTTTGTTCCATAGGTGGTGCCTCATATTGATACGAATAATTCTCACTAGGCTCAGGTGACTCTATGTAATAACCGTGTGGACTATCTTCATGGGAGTAGTCCGAACTATGAGCATGAGAATCATTTTTTGAGATCAAAGAAGTCATTGGCACCAATGCTCTATTAAGGTTCTCCTCTACCACTGCATACTTAATGGGAATCACACTGGCAAGAGCTCGTGATTGGTTTCCTATGATTGGTTTCCTATGATTGGTTGTGTCCTATATGGTGCCTGATATTGTTGTTGTTGTTACATAAGAACAAGCTCTAAAGTATTATATTTTAGGCTTATGGAGTTTATTATCTATGATAAATAATATGTGGAGGTTCTCACATCTCCAAATTTAGAGTAAAAGTAGATAAAAGTAAGAAGGAAAGGTGAGGTGTCTATTTTTAGACAAGGAAGGTGCTTCTATTGACAACCTCTCAATAAAAAGAGTGATTCTCTTAGTGTAGGTGGCCAAATTGAGTGATTCTTGTTGCGTTGCTAAGGTTAGAATCTTCACTATATATGTAAATCTGTTTTTGTACAATTTTTAATGAGAAAGCCCCGCGCAAGTAGGCATTTTTGCAGATCTTCTTTCTTGTGTCTATCCGGTGTCTCATCAAAGACATACCTCTCTTCAAACGTTCCTATCTCAGTCATTATGAGGTCTTTTTGAGTGATTTCACTTGGAGGAGTTTCTTTAGCTCTAATAATTTCTATGTATATCCAAAATTTGCATAGAACTTTGAGTTTTCTTGCTTGTGTACATCAGTTTTCAATTCAGACAGTTAGTCATACCTTGCTGTTGCAGGCCTCTGCATACCTTGACTTCAAACTATTTGTCTGGGAGCTATACTTGCACCTTTTTTGACGTTTTCTGTTTCTAAAGCATGCTACTCAGAGTCTACTTGCAGAATATATGATTAGGTTTGCGAAATTTGTAGAGAGTTTCTAGTGGTTATTTTGCTATAGTCACCTATTTTTGTTTTCTTGAAAGTTTGGAGGAAAGTTTGATTTCTGAAGTTTGGAAATATTTATTTGGTCCTTTGAAGATCTTGGGAGGTCTCATAACTTTCGCTGTGTAATTTGATGTTTAGAAGTTTGTAAACATAACATTGTGGTATCAGAGCTTTTGTTTTTTTTTATCAGATCTTTCATACAACTTATTGAATTATCTTCTTTGTTTACAACAATTCAACATGGTAGATTTGAGTGCATCGATTGAGAAGTTATCAGATGGGAGAAATTATCCCATGTGGCAATTTAGAATGGAGTCTTATCTCATGTCTAAAGGTCTTTAGGGATTGATAATAGGTACAAAAATGAAGCCAGTATTACCAGAAGCTCCTACACAAGCAGATCGAGCAAGAGAGCAAGAATGGATTGAAAGAGACAGAAGAGTTCTATTTATTATATCACAAACAGTTTCGAATGCTATGCTTGGGCATATAAGAGGTTTGAATACTAGTAGAGAGGCCTAGGAGTCTCTCGAAAGGTTATTTGCAACTACCAACAGAGCGATGCAAACACAACTTATTGGTGAGCTGACAAGAGTAAAAAAGAAGTCACAATAATCAGTTAATAATTATATTCTTGAGGTAAAATCTCTTATTGAAGCATAAGCCTCTATTAATGCATCTCCTAGTGAGGATATAAAGTCTAATAGCATGTTAAATGGCTTGAGAGAAGATGAAAGATGGAAGTCTTTCATTACGTCTATCATGACTCGAGAGAATCTACCATACTTTGAAGATTCACAAACACTCATGATGACTAAAGAAATCAACATAGAAGGTGGAAACTCTTATCATTCACAAGGAGATAGTCAAGGACAAGCTCTTTATACTTTATCAAATAGATCAAGAGGTAGAGGAAATTGGAGAGGACGAGGAAGATTCAACAACAATGCAAGAGGAAGAGGAAGCTTTAATGCTACTAGAGGAGGAAGAACAACACAACAAAGTCAACAGACTGAACCAAATCAACAAGGTAACTTTACTTTCCATTATTGTGGTAAAGTGGGTCATTATGCTAGGGATTGCTTCTCCAACTCAAATTATGCCAGGGATTGCTTCTCCAACTTTACTTTCCATTATTGTGGTAAAGTTGGTCATTATGCCAGGGATTGCTTCTCCAATCGTGAAAGCCAATTTTCCTTTTAAGCATCCTTTTACTATGTTCGCTTCACCTAATTTCCAATGCCCACCTCAATCCCATGTAGGACCATCCAACAAATCAACCCTTGGCCAACCTCACAAACCTACCGCTCTTCAAAATACGACAACGAATGCTCAATAAAAATGACCCCATATAACTTGTTGGAATTGTGGAAAGATTGGTCAAAGCTGCCTGTCAGATGAGACCTACTTTTAGAAGTGTCTTTTAGGAAAAACTACTTTATTTACAAAAGGCATCGCTTTCTAAAGCAAACCACTACTTTTACAACAAGATAAACCTAAACATAACTATTCTAGAAGTCTTCAAGTTAGTCTTTGAATTTATTTATTTACGCGCATCCACTGGTATCCACCCTCATGCTTCTTCACTTGCTAGATCAAACACAACCACATTAAAGCCTTGTGGACATTTAAAACATTAAAAATCCATTTAATCTTCCATGATTCCATAAAATACAACATGACTATTATCAGGTCCCTTAGTGTACGCACACACAGAGGCAGAAAGAAGACGAAACATGAATCAGAAATAAAGAAACAATCGATGCGATATTGGGTGCAATCTCCCCCCGTGTACTCTGATGGATGAGTCTCTCAGAGTACACGTATTTATATGTTTATTTCTATTACATCCTGAAAATAGAAGTTACATGAGGGATGTCTCTTTTAGAAGCGTCTTTTAGGAAAAACCACTTTATTTATAAAAGGCGTCGCTTTCTAAAGCCAACCACTACTTTTACAACAAGATAAACCTAAATATAACTATTCTAGAGGTCTTCGATTTAGTCTTTGAAGTTATTTATTTACGTGCATCCACTCGTATCCACGCCCTCATGTTTCTTCACCTACTAGATCAAACACAACCACATTAAAACCTTCTAGACATTTAAAACATTAAAAATCCATTTAACCTTCCATGATTCCATAAAATACAACATGCCTCCCAGTTGACAAGCAACTGACCTCAGTTGATAAATATAAAAATAGACATGGATGATCAGTCGCATGTCCCATCACTGAACAATATTGCACATGAACCATGTAAAACACATGCATGGAATCAGAAACCTGAATGCAGAAATTAAATGATCATAGTGAGGTGATAAGGAGGTCTTATGTATCCATTGTGATTCCTCAAGTGAGTGATTTTTATATTTGACTAAATACCTATGATATTGTTTACCAATTCGTGTAGTGGTAACATCATAATCTATTACTTTCTCGGGAATCAATATTTCTGCATCCTCTTCAAGTAAAGGAGGATCACCTAAAATAGGCATGAGTGGTAAAGTACCTTTAAAAGATTTCAACAAACTATGATCATTTAATTTCTACATATCATTCCCAATTACATTAAACTTTCAAGTTTCCGATTCCATGCATGTGTTTTACATGGTTCATGCTTAATATTGTTCAGTGATGGGACATGCGACTGATCATCCATGTCTATTTTTGTATTTATCAACTGAGGTCAGTTGCTTGTCAACTGGGAGGCATGTTGTATTTTATGGAAACATGGAAGGTTAAATGGATTTTTAATGTTTTAAATGTCCAGAAGGTTTTAATGTGGTTGTGTTTGATCTAGAAGGTGAAGAAGCATGAGGGCGTGGATACAAGTGGATGCATGTAAACAAATAAATTCGAAGACTAAATCAAAGACTTCTAGAATAGTTATATTTAGGTTTATCTTGTTATAAAAGTAGTGGTTTGCTTTAGAAAGCGATGCCTTTTGTAAATAAAGTAGTTTTCCTAAAAGACACTTCTAAAAGTGACGGCCCTCATGTAACTTCTATTTTCAAGACGTAATAGAAATAAACCTATAAATACATGTACTCTGAGAGACACGTCCATCAGAGTACACGGGGGGAGATTGCACCCAATATTGCATCAATTGTTTCTTTGTTTCTGATTCCTGTTTTGTCTTCTTTCTGCCTCTTTGTGTGCATGCGTAGAAGGCCCTGATAAGAACACATATAGGTAATGTTATATTGTATGGATCTCATAAGGTTAAGTGTTTGAAAGATGTTCTCATGTTCCTAGAATTACAAAGAATCTTGTTTCTCTAGGTCAATTGGTTTAAAGAGGGTTCAAGCTCACATTCAATGAGAAAGGTTGCTCTCTGGACATCCTAAATAGAGGTATAGATTGGTGGCCAAAGGCAAGAAGGAGGGTAAGATATTCACATTGGATGTGAAACAAAACTTCAACCACACAAAAAAAGTATTTCAATGGTGATGCACCATAATGGACTCTTCTTCTCGAGAGATCCATGATAATAACCTCGAAAACAATAGTCCGCCCAAAGAGTATAGAATACATGGAAAAGCACAATGCACAGGGGGCGCGAACACAGAATTCTTAGTTTTCCAAATGCAGTTGAACTTACAATGTGTGGCAAACCAGGCCACTATATGTTTTATTAAACAACATATACAAAAGTGTTTGACAACCATTTGGCCTTTCACATGGACACTAATGGTAACGATCTCCCACTCAAGGGCAATATGGAGAAAGTGACGATGGGAGAAAAAATACAGAATGATAAAGAATATCTAAGTCTAAGTATACAAAATATACATCCCACTTGATGGGCATGTTACACAGTATACAAGTAATTATGTAAGATCATGAATCGCATCTAAAATCTCATCTTTCACTCTTTCCTCGCCACCCTTTATTGGACTATCATCAATAAAAGGCATAGTCACTAAAGGCATGGTCATGTAGGACCAAATTCATGGCATTCATCATGTGAGTTAAAGAATTCATTGATCCCTATGGAAAAATACTCATGTGTACAAGGCCTATGGGAATCTTCATCATAGTGATATCTCTAGTCTCAATACCCAACTGAAACTAATCATACCCTAAACACAAATAACCTATCAAGTAAATGGGATGCTTAGAAAATGCTTTTGCAAACTCATCTACTATAGGTCATGCCCCTATATTTCAAATTGTGACTTTATTTACAGGTTGTAAATCTTGGATGAAAGGAAGTTTCCCATTCTTCTTTGGCACCATGAACCACCTATTTGAATATGGCATTGAAGATGGTTCCAATATTTGCATGGATATCTTCTTATTTAACGATCTCATCAACTCAAGTAAATGAGCTTTTGGGACTAGTATAGGTGGAATATTCCATGGAATATTTGGCACTATAAAGATGATCATGGGTGGAACTTATTTAGGATCTGCACAACCTATCTCATGTGGTAAAAGAGAGAATGCTTTCTCATGTCTCTTTATAAATTCTATGAACTTTTCTCTTTCACTCTCTATAAGAAATGATCTCTCTCCCAAATCTATCTGCTTAATAGTCTCCTCGATAAAGTAATGCCCTATAAGCTCTCATCTTCTCAACATACACTACAAGGAATATTGGCGCATAGCCACGATTACGGTGACACAATTTCATCGCTATAAAATTGCAAAAAGCATTGCAACAAGCGTCGAGCGCGGACTCTCAATTAAATGATGAACAAAATGACGTTTTTTTCGACGTTTGACACGACGTGGTGTGCAACGCTCATAGTGAGCATCGCTAAAGCAACAATTTGAAAAAGTCTCGCATAAGTGATGCTTTTTTGCATCGCATAAGGGGCGGTAAATAACGTTGCTTCTGGGACACCAATTGCAGTGGTTTTTACAATGCTTTACCATTACTTACATGATGGCTTGTTGATGTTTGAGGCTCTTCGATCGGCATGTTCAAGCATCTGATCCAAGAGCTCTCCAACATTCACAATTGCGTCGCCCTTACGAGCTGAAACAAGTATATGCAAAATTGTTCTTTTGCCTTATCTCTATCTTATTGTCTCTCTCAATCTCTGTTTCTCTCTTTCTACCTCTTTCTCTCTTTGGATTGTCTCTCTCTCTCTCTATTGCAAGTTATTCAAGAGGCTAACCAAGCAAAAGATATGGCTACCTATTGTAAGTATAATTTCCATTCTTTGTATATCATTTGAATTGTGTTATTTTCATTAGTTAGCATACTCATACTTATTGATATGCACATATACACTTATACATTATGAAGATGCATGTTCACACATATACACATACACACATGCTATGGCACACACATATATACACACACATACATGTGCACATACACTTACACATACACACATACACATGCATATGCACAAACATTTCTACAACCACATAAAAAGACTTGCATGCATGCATTATTGCATATATATATACACATATCCACATTAACATATACTTAAATACATGTATATGCACATCCACATGCATGCACATGGATGCAAATGGAAATGCATCCACACACACATGCATGTTTCATACATATACACATGCATATGCATACACTTGTATATGTTTATACACATACACATACATATGCACATATGTATATATACACATAGATATACATATATATGCACATACGTACACACACATATACACATACACACATGCACATACATACATATACACATATACACATATACATGCACATACACACATATACACATACACTTACACATATACATGCACATACATATACACACATACACATGCACATGCACATACACATATACACTTACACATGCACATGCACATACATACATATACACACACATACTCATGCACATGCACATACACATACATACACATATACACTTACACATGCACATGCACATACATGCATATACACATATACATATGTACATACATTCATATACACACACATATTACACACATATACATGCACATACGTACACACACATATTACACACATATACATGCGCATATGTACACACATATGAATGAATTATATAATTTAAGTACTAAAACACATGCTTAATATAAACAATAATAAAAATCAATAGAACAAAACTTTGCATTAGTTAATACCATACACACAATTCAAAACATAACTGAAATGAACAATATATAGATTATATATATATATATATATATATATATATATATATATATCAATGTAAATACATATCCAATGTCATAATCAAGAATCCTAATCATCATCATCATGATAATGATCATCATCATCATCATCAGGATCATGATCATCCTCACCCTCATCCTCATCATCATGATCACCCTATGACGATCGAGATCATCCCTCCTATGTCTATCTGTCCACCTCATCCATATCTGCCTCTTCATAATACTCCCGTATTACATATAACAAACATAAATAAGTAAAACAATTAAACCATCCATAAAAATGAAATAATTATATAAAATTTAATAATTCTCACAAAGGCATCCGAATGATCTCGCATATACTCACTCAAATGCCAATATCCAAAATGTGTATCATACTTGATCCCATGTTTTGTAGGATATCGGCCATAATCCTTTCGTTGCATTGAAAGAAATAAAAAATATTAGTTTCTTGCATTTTAACTAAAATAAAAATATACTCACAATGACACATATACTTACAAATGTAGCTACAAAACCATGATGCCCATTTGGCCTAGGTGCGATGTGCGGCCCAACTCAACTCTCTTCTTTGCAATAGCCTATTTATTTAAAGAAAAAAGAAATACATAAATTAAATGTAAAAAATTACTAAAATATATGAAAATTATAAATATAAAATTTGTATACCTCCTATTGAGGAAATGACTCTAGAAGATGTAGCTATCTACAAAAAAACTGCCATGTTGCAGGTGGTATGTTAGGTCACCTCTTATTTCTTTCCACCATATAATATCTCCTGTTAATTTAATCTCAAACAAAAAAAAAGAATCAAAATACATACACATATATACACACACATACACATACCCACATACACCTATACATGCAAACATATACACATAAATATATGGATACATATACACATATACTTACATATAACATAAACACACATATACATATCCACATATATATGTACACACATTATGCATGCATATACACTCATTCATACAAAATACATGCATTTATCCCACAATAATGTGTATTTGTGTATATGTGAATATGTGTGTATGTGTATATGTGAATATGTGTGTATGTGTAAATATGTATATGTGAATGCTTATGTATGTAAATAATCAGATTATTAATATCAAATACAATTTTTTGTAGATTCCAATCAATCAGATAGAACTCCACCACCGTCTCCTAATTGTGCAAGGACTATATACTGTCAGTATATCAAACTTTTAATTTCAAATATATTTGATTGATACATAACTGATATATTTTTTTGTTTCTTGTTATAATCAGATTCTCATCAATCAGAGGGCACTCCACCACCTCCTACCCCTGCAACAACTTCACATGTGTCCTCCAATAGGAATTATGATGAATTTTACTATCAAGAGCATATTATATGTTGGTGTAACTCTTGCTATGGCACGTATCGAAGACCACAATTGAAATGTATTGAACATGAGGTAGAGTATGGTACTTTTGAGCGTGCACCATCACATGGTCAACATGATAATCCTTGGGTATGTATTTTTTCTATAAATTAATGTCATTATTTTATTTAAAAACCATATACAAAATCATATTACTGTTGATATATAGGAATACTTTCTCGATGATGATAATTTTTCTCATAATGTTAATATACCTTGTACACGTCATGGACTTGCTGTTCATGAATTACAAGCAGAAGTTTCTAGAAATCCTCTACCTCCTGGTTTAGAGACTGAAACGGCTGGAGATTATCAACTGCCAGCTCGTGATCGTTCTCTAGTACAAACATATGATAGAAGAAGATATGGAGGATGGAATAGAGGACCACTTCCTTTAGATGGAGAGGTTTTCAACTTTTGGGGTGATCACTATATGATTGCACCATCCACTATTACTAATGTTGGTCATGGTTTCTTTACTGTAGAGGATTTGTATGTGCCTCCGAGCTCTGAAGTCACTCTGATGTCATTTTTTGGTCCTATAGATGGATGGGGAGATTGGCATTGACTTGCACGTTACATTGAAAGCATGAGTACCTATGGAATATGCTTGAATGCAGCATCCCTTACTAGTAGAAGGATTTCACATGCATAAAATGAAAGATTATATATTGATGGAAGACCTTACATGCATGGAAATATAGTAGGTTTAATAAATAGTAGTTGAGGGTTACATAATAGTTCAAGGACTAATTGCACATTTGAGGAGCGTGAAAATAGTCATGAATCACCATACATGAGTAGAGATGTATAAAGATACATAATTTTCAATGCTATTACTACATTACATGGTGGTGATAAATTATTAGTGAATTATGAATGGCGTAGATCTCCAAGACAACTTTTAGCTAGAGAGAGAATGAAATTTTTTTATCCATATTTAATAACTTATATATTTAATTTTATGTTTAAAGTTTAATTTTTATTGATTTAAGGAATACTAATGATTTTTATTCATGTGTGTAGATTCCAACGTATGATGTTGATGATATGCTCCACACCATTCATAATTGCCACTAAGACCTCATTTATCAAAAGCTTCTCTGAGGAGGCTATGCAAAAGTGATCCTGTGAAATATGCAAGGTTGAAAGATCTATATTCAAAAGAAGATAAAGTACAAGATTTGTGCAACAATCATGAAGATGATGGCATGGTAGATTTTATTGAGGATTGTTATCAAAATGACAGTGAGAGCATTGACATTTCTAAAAATGAGAAATATCTTCGAAAGGAATGTCTAAAGCATGTATATGAAGGAAGTCATTTGACACGGCTAAGTGCGAGCTTACTTATTCTCAATCTTCAAAATCATTTTGGATGGAGTAATGTATCTGTTTTGATACTATTAAGGTATAATTTTTAATTTTCTATCTATTTATATATATGCATGCATACATAGATACACATAAATACATACATACATAGACACACACACACACACACACACACACACACATATATATATATATATATATATATATATATATATATATATATATATATATATATATATATATATATATATATATATATATATGGATGCATACACACATATAAACATACACACACATATGCGCACATACACATATTATGAGAGTAAGGTCAAATTATACATACCTGTATCAAATGAAGATATTTTTGCATCTCGCCTTTGGAATTGTCTGCCGAGCCTTTAGAATCTTCTTAACACATCTGTTTCTCCTATTCTATTGAACCTAATACCTGTGTTGCTAACTCTTTTATGAACTTTGCATACAAATATTAAGTATGAGTTAGCTATGGAGGTATTAGGTCGTTTGAAAAGTGGGAGAATCAAATCAATTTGGAAGATTTTGAATGATGGAAGAATAATTTTAAAGGATGGGTAGAAAGAAAGCTTCCATTCAATGCAAGTTCTTGTTTTTACCTTAGCTAAGGTAAGAACAAGAAGTTGCATTGAATGGACGCTTTCTGTCTGCCTATCCTTTTAAAACTATTCATCCATCTTTCAAAGTCTTCCAAATAGATTTGATTCTCCTATTTTTCAAACTACCTAATTCCTCCATATCTAACTGATACTTTATATTTGTAAACAAATATGTAATTTTTAGTTAGCAAGGTAGGTAATTGATTGACTATAAAATGGGAGACAACCAAATGATTGAGTGGTCTAGATATCTATATGAAAGTCTACATATATAGACATACACATAATTATACATGAATGCATACACGCATATAGACATAAACACACATATACACACGAATACATGTTATGAGAGTAAGGTCAAAGTATACATACCTGTATCGAATGAAGATGTTTTGTCCATCTAGCCTTTAGAATTGTCCACCCAACCTTTAGAATCTTCCTGACACATCTGCTTCTCCTATTCTAGTCAACCTAATACCTGCGTTGCTAACTCTTTTATGAGCTTTGAATACAAATATTAAGTATGAGTTAGCTATGGAGGTATTAAGTCATTTGAAAAATAGGAGAAGTAAATTTACCTCAAAGAATTTGAAGGATGGAAGAATAATTCTAAAGGATGGGCAGACACAAAGTGTTCATTCATTGCAGGTTTTTGTTTTTACCTTAGCTATGGTAAAAACAAGAACTTGCATTGAATGAACACTTCATGTCCATCCAACCTTTAGAATTATTCATCCATTTTCCAAAATCGTCGAGAGAAATTTGCTTATCTTATTTTCAAACAACCTAATTCCTCCATAGTTAGTTGATACTTAATCCTTGTAAACAAATATGTAAGTCTTAGTTAGCAACACAAGTAACAAATTGACTATAAAATGGGAGACAACCAAACGATTTAGTGCTCTAGATATGAAAGTCTACAAACCATAATATACAAAAAAAATAAAAATGAAATCAAATATACAAAGCTACACATGCATACATACATATACATATATACATACACTTTCATACACATACATACACATACATACATACATACATACATACATACATACATACATACATACATACATACATACATACATACATACATACATATATACACACATACACATACATGTATGCATACATATGTATACATACATATACACCTATAAAACACATATACACACAAACATACATATACACATATGCATACGTATATGCATGCACATGCATATACACATCCACATCCACATACACATAAGCATAAACATATATAAAATTATATGCATATATATATATATATATATATATATATATATATATATATATATATATATGTATATTTTATTTATTTATTTTTATTAATATGTTTTTTTTAATGAGCTTACTGGTTATTATTTGAAAAGTTTTTACCAAGTCAGAATATTCTTCCTACCTCACATGATGAAATGAAGAAGATAATCAACAATCTTCGTATAGATTATCAATGTATAAATGCATGTCCTAACGATTGTATTTTATATAGAGGTGAATATGTAGGCTCTTTGACATGTCCCAAATGTCAATCTCCTCGATATAAGGACGAAGAAGGTAAAATCCCAAAAAAGGTATTGAGACATTTTCCATTGGCTCCATGGATTAGAGATATGTTTCAAAGCCCCGAATTATCAAAGCTTTTGACATGGGGAGTTGCATTAGATGGGTTTAATCCATTCTCCATGAAATCTAGTAAATGGTCAACATGGCCAGTGGTAGTCATAAACTACAATCTTCCGCCATATCTTAGCATTAAAAAGGAACATTTAATGCTTTCACTTTTAATCCCAAGAAAAAGACAAGTTTAAGATATGAATATATATATCTTGCTCCTCTCATTGAAGATCTCCAAGAGTTATGGAGAGGTATTAATGTCATTGATGTATCGAAAAGCATCAATGAAAGACATATTACTATTTGTGGTATTGTGTCTTGGACTATTCACGATTTTCCAAGATATGGTGTTTGTTCAGGTATTCATGTAATTTTTTTATTCAATATGCATACAAATAAATGTGATTTAATCTAATTATATTTTTATCGTTTTCATGATGCAGGAATATCTACTAAGGGTTATAAAGCTTTTCCATATTGTGGTCATTGGTTGAGATCAATCCATAATAAGAATCTCAACAAAAGTATTTATCTTCGACATCAACGATTCTTGCCTGATGATCATCCATTCAGATGTAAAAGAGAAGCGATACATTTTAATGGAAAGCTTGAAACAGATCAGTGTCCAAAACCTATGACGCCTATGTGTTTCATGTATATGTATGTGTGTGCATGTGTGTGATATATGTATACATGTGTTAGTATGCATACATGTATATATGCATATGCATTTGTGTGAAATGTTCATGTAATCATGTAATCTATTCAAGTGTTTATAATTGTGTATGAATGTATAAGTATACATGTGTGCATGTGGGCATGTATATGTGATGTGTACATGTATATATGTGTATGTGTCTATGTGTAAATGTGTACATGTAAATATGTATGCATGTATATATATTTATGTGTGCATTTAGGCATGTATGTGTGATGCATAATGTATCCATTTTATATTTATGTATGTGTATCTACATGATGTGTAGATATCTTTATATATATTATGATCCTCATTGATTCCAATAGCTATATATAGAGGCATAAGGTTGGGAGGAGAGACATCTCTCTAGTAGGACGTCAGAGGAATAGATGCAATGTGTACATATACTTCAATCATATGGATAAAAGGATGAATTAAAGTTTCTAAATTAGGGGTTTTAAAATGCTAATATCAAAATTAGTGTTTTTGAATTAGGATTTTTGAAATAGGATATACATATATATATATATATATATATATATATATATATATATATATATATATATATATATATATATATATATATATATATATATATATATGTGTGTGTGTGTGTGTGTGTGTGTATGTATATATGTATTGTTATAGAATGAGATATATACATGATATATATATATATATATATATATATATATATATATATATATATATATATATATATATATATATATATATATATATATATATATATATATATATCTTTATGTGTGTGTGTGTGCATGTGTGTGTGTGTGCATGTGTGTGTATGTATGTGTATCTATATGTGTGTATGCATGTGTGTGTATGTATGTGTATCTATATGTGAGTATGTGTATGTGTCTATGTGTGTATTCATTATATGTGTGTAATTGCATGCATGTGTATGGGTGTGGAAAAATATGCATGTATGTGTGTATGTATAAATGTGCATGTATGTGTATATGTGTGTAAATGTGCATGTATGATGTATATGTGTTTGTATGCATGTATTTGTACCTCTAGTCTCACTCTTTTGTCTCTCTCTCTCTCATATACATACATACATACATAAACACACATAATCATATCCAAATATATATATTCATAAAAGCAATGCGTACCGTGCATTATCGCGACGATGAGCCATAAGTGTCCGCATCTCTTTTAGACACCACTTATGCGACCATCCTGTCCCAAAATCTATCTCAAGTGAACTGAGTACGTACTTTTTATCCCTCTCATCATGCTTACTAAAAAATAAAAAAATCATGTAAATAAAACATAAAATATTTATTTCAATTTATACTTACTTCCACTGTAAGTGGACAAGGTGCACGTAAGAGTCGCATAATGCTTGCATTCTTCTCTTGAAATCCAATCCATTCCCTATGTACACAATGTTCCCCTCTGTCTCTATATCGCTTTCTAGCCCTAAGGTGCCTATGCATGTCCTCATAGGCACCTGTGCTCTACTATCATGATCAGCAGGTGGTATAGGTGTCTTGAAAATAGATAGATAAAAATAAATAAAAATATGTGTTATAATTGTTGGAGCAGGACAATCAACAATTGGTGATTATATAAAGCTTAGAAGTGAAGAAATGAAGAAAAGATTGAAGTTCATCTTTATGGAGTAAAGAGAAGATTCAGATAGTAAAGTTCTTTAAAACATATGTACATTAGCTTTGTAAATACTCCAATATACTTGAAGTAATGATGAATCAATACTCATATGTATATATAAATACGTGTGGATGGTCGTAAGAGAAGAATGAGATGAAGCATAGATGAAAAGATGATGTGTATTGGATGTATCATCCATCAGATGTATGAAGAGTTGAATAGAAAGAATATTCAGAGAATTGCGCGTCGATCTTTTCTCTAGTTCTCCTTCTGTGTTTGATTTTATTAGAAATCCTTTTGTACACATCTAAGTCCATAGTTAATCTATCTATGGTTAAAGTTTGAGAGTTCAATTGCAAACAGGTTGAGAGAATTTTGTGTAGGAACATCTATATGTGAGAAAGTGTTGAGTGTCTTCTGAAACAAGTGCAGTTTTGATGGTCAAAGAATTGATCAGTTCTCAGTGCACAGTGTAAAGTTTTACACAAATGAGGAGTCAAAATCTAAGTTGGAAGGTAAGCCATCTGTGGCTAAAAGCATTTGCTTAAACAGGCTTTAGATTGGGAGAACTATGTGGTAGAAGTTGTAGGTGTCAAAATCGATTCTCACATTTCACTTGTGCTAAACCTCTATATTCAACTTCTATGGAAGACAGAGTGATCGTATGTTTCTTCTTTGCCATCCAAGAGATGACGTGCTTGCCAAGCATCACTGCATATGCACTTATACTTTTTCCTAACTTCTTTAGATCCAGCCCAATCAACATCTCTGTATGCTTTCACTTGCAAATCATCTTCAAAAGGGTAGAAGAAACTTCCATTTAAGGTACCCTTCAGATATTTGAATACTCTTTTAGCTGCAAGTGGATGTGGAACCCTAGGTTTGTGCATGCATTGAGATAGCATACCAACTATATATGCTAGGTCAAGTCTTATGATGTTGGCATAGTTCAATGAGCCCACTATAGAGTTGTACAAAATTCGATCTTGAACTTCATTAATTTCTATTGAAGTCAAGTTTTTCTTTACCTTGATTGGGTTGCTCAATGGTTTGCACTTGAGATTCTATACTTGTTCAATACATGCAAGATGAAATTTCTCTACATAAGAAAAATACTAATGTCCTTGTATATGACTTCAATACCTAAGAAATAACCTATATCTCAGTATTTGGGGAGCACTAGATTGTGCCCTCTATTTAGACTAGACAAGATCTCAGAATTATACTTTTGATTACAAGATCACCCACATAAGAAAAACAATACAAGAATGTGTAACTGATACACGAAGTCCCATAAACTGGGACTGATAGGTATGGATAACTCAACTAGAGATGATACAGGATATCCCACAACCCAAGGCCCTAGCTATGAAGCAAGATATCTAGATTACTTGAAATCCTTTAAGGAGATGAACTAGATATAAGGAATAATTGGAAAAGATTGCATACTACAAGATTACAATAGGAAAAGACAGGATATCCCGGATACTAGACTAGACAAGACTAGAACAAAGGACAAGACTAGAACTCACATTGGAACTTGGAAAGTACTTGGATATCATGAATCGTTGAGCTCCCAAGACATGCATCGACAAGATTGAGTATATATGTGGGCAAACCCTCCTTATATAGGTTTTCAAGGGTAGTTCATCAATGGAAGTCATAAATTTATGACATAATCAATGATGTCATGAATTCAAAACAAGACCTCTTAATCTCAGAATCCTAGTAAGTAGACAATTTGTCTTAGGCTTTTATCACGTTTTCAATGCAATGGAAGGATTAGTTTCTTCAAATTCTAAACCAAACATGAGAATAGAAAGACACATGGAATCTGAGGTTCTAGATGGTTTCCTTTGTTTATGACATCACCTCCCCCTCAAACGAAGAGTTCCACGAGGAGTGGCCATGTTCTCTAGACTTGACATTAGTTATTGAGGATGTGGGTGGTCATAAGATACACTAAATTCTTATGATATGTATACACAATAACTTTATGAGCTACTCCTTGTGATATGTATACACAGTAACTTTATGAGCTATTCCTTATAGATGGTGATGTCAAGTATCAAAGGCATCCACTATCATAAGAAGTTCTTTATCATGGATTTCATAATTAATCTTTGGAAGGTACAATTTCCTTGAATGATATGAATGGGATGTAGGTGTTGATCATCTCCATGTTCGGATAGAATGGACCCTAGGACGAAGTATGATGCATCTGTCTCTAGGAAGAAAGACTTGGTTGAATCAGGATGAACTAGAATTGGAGTAGTGGTGAATGTTAAGGTCTAAAAAGCTTCTTTTACTTCTGTGCTCCATGCAAATTTTGCATTTCATGTAAGCTTTGTAAGAGGTGTCACTGTTTTGGAATAATGTCAAATGAATAAATCATAAAAATTGGAAAACCCTAGAAGACATGGTACATCTAGAACAAATGAAGGTGGTCGCCAATCAAGGATTGTCTCTATCTTCTAAGCGTCCATAAAGATTCTTTTCTGTAACACAATGCCCCTAAAAAATCCACTTTTGTCTAAAGGAAAGAGCAGTTCTCTGATTTAGCATATAAACCTTTTTCTCTTAACTTCCCTAGAACTATCTTCACATGACATTCATGATCCTCTAGATTTTTGGAGAATATAAAGATATCTTGAGGTAAATTGCCACAAAATCATCTAAATGTTCTAGAAAGATATCATTCATCATATGCTGAAAGACAATTAGAACATTTTTAACACCAAATGGCATAACTACATATTCAAAATTTTTCCGTACCTTTTTCAAAATGCTCTCTTCCATTCATCTCCTTCTCTGATCCTGAAAAGATTGTAAGCTCCTTGAAGTTTAATGTTCATCAAGAACTTTACTTTGCCAAGCCATTCTAAGAGTTTTGATATAACTGGTAGAGTATATCTATGTTTTATACTCACTTTATTCAGTCCACAAAATTCTACACACATTTGGAGGGTCCCATCTTATTCTTTACAAATAAAAAAGAGGCTCATGATGGAGACTCTGAGTGTCTGATAAACCCCTTGGCTAGGTTCTCATCAATATTCTTGCATAGTTCTATAGGATGCTCTAAGGATATTTTGTATATTGGTCCAAATTGGACTTTTGCTCCCTCATGAAGTTCTATGGCACATAAGGTCTGTGTTGTGAGAGGATATTTCCATTCTTCTTTTCAAAAACATCTTCCAAACCTTGGTACTAGTTGGGTTGCTTCATTGGATCATCTTTCTTGGACTCTTGAGTTGGTCCAACATAGATCGTATATGCTGGTTCCTTCCATACTACATGTATCAAGAGCTTTGGTTCCTACATATACCAAGTTCTTCTTGATATCTTCAGGAGTGGTTTTATTGTGTAGTCAATGGTCTTGGGAGGCCAAAAAAAGTCATGCCTCAGACAATGCGGGAAGCAAAACATATGTACTTCCTTCTCCTACGTTTCTTTGGTAGGGTTCTATTTGGCCTTCGATGCCCTATAGGAACATATTGAAGCATATGGTTGTATCACATAGGTGTTTCAAGCATCACAATGACCAAGGTCTTGAAGTTATTGTGTATATGAGGTTTCAGATATCTTTAGTTTGGATTTGTCATAAGATATAGTTTCAACATATGATTTGCATGTATATGATACTCAATATGTATTTGCTTGCATAGAGAGGTCATGAAAGGCCCTGCCACTAAAATGTGGGAGATGCCCTTGCAACCAATCTACAAGGCAGTTCCCCACGTTTCTATGGTAGGGCTATTTTTGGCATTCATATGCCATTTAGGGACATGCAAAGACATATGGACATATCAAATAGATGTTCAAGCATGTTTTAGGCATCATTATGGCTACGTGATCCCAAATCACTTGTCAATTTAAGTTTGCAAGCTATCCATGACATAAATCCATAAAAAGTACTCTAACAACAAGCCAAGTGATCCAAAACACTGTTACAAGGCCAAAAAAGGCATAGCCATAGAAATGCAAGACATTCCACTCCAAATGTTTTGGAGTGGCTTCTCCCACATTTTTGTGGTTGGACCTAATTTATCTTATACACCATGGTACAATGATCCTAGTGACATATTTGATGCTTATACTTTATGACACAATGATCCAATAGAAAAACAACTTGGAAAGAGATTATAAACAAAATAACGTAGAAGAAGTGCGCATGTCTCATCCAAAATAGTCAGAATTCTTGGGGCAAGACAATCAACAATTGATGATTATATGAAGCTTAGGAGTGAAGACTTGAAGAAAAGATTGAAGCCTAAGAGCATGAAGTGAAGTAGAGGTTCAGAAAGAGATGGTCTATATACACATGTATATTAGCTTTGTAAGTACTTCATGAATACTTGAAGTAATGACAAATCCACACTCATATGTATATATACACTTGTATATAGTCGTGATATATATGAGAGATAAAGAATAGATGATATATAGAGAAGTCGATCATGAGTTATGTGTGGATCATCCATGAGATGTAAGATGCATTGAATAGAATAAGTTTTCTTCAGAATTCTGTCTCCATCCTTTCTCCATTCCTCCTTCAGTGTTTGATAATTTTAGGAATCCTTTTGTAGATGTCTAAGCCATAGTTAATGCATCTATGGTTAAGATTTGAGAGCCTAATTGTAATCAGGCTGAGAGAATTGTGAGTAGGAACATTTGTGTGTGAAGAAGTGATAAGTGTCTTTTGAAATAGGCACAATCTCGATGATCAAAGAATTGATCAGATCTCAGTTCATAGTGTAAAGTTTTACACAAATGAGGACTCAAAATCTAAATTGCAAGGTAAGCCATCTATGGCTAAAAGCATTTGAATAAACGTGGTCTAGTTTGGGAGAACCGTGCATTAGAAGTTGCAGTGTCAAAATCAATTATATAGAAGTAGAGTTTCAGACATAGGTACATTGTTTGAATCATATCTCACGATTATTGAATCTTTTGAGAAGTTTTAACTTGGAGAATGTGCATAACCTTTAGATGACACATTGCACAAAGTTTGATTACAAACTTTAGACATTTGATTAGTTAATGCGTGAATTAAGTACAGTAGACTTTTCAGTGTAGTGACTCTGTTCATAGTTAGCTAAAGCCTTGATAATTTGGCATTGGTCTTATAAAATTGGTTATGGTTTTGAGTTATTCTTGATATAGAAGTGCTCTAACATCAAGGATAGCTTTAATTTTGGAGATTAAAACTCTCCATCAGTGGTATCAGAGCACATTTGATCAAAGTTGAAGCAAAGGGAGAACCCGACTGTTGCAGATATACAAAATTCAACATTTGAAGATTCAAAAGGACAAAGTGTGGAGCAAAAGCTAAAGGAAGACACATGAGAACAATCAAAAGGATCAGAAGAAGTAAATTTCGAAGCTAAGGTACATTCATTCCTCATAAGGTTGAAGATTTTTTAGTACAGGTGAAGAAAGGATGGGAGATAGTCTCCAAATTGAGAAGTTGGATAGAGAGAAGTATCCAGCTTGGTTTATGAGTATGGAAGCTCATCTTATGAGCAAAGATCTAATGGAATACATAACAGGAGAAGAAGAAAAACTAGAGTTTAAAGATCCTAGTGTTCCTACTAGGGAGGAGCTTGCAAATTTAAAGATTTGGATGAAGAAGGATACTCAAGCAAGGAGCATTATCTACATGGCAGTAAATGATTACTTGCTTCCTCATATTAAAAGACTTGAAAGTGCAAGTGATATATGGATGGCTTTGGAGGAGCATTTTTAGAATACAACTAAGTCAAGGAAAGCATCACTATGGGCAGAGTGTACCACATTCAAGAAGAAGGCTTCTCAATCCATTTCTGACAGGTCTAAGAGGAGATGAAAAGTGGAAGCCTTTCATATTGTCAATAGAACTTTCATTAGATGATGTCACTCCTAATTTGAATCAATTGTTAGGACATATGCTAACTTTGAGAATGATATCAAAGGAGAAGTTGAAAAGAGTGCAGGTCATGCAATGTAGTCTAAAGACAAGAACAAAGTTATCAAAGGACAGCAACAATCAATTGAATATGAAGGTACTCCTAGCCAAGCAAACTTCCTAAGAGGAAGAGGAAGTGGCAGAAGTAGAGGAAGATGTAAAATAACAAAGATAATGTCATAGCTTTTTGGACATTTGGTAAGAATAATCATCTATCTCATCAATGTTAGCATAATAATCAACACAATGGTAACTTTAATTTGAATTCAAACAAAGAGGAAAAGGTGGAAGAAATCAGAGAGGAAATTACAGAGGTAGAGGTGGTAGGAGTTTCTTTGGAACAAATGGAGGAAGAAACTTCCAAAATCAATCCTATAATAACACCTACTACAATTATGCATAAGATCACAAAGAAGATTCAACTCTTATTATGAATGCAATATGTGAAGCTTCAAATGAAGACTTAAGGGTATTATATATTGACTCAAGGTGTAGCAATCACGTGAGTGGAAACATTGCTTTGATGACTGATTTGGATCATAAGGCAATAAATCATACAATTCAAATAGGTGAAAATACAAAGCACAAGGTGAAGTCAATTGGTTGAGTTAAAGCCAAAGATGGAAGTACTCTCTTGAGTAAGGTTTTGTATGTTCCTACAATTCCAGAGAATTTGATTAGTGTAGGACAAATTGTGGAAAAGGGATATGAGGTAAGGTTCACTAATGATTGAGTTTATGTTGAAGACCCTAGCCAAGGGTATAAGCAAATTGTTATAGGAAAGAAGGAAGGCTCTTTACATTGAGGGCAAAATGTAATGTTTGAGATGCCATGTTTACATACGGAGAGCAAAAGATGTATGAGTTGAATCTTTGGCACAAAAGGCTTGGACACTTCAATGAAAGAGGTATTAAAGAGATTATTAATAATGTTTCAGTACTTGGATTACCTAATGTTGCAGGTCAACACATGACATACAGATGTGAAGCATGTCAATTAGGTAAGGCTCATAAGCAATCATATAATAAGCATGATTTCATGTATTCAGAAAGACTTGAATTGGTACACACAGATGTGTGGGGTCCTTCAAAGGACTTTAGCATAAATGGTTCAAGATATTATGCCATATATGTTGATGATGATGCCAGGTGAATCACTATTTATGTGATCAAAGATAAGTCAAAAGTGTTTAGTACATTTAAACACTATCATGCATATGCAGAAAGAATTACATGACAAAAATTTAAGAGATTAAGATCAGATGGAGGGTGAGAGTATTTCTCAAATGAGTTCAGTGATTATTTGTGGAATGTAGGGATAAAGAGAGAAGTTACTTGTAGGTACTCTCCTCAATAAAATGGTATAATAGAAAGGAGAAATAGAGACCTTGTTGAGTTTTCAAGATCAATGATGAAAGAAAAGTATTGTCCTAATTATTTGTGTTTTGAGGTTGTAAATACAACTACATATTTGGTTAATAGGCTACCATGTAAAGCTTTGCAGGGTATGAAACCATATGAAGATTGGTGGGGTAAGAGACCTACATTAGATCATTTCAAAGTATTTGGTTGCTTAGCCTATGCTTATGTTCCTTCTTAATTAAGGCATAAGTTGGAACCAAAGGCTGAAAAATATGTGTTCATTGGTTATGATGATAAGAAAATGGGATACATGTTGTGGAGTCCATCTACAAAGCAATTTCTTGTATCAAAGGATGTCACATTTGATGAGCAAAGTACTTGGTACTCAGGTACAAATAATACTTATGCAGGTCTTGAAGAAACGTTGAATAAGAAGAAAGGTAAATCAAAGGTTGAAATATTTGAAGAAGAAGAGAATAATGAAGCATCGGTTGAAGTTGAAGAGATGCCAAGATTTGATCCAGAATGTGATGAACAAGAAACTTCAAGAAGTGGAGAACTTAGAAGATCATAAAGGCACAAATGGCAACCCACAAGGTATAGCTATGCCACTTCATTCTTGGCTACTAAAGATTATGCTTATATGATAAAAGCAGATGAAGATCAGATAGTCCGTGGCAACGATGATATACTCAGCATGGGAACCCTTAGCTAGGGGATTGATAGGACCTACAAAGTCTATTCCCCACTTAGAGAATGCACGTCCGCCCATCATGGGGCTTCAGGGGCATCTCATCTTTGCGTATAGGATACTGGGTTCGCTGACAAATCTCACACCTCTTCACATAGGTATGTGCATCCATGTGAAGGGTGGGCCACCAAAATCCTGCAAATAATATTGCCTTGATCACCCAATCTGGTCCAAAGTGTCCTCCTGTTACACCTTGGTGAGCAGTTTCCAAAATCTTTAGATATTCACTCTCATGAACACAAAGTCTCAGGTAACCATCCTTACCACGCTTGTAGAGATTATCACCAATGAGTGAGTACTCTAGGGCTTCTTGTTCTAGACTTCTTTTCCTAACCAGAGTCATGTCTGGAGGAAATATTTTTGTCCTCAGGAAGGATACTAGTGGTTCACTCCAATCTGGCACTATGGACACTTGATAAAGAGTGGCATGTTCCACAGGTGGTTTAGTGCAACAGATTGGGCATTCCTTGCACAACTTTTGGACATCAGCTTCCATAGTTGGCCAATGCACTCCTAGTCTCCTCAGGGTCTGTAGGGTTTGTTGTTTTGAGTAGTGTTGCTCTAATGCACCTACATGTGCCAATTGCAACCACTTAGCGTAGTCATCCTCTTCCACACAACAGGCCAAGATCCCTTGATCTGTGTGCTTGTACATACTTCCTGCCATGATGTGGTACTTTTGGGCTTTTACTACCTCTCTATCCTGCGTGTTTATTACTAGGTGGTTAGGCCCGTATGTCAATACTGGTACCAATGGCTTAGCCCACTGCGGTACCACTTCCAAATTAAACAAGTAAGCATCAGGAAGGTCATATGACACTCCTTGTGGGGCTTCTCCTGATGTGAGCCTTGAGAGATGATCTGCTCTTAGGTGAGTTCTGCCTTTTCTCACTACTACCTTAAAGTCATACTCCATTAGTAAGAGAAACCATCTTACTAATCTGCCTGTATTACATGGCTTGTTTACCAGGTACAGTAGAGCTTGGTGATCAGTAAAAAATTTGAACTTATTTGCAAGCAAATAATGTCTAAACTTTTTAACTACATATACCATGCCTAATCCTTCTCGTTCGGTGGTTGTATAGTTCCGTTCAGCAGCATTCAATTGTCTACTGGCATAGGCAATAGGGAGATCCATGTTCCCTTCACCCGTAGGTTGTGCAAGTACACATCCAATAGCATAATTGGAGGCATCCACATGAACATGGAATGGCTTGCTCCAATCTGGAGTGGTCAAGATTGGTGCTAAACATAATCTTCGTTTAAACTCCTGGAAGGAGTTCTCACATTCCTCAGTCCAGTCAAAGTTAGTTAGAAGTCCGTACATGGGCTTTGCGATGACAGCATACATGTGGATGAACCGACGGTAGTAACCACAATGTCCCATGAAAGCCTATACTTCCTTGACGTTCTTTGGCCTAGGTAGCTCTGCTATGGCTCTCACTTTCTCTTCATCAGTGGATATGCCATTCTTTGACACTATGTGTCCTAGAATCTTGCCTTGCCTGACCATAAAAACGCACTTTTCTAGGTTCAGGCAGACTTGATATTCTCTACATTTGTCAAAGATCTGTCTGAGTTCGGGTATATGGGTCTGTCTAATGTTGGAATGAGCGCAAAGATCATCAACATAGACTTCCAAATTCTTCCTCAAGAACTCTTTAAACACGTGACACATTAATCTTTGAAAGGTAGCTGGTGCATTGGTAAGCCCGAATGGCATTACCCGAAAGGCAAATATGCCCCACTCCGTGGCAAAAGCCGTCTTATGTTGATCCTCTAGAGCAATGGCTACTTGATTGTAGCCCGAAAACCCATCTAGGAAGCTGTACACTTCCTTGCCTGCTACCCTTTCTAATAGATGCTCAGTGATAGGAAGCGGATAACTGTCTCTAATCGTGGCGGCATTAACTTTTCTAAGGTTAATACACACACGCAGCTTTCCATTTTTCTTGGGCACCACTACAATGGGGGATACCCACTCAGTGTGCTCAATTTCATAGATGAATCCGGCTTCAACCAGTCGATCTATCTCCTCTTTGATCTTAGCAGCATAGTTATCATTGTATGTGTAGGGCTTCTGTTTCGAGGGTCTGGCGTCTGAGGTCATGGGGATTGTATGTGAACATATA
Organism: Ceratopteris richardii; assembly: GCA_020310875.1. NCBI lineage: Eukaryota > Viridiplantae > Streptophyta > Polypodiopsida > Polypodiales > Pteridaceae > Ceratopteris > Ceratopteris richardii. The sequence continues at coordinate 166,192,498 of CM035427.1, forward strand.
TCAGGGTCTACCCCTTTCAAGTCCTTATAACTCCAAGCAAATACATCTCGGTATTCTCTTAGCAAGGCTATCAGCTCTTGTTCTTCCTCTTCTGTCAGGTCATGACCTATGTATGTGCATCTTTCTTCTCCTTCCTCGATGGCGACAACTATTTTCTTGGTAGTTTCCTTGCTATCATAGGCTTCTCCTGCTTGTGCCTCACGTTTAGGCATTCTTATCATGACCCTCCTATCGTCTATCTCATATTTTTTAAAGTTTTTAGGGACCTCAAACAAGGATTCTTCTGCCTCCAGAGTGACTTCCTTCTTCTTTCTTTTCTTTCCTCCGCTTTTAGAAGCTACTTGTGTGGCTAACCTCACCTCATTTGTAAGCTCTCCGTGCCTCTGGGGTTGAAATTCTACTTCATAGAAGTATTCTTCATCTGATGCAAAAGGTGGGTCCATGATGATTGACTCTAGATCGGAGTCACTCGCATCCTCAAATGCATCAAGGATAGGTTCGCATTCTTCTAAAACTGCATCTCCCATGATTGGCTCTATTGAAAAGACTGAAATGTCATAGCCATCCTCATCACAATGAGGTGTCCACTGCTCTTCATTGATGGCTACATCCATTGTAGCTAGGATTTCTGCCCAGCCATGGGGTTCAAATTCCTCATCAGGAAAGACTACAGGTGCATAGGCTGGGTCTTGAATTGATCTATGGTTTTCTTTTGCACCTACCTCTCTGGCTTTCTCTCTCTTCTCTTCTTCTACTGCTACCTTAGACATCCATAAGTGGGTGTCTTCATGCATCCACGAGGATCCGGATTCTATGGAATGCACAGAATCAGTCTCATCTTTGGCTCTATGGATGGGATTCCATTGAATAGGCGGTACGTCTCTATGAGAGTAATCCTTAAGATTGACTTTGGTTGTAACACCTAGATGTTGCAAATACAAGGAATTGGTTCCCCAATCCTGGACTACTTGCAATTGCCGCATAAATGGCCTTCCCAAAATCATCTCGTAGGCTTGGTTTTTGCTAAAGTCGTATATAGCAAAAGTATGCTCAAACTCAACCCCACATGTAGTGAGAGTTATTCCTTCTAGCAATCCTAAGGGCCTTTCAATATGACCATCAGCCATCTACAATTTCATTCTCGTTGGTCGGAGTGCTGGCTTCCCCCATCGCTTCCATAGGGAAGTTGTAGCAATTGCAACTCCTGCACCTGAGTCCAAAATTGCCTTGGTGGTGTACTCCTGGTAGGTAATGGGAAGATAGGTGTTCCCTTCTTCACCTTCACACATATCTCCTATCTTATCCAAGGGTATCTCTGGCACTGTCCTATGTGATCCTACCTGGGAATGAGGTTTCACTATCGCTGGTACTTGTTTGGCGACATGTTTCCATAATTCAGGTCTAACCTTGAGTAGCTCTTCTAACTTGAGATTGCACTGCACTTTAGTGTTTTTCACTACCTCTGTGTTCCTAGGTAAGACTGAGTCCTCCTTTTTTACCATGACTGTAGGTGCTCTCATACAGGCGGACTTTGCTTCCCATGGGCCTGTGAAATGGGGTAGTTCTTGTAAAGAATTAGACTCGAAGTCTAATCTTTCTTGAGATTGGGCACTCTCCTGCTCTCCATAAATGGAAGGAAGGTCTTGTGGGAATTGATCGTGTGTGTCATCCACCAGCTCAATGGGAGGAGGAACTTCACTCTCTTTAGCCCATTTCTCTTCTTGAATCTCTCGCAAGAATTCTGGTGTGTATTGATTCATAGAAGAAGAGGTGTCTGGCTCCGTAGAGTTAGGCACGTAGGCCTCAGGCACATAGGCTTTCTGGGTAGGAAGACCTGCTCTTTCACTAGCCTTGTCATGGTGTTGAGGGGCGAGTCCCTTTTGTGATTGTGCCATTAGATTCTCTATTCTTTCTAGGGAGGGGGGGTTGTCTGGTTCAGTGGAATTGGGCACATAAGCTTTCGGTGGGGGATGGGTCATGTTTTTGCTTGCTTTATCTCTTTCTTGATTTTTTTCTTCCTTGGCAGATCTTGCAATTATGCCCTCTAACTTCTCTAGAAGTCCATCCAAGTGTAATTGTGTCTTGGCTGAGCCCGAGTAATTGAAAAGGCGACTGGCTTCAAACATAGTTTGAGCCAATGCGACCATTTTCGCACAAAGCTTGGTTCTTTCTATCTCTAGGTCAGCTCTAGGGTAGCACTTGTCATGATCCGTTACATTTGGCCCTTCTTGGATTCTGGCCTGATATGCTTTAAGCATCATGTCTATGTCTTCAGGAGTGGGATCAGCTAATATTGATCCTACTCGGGGTGGTGGGTGGGTTACGTGGGGTGTATTAGAGGGTGGAGGGATGGAGGGTGATGGGGATGGTAGCGGTGGGAATGTGTGAGAGTGCGGTTGAGATGTGATCTCTATGATTTTTGCTTTGGTTTCTCTCAAGCTTTCTTCAAGTTCGCTCATCTTTTTTGCCCATTGCCTTTTCATTCTTTCACGACTATCCTTCCAGGCTCTAGTCCTCTTTTTGGTTATGCTCTCTGTTTCACTCACCTCGGGGCTCTTTTCCTGACCAACACCTTGGTTTTGTTGTAGTGCTTGGGCTCTTGTGATCACTTGCACAGGTGCAGTGGAAGTCACACTCCCTGTGGAGTCTACAACTAACCCAACAACATTGATAGGAGTGATTTTAGGCATGTTATTAGGGTTCTTTGGGCAATCTCGTAGGAGATGCTCTTTCCCGCAGTCTTGAGAGAAACCCTGAATGGTTACTGGTTGAGGTTGTGTAGGGGCAGGCAGTGGACAATCACGTATAAGGTGATCTCCCTGACATCTGAAGCATGGTCCTCTAGGAAATGAGGGTCGTACCTGCCTAGGTTGAGGTCTAGAGTTGGGGTTTGTGTACATGACATTGGCATACTCAGGATCCCCACTATGTTCACTTGTGTCCTCATAATAGTATGACTCGTTATGCTCGGGTGACTGCATGTAGTAAGCCTGTGGGCTATCAATATGTGTGGAGTCAAAACTATGGTCATTTGGATCATTGTCTGATAGCAGTGGGGTGACTGTGACTATGGCTCTGTTCGGATTTTCTTCAGCAGATGCATATTTCACTGGGATCACATTGGTTGGAGCAGGGGGTTGCTGCACTAGGACTGGTTGAGGTCTCTGCTACCCTTGATAAGGTGGCTGATAAGTTTGCTGTGGTCTGTTGTATTGTTGTGGTGGGTACTGATTCTGGTATCTACCCTGTTGTGGATATGGCTGAGGGTAATTTTGCCTAACAGTTTGTTTGTTATATGGGCAGTCTTGTGCAGTGTGGTTGGTGTACCTGCGCTCTATGGTGCAGTACTGGCTACTAGGATTCGCCTGGGGTTGGGCCATAATGGGACATACATTTGCCATATGGTCACCGCCACAAGTGTAACACCGCTTAACTGGGGCAAATCTCGGAATTTGTTTGCTAGAGACACCTAGTTTTTGAGCTACCTTCTCTGCAAGTTCCTCAATGGATGTGGATTGACCAGATGTGAGGCTACTAGAGCTATCAGAATCCTTATAGATTTTTGATAGTTCTAATTCCTCACCTAGATTGTCTTTAATGTCTATGCACATGCGCACGCACTCTTCTATCGTTCTGGGGTCCTTCAGATACACATATGACCTGAGCTTGGTGCTCAACAATCCATCTAAGAACAAGGCCACTTGTTTGGCTGGTGTGGGTAACTCCGGCATCGGGCATCTCTCAAGGTACTGCCTAAATCTTCTTCCAGCTAGTCTGACCGTCTCTTGAGGTGTTTGTTAGAAGCTATGAATTAGTGAGGAAGTGTTGTGCCTGATTCCACTCTTAGAAAACTCAATGATAAATGCCTCTAAGAGCTGGTCTATGTTTCTGAAATGCCTCTCGTTTAGTGGTTGAAACCACGTAAGGGCAGTGTTCCTAAGGGTTAGACCAAAAGCATTATATTGTGTGAATAGGTCCTCTACCTATTCAGCTTTCAATACTTGCCGAAATTCTGCCACATGGTCATAAGGGTCTCCCGTGCCATCGAAATAATTCTTCATGGACTTCACCAATTGGGTTGGTCGCAGGGTCCTAGTGTGTTCTCTCGGCCTTGGCAAAGGAAAATCGTCAGCATTCCCTTGATTCCATGGGGTTCTATGTCTCTCAGGTTCCACTCTATTCCTTTGCGTTCCCATTCTTTCTCTTCCTAGGGAATTGGCAAAACTTACCTCAAGTTTGTCTCTACTTCTATCTCTTTGAGCTCCATGAGCTTGGGAGGTCCCAGCTCCTTGGTGACCAAAGGACACATTAGACCTTGGATGGGGAAAAACAAATTCACCCTTCCATGTGTAGGCATGTCTGCCATGCTCATTGACCATGAAGATTCTCTCTGATGCATTGTCTAGGTAGGTTACTTGGTCTGGGCTATCAGGGTCTTTAAACTCATAGATTGTGAGGGCACTCACTTCCTGAGGTTGAGCAGATTTATATCTCCAAAAAGCCTCATCGGTTTCTTGGTTTAAAAGCAGATCTATGCTTTTATTATCCTGTGGAATCCACTCTGGAGTCATGATTCTGGTCAAGACAGATTTACCACGGGGGGTTCTTGGCTCTTTCTCTAAGTTCCCTTGCTCTATATCACCCATGTCGGTCTCAGCAATCACATTTCCAAACTCATCAATTCTATCAGGAAGAGTGGTGACTACATATATAGTCCCCTCTTTATCTAGGTATGCTCCATTCTCAAACTTGACTACCGGGTGGTCTAATCCATGGGGTTGATCGGGGTTCTTAATCTGGACCACCGATCTTCTCAGGCCATCTTCATAGATGCGAGCACCTAGACGATTAGTCTTGATGTATTCCAGTTGAGTCTTGTATGGTCCTTCTGGCTTTTCTAGATAAGCCAACCCTGAACTACCTACTGGCCTCTCCATGTTATAGGACATCTCAGAATCACTTGTTTCTGATCTGGGAGTGTATGGGTAATCACTCAACTGCTGGGCCCAAGACCTAGCAGTGTGATTGACACTAGCTTCAGAAGATCTGAGGCTTTGTCTGTCTCGGCCTAAGTGTCTGTCTGATCTAAGGTTCATATGCCTGATTTATCTACCCCCTTGGACCCAAGCATACTCTCGTTGCAGGTTAATTTGCACCAATCACTTTGTTCTTTTGAGTTGAATATTATGTTTATGATCTTGTCTGAAGTCGCGTCGTCAGGAGTACTTAAGTGAATTTTGCACTTGATAAGTGATCGACTCTAGTTTACCTTTTGTCCCTTAGGGTTTTCGCACTTAAGACCTACTTAATTCTTGCACTTGGTTGATTAATTCTCTTGGACTTGATTCGTGCCTAACGTTGCCCTAATTAATTACCACACCTAAGTCGTACTTAGCCTAGGCTAGGAATTGACAAAGGAGGGTTGAGAGATCTTCCAACCTCAATTAGCTGGTTGACCAGACTGCTACACAAGCCCAGGAAGCCTTCTCCCAAGCTTGGTACTCACCCTTGCTAGCTAGCTTTGGATTGCCTTGAGTGCCTACAATGTTCCTGCAAAAGCTCACCAGTCAGTATAGCTCTATTACCACAAGTAATTGAAAGACACACATCAATATTTGCAGTCCCCCCTGGAGTAACTCACTGTACCCCCTCAACAAGCTTCCCAACGAGACCAAAATCTCATCAATTGGAGTTTGTATGGTGAAGTTATGACCCTTCAGGCACTTAGGGGTCCAAACAGGCTCTCAGGGTTCAGGGAATTCCTCCCTGGTTTCTAGGTCTTTTGCCCACTCCTAAGGCTCTCATATCCTCCCAATGTGTCCAAGATTAAGCCCAAGGATACCTTAATTCAGTCAATTAAATTACTCTAAATTTTCATGCGTTAAGCCCATGTATCGCGATAGGTCGGGTCGAAGTGTCGCGATAACTCCCAAGTGTCGCGATAGCTCGTGAGGTGTTGCGATAAGTCGTGAGGTGTCTCGATACTCCCAAGTGTTGCGATAGCTTGTGAGGTGTCGCGATAGGTCGTGAGGTGTCGCGATACTCCCAAGTGTCGCGATAGGTCGTGAGGTGTCGCGATACTCCCAAGTGTCGCGATAGCTCGTGAGGTGTCGCGATAGGTCGTGAGGTGTCGCGATACTCCCAAGTGTCGCGATAGCTCGTGAGGTGTCGCGATAGGTCGTGAGGTGTCACGATACTCCCAAGTGTCGCGATAGCTCGTGAGGTGTCGCGATAGGTCGTGAGGTGTCGCGATACTCCCAAGTGTCGCGATAGCTCGTGAGGTGTCGCGATAGGTCGTGAGGTGTCGCAATACTCCCAAGTGTCGCGATAGGTCGTGAGGTGTCGCGATACTCCCAAGTGTCGCGATAGCTCGTGAGGTGTCGCGATAGGTCGTGAGGTGTCGCAATACTCCCAAGTGTCGCGATAGCTCGTGAGGTGTCGCGATAGGTCGTGAGGTGTCGCGATACTCCCAAGTGTCGTGATAGCTCCTGAGGTGTCGCGATAGGTCGTGAGTGTCACGATACCTCGAGGTGTCGCGATAGCTCGGGATATGGTGAATTTTTCTGTTCTATCTAGTGATCCTGGGAGCTCTAGGCCTGCGTAGTGTCGTGGTGCACTCAGAATCGTGATTGGGTGAAGTTTTCGGAGTGTCGCGATAGCTCGAGCTCGACGCCTCGGGGACTGTGCACACAGATTCCGTACCTGCTGAGCTTGCTGGAGATGATGATGGAGTTGCAACCTGTAAGAAACATGCAAAAACACACAAAACAAGAACACACACGCTCGCACTCTCTCAAACTCGCACACAACAAATGAGGGGAATGACAAGGAAGAGGAAATATGTAGTGGAGAAGGAGGTGGAGGTGGACATGGAGAAGGAGGTGAAGATGGAGATGGAGATGGAGAAAAATCAGAAATTTACCGACTACTTACCATTCCAACACGTCCTCTCTACGTCTTACCATCACACGCTCGTCCTCAAAGCTCGAATCCCCGACAACGGCGCCAAAATTTGGTGTAGCTCAGTGATGAGTAGCACCTCCTTTAATGTCAATCAGGGAAGACATGAGGATGGTATGAAGACCTTGAGCAAGTGAAGGCACAAATGTGTGAGTGAGAAGCACACTAACATGCACACACATACACACACACGCGCACACACGGCAAGAACAAAGAGAGTAAGACAATGGAATCACTTCTATTGCAACCAAGTTCTCATACAAGCTCAAAACTACAAGAAGCTAGCCCCAAAAATGAGCTCTCTAGCTCTATTTATAGTTTTTGACTAGCTTTGGCCCTGTCCAGACCTAGTGTCCGGCCTAGTTAAAAATTAGGCTCCAGGGCTTATTTGAGGGCTCAAATGAGGTCTAAAAAATACGAAAATTGGTAGGCAACTACTTCTAAGGCTCCTCAAGCTCGAGGACTCCTCGGCTTGTACAAAATGGAGCTACAAAAAGGTGAAAATGGTATTTACAGGGGTTTTTAGTGATGAGAATCACTTTTAAATGGTGTAAGGGTTTTGAAAAAAATAAAGGGTTGCCTTAGTGCTAGATCTGCTTGTATGCTCGTACTTGCCTCTTCTCGTATACTGCCAACACTCCTTCTCTGTATTCTTCTAATGCCACTAGTCTCCTAATGGGAGGTTCAATTTCAATGGCCTTGGCTCCCATTTCTTTTTTGATAATAAATTCGAATGGTGCTAATGCCTCTTTCCCATATACTAAGCGGAATGGAGTCTCGCCTATGGTTCCCCTTCTTGTAGTTTTGAAAGCCCAAATTGCACGGTTCAATGCTTGTGGCCAGAAGCTTTGATGATCGAAGGATAATTTGCGAAGCAATCCAATCAGAATCTTATTGGAGCTCTCTACTTGTCCATTTGCCCTGGGATAGTAGGCGTAAGATTTTTTATGAAAAACCTTGTACCTGTCAAATATGAATTGAAGTAATTGATTTACAAAATATGTGCCCCTATCACTAGTGATTTCCAGTGGGCAACCAAATCTTGAAAAAATACGTTTATACAAAAACTTAGCTACTGTTAAAGCTGTGCAATCTACAGTAGCTTTAGCTTCAATCCATTTAGCTGCATAGCATATGGCCATCAAAATATACTTCTTACCCCCAGGTTGACCAGTTGGACTAATTGGTCCTATGAAATCAAGACCCCATCGTTCAAATGGGAGCCATCCTATAGATATGACTAATAGTTGGAAATTCAATCTGGTTGGCGTAGGAGCACATCTGTGGCAAATGTGGCATTCTTTAGCAAACTTGATTCCATCCTTGTAAATATGAGGCCACCATAGTCCTTTGTGGATGATTATGTGAGCCAATTCTTCCCCCTTTAGATGTCCTTCACTGTGTGCAGCTTCTAGCAAAAGATTTACCTCCTCTGGATAGACACACTTTCTCAAGATATCATCCTGACAGTATTTATATAAATTCCCATTTATAAGTGAATATGCTTTGGCTTTCAGGAGTAATCTTCTCCTTTCTATAGGTGTCAAGTGTTCTGGGAGTTTTCCAGTATTGAGAAAATGGAGAATTCCATCATACCAATCAATCCGAATTGCCACTAGGAAGAGATCACTATCCACCAGTTCATCATTAATACCTGTTGCCTCCTCGCTCATTGCAATCCTCGACACTTGATCTACCATGTAGTGCTCTCTTCGTGGCTTAATATGAATATCAAAATTAAATTCTTGAAACAGGAGTAACCATCTCCAAACCGTTCCAGCCACTCTAGGCTTGTTTATCAAGTACTTCAATGGTTGATGGTCAGATATGACTATAAAATGTACACCAAGAATATAATGCCGAAACTTCTGAAAAGAAAATACAATAGCCAAACCTTCCCATTCTGTTGTACTGTAATTCCTTTCTGCTTGGTTGAGTAGTCTGCTGGCATAGGAGATAGTTCTATCAACCTTCTGTGATGATGGTTGAGCTAGAACTACACCAACAGCATGAAGACTAGCATCTGTATCCACATGAAACTCTAATGACCAGTTAGGAACACTTAAAAGTGGAGCAGTACATAACCTCATTTTCAGTTCACAAAATGCTTTCTCAGCTTCAGCACTCCATGAGAAAGGGAGCTTTTTACTGGTAAGCCTTGATAACGGCTCAGCTATTTCTGAACACATTCGTATGAGCCTTTTATGATATCCTGCATGGCCCAAAAAACTTTGCAGTGCATTTGACTTCTAATAAAGGGATTGTGGGTTTGTGTCCCACCGGGCATGCCAAACTGTAGAGGAGGTACTGGGGTATCTTCTTTCAACAGGAGCATGTAGTAAGCACATGAACACAAATCCATTGCTTTTATAGGCTCCAATAGGCCAAGAGGGCCTTGCCGATTCCTCACGTCCACTGATCATGCGTCGATTGATTGCCCAAAATTGAAGGGGTAGGTCAGTAAATTGAATTGGGTCCTCACAAATAGGTAGTCGTCATGAATGGTTGGCAGAAACAGTCATTTCTCCACTTCCACTTTTACCATCTATATGTTTACTGACCTTTTTGTATGCAAGTTGAGATCCACATTTTGTGCCCCTCGAGATATTTGAATGATCCTAAGAAGCACATCCCTTACATTTGATGGATGGTGATTCAAAGAATAATCTCAATGCTAAGATGTCTCAACCCCTCATATGATAGTTCCTTCACATAGTAAACTCCTCCTTTTGAAGTCTTCATGTGACATTAGAGCAATGAGTGAGATCACTAAAGGGAAATTTGAGGTGACCAAAAGAAACATGGAGAGAGGGGTAGGGTGGTGGGGCTAGAGGGAGGGTCATGATGAATTATAGTATATCAGGGAACACATTATTGCATCCATTCTGGACGCATATAGTATAATCTTGAACTTCAACTACTCTTCTCAGTCGTAGCAGTGGCTAAAGCAGCCTGTCCATGCAATCTGCCTCTTCTCCATGTAGGATGTTCTCAGATATTGACTGGCAACAATGAGTACTGATCATAATGCACTAAATCCCAAAAAGAAAAAAACCCAAGTTGGTACATGCTGACCGAGAACAAAAGGCCCCAAAGTTGAAATTGCCCCCAGAGTTGAAACGGCTGGGGACCTCTACATTCGCCTCTGCCGAATCCACCTCCAAATCCTCCAGGTCGAAACGTGTTGTTGGCAGTAGCCTTGGTACACCAGGACGTACAAGACATGAAAGTCAAAGAAGGGAGTCAGAGCGAAGGGACAGCACAAGCAAACAGGGCAATCAAAGAAGATCTGGCAAGTAGGCCAATATTTTTTCAAGACATTAATGCAAATCAAAGAGATGGACATGCAGGAAGGAAGAGCAAGTAGGGAGCTCGAAGATATGTATGGCAGAGCACTAGAAGAAATCCCTACAACAACAGTGATTTTTATCACTAACAATCATTGTAAATATCATTTCACCTTTTTGTAGCTCCATTTCGTGCAAGCCAAGGAGTCCTTGAGCTTGAGGAGCCTTAGAAGTAGTTGCGTACCAATTTTCATATTTTTTAGATCTCGTTTGAGCCCCCAAATAAGCCCTGGAACCTAATTTTTAACTAGGCCGGACACTAGGTCTGGACAGGGCCAAAAGCTAGTCAAAAACTATAAAAAGAGCTAGAGAGCTCATTTTTGAGGAGATTGTAATTGAAACGAACTTGTAAGAGCATTTTGAAAGTAATCTAAAAGCTCCATTGATTCTCACTCTTTGTCTTGCCTTGTGTGCGCGTGTGTGTGTATGTGTGTGCATGCTTGTGTGCTTCTCACTCACGCACTTGTGCCGCCACTTGCTCGAGGTCTTCATACCATCCTCACGTCTTCCCGGATTGACATTAAAGGAGGTGCTACTCATCATTGAGCTACACCAAATTTTGGTGCCGTTGCCGGGGATCGAGCTTTGAGGACGAGCGTGTGATGGTAAGACGTAGAGTTGACGCGTTGGAGTTGTAGGTATTTTCTTCACTCTCATCGATTTTCTTTTACTTTCTTCACCATCTTCATCACCATCATCATCATCACCATCTCCCACGTCCATCTCCATCATCGCGAAAATTTCAGTTTTTTGACCATATCCCCATCTCCACATCATTTCCCTCATTTCACTTGTGAGAGAGAGCGAGAGAGCGAATTTGCATGTGCTATTTTTTGCATGTTTTGTGAGCATTCTGCAGGTACAGGCCGCATCATCATCCCCAGCACTCTGCGCAGGTACGGAAATCTGAGTAACTGTCTGTGTGTCGCCGAGCTCTGTCAATCGCGACCGACAGAAAACTTACTCTAATTGCTAAACAAAGTGCATATCCATGACCTACAGGCCAAGGGCTTCCCAAAAATGTGTTTAGTTTTTTGAAATTCCTCAGATTTCTGTCAATCGCGATCGCTCTGTCAATCGCGATCGACAAACCACGACGGACAGACCTGTTAATCGCGATCGACACGTCAATCGCGACCGACAGCCCACGACGGCTCTGTCAATCGCGACCGATAGAGTCAACGACCGATTGACCACGACCGACTGACCATACGCGTGACACGTGTCAATCGCGATCGAGCCATCAATCGCGATCGACTCATCAATCGCGACCGACACAGTCAACGACTGTTTGACCACGACGGACAGACCACGACGGCTCTGTCAATCGCGACCGACACGGTCAACGACTGTTTGACCACGATCGACAGACCCTCGCGACCGGCCTGTCAATCGCGATCGACTCATCAATCGCGACCGACAGAGTCAACAACCCTTTGACCACGACTGATTGACTTTTCGTAACCCCTGTCAATCGCGACTGACCAGTCAATCGCGACTGACAGCCACGACGGACCTGTCAATCGCGATCGACACATCGATCGCGACTGACCTGTCAATCGCGACCGACAGACTTTGCGAACGCGTTAGAAGGGCAAATTAGGTCAAAATTTTCAAGGCAAAATTATTGGTCTAAATTTTGATTGAGTGTGGGACAAACACTAGGGTGTAGTATTGCATCGCGAGGCCGTGCCACAAGCTACTCGAGTATTCCTGTTTGACTGTTAGCTTGTGTTGAATTCTGATTTAACTCCCTAAACCCTGAACAGTCCTAACTTTTTCATACGAAATCCAATTTTTGAGCTCTTGGGCTTGTTGGAAAGCTCGTGGCATATACTACACGCCCTCAACTGTTTTTTATAAAGATAATGCGTTGATTTTCAGAGAGGGTATTTTGAAGTTGACCATACCCAGGGGGATCAAAGTCAGGGGTCTTTAGAATTATTTTTCTAAAAGTCACAATGCAAATATGTGTTTATGTTACATGAATGAAAGTGGTTGGTTGTGTCCTTTGAATATAAGCATTGAGCTAACCGTGGGTCTTTTATAGGTCCATTGAGAGCAACTGAGAGCGTACAAAGCAAGGTTTCTTTGCAAGCTTGAGAACCAGGTTCTTGAGCACCATAAAGCAAGGGATCAACAAGTAAGGTTGGACACTTTTAACTCCCTCTGTCAATTCATAGCTTAGGCTAAGAACGACGAGAGGTAGGAGCAAGTTAGAGCAACGGTAGGCAGTTATCAAGTTGAAGAGTACCTAAAAACTCAAGTTCAAGCTAAAAACTTAATCTCTGCACTGTCGATAACATAAAGGAAAAGAACCTAACGTGGAACGATCAACCTAAAGTACGAAGAACATTCAAGTGTTCCTGACGACGTGATATCAGACAAGACCATAAACACAATAATTAACTAAAAAGAATCAAGTGACTGGTACCAATTGATTGGCAACGAGGTTGTACTCTGGAAAAAAGTGGGTTAATCAGTTAGGCATATGAACCTTAGATCAGGACGACATTTAGCAAGGGAAAGACAAAGCCTTAGGTCTTCAGAGGCTAGTGTCAATCACATTGCAGGGTCTTGGGCCCAGCAGTTGAGCCACCACTCTCACTACCCCAGCTCTGATACCAGTGAATCAGGGATGTCTCAAGGCATGGACAGACCTACGGGAAGTTCAGGAGTGCCTTACCTATACAGGGTAGAAGGCCCTTACAAAACGCAGCTGGAGTACCTTAGGACCAACCGATTAGGTGCTAGCATCTATGAGGACGGCTTAGGAAGATCTGTGGTCCAGATTAAAAACCCGGATCAATCCATTGGACTAGAGCACCCAGCTGTCAAGTTTGAAAATGGTGCATACCTGGACAAAGAAGGAACTATATATGTAGTCACTAGTCACCCTGATAGGACCGATGACTTTGGGAATGTAATCTCAGAAGCGGACTTAGGTGACCTGGAGCAAGGGAACATGGGTGCGGAACCTAGAACCCCTCGAGGTAAATCAGTTCTCACTAGGATTATCACGCCTGAATGGGTCCCCCAAGACAACAAGAGCATAGAGTTGCTCCTCAATCGAGAAACTGATGAAGCCTTTTGGAGGTATAAGTCTAATAAGCCAACAGACATAGGAAATATCATGATCTATGAGCTTAAGGATCCGGATAGCCCAGGCAGAGTGACCTATTTAGATCATGCTTCAGAACGGATCTTCGTGGTGACAAAAAATGATAGGCATGCCTACACGTGGAAGGGTGAATTTATTTTTCCCCAACCAAGATCAAATGTATCCTATGGTCACCCTGGGGCGGGAACTTCCCAAGCTCATGGTACGCAAAGAGACAGAAGTAGAGATAGACTGGAAGTAAGCTTGGCCAACCCTCTAGGCAGAGAAAGAACGAGAACGGAGACGAATAGGGTAGAACCTCCTGAGATACATAGAGCCCACAGGAACCAAAGAAATGTAGATGGATTCCCTCGGCCGAGGCCTAGACAGCACGCAAGAACTTTGAGACCCACCCAGCTAGTTAAGTCCATGAAGAATTACTTTGACGACACAGGAGATCCCTATGATCATGTGGTAGAGTTCAAGCAAGTCTTGAGAGCTGAACAAGTGGAAGATCTGTTCACGTAGTACAATGCCTTCGGTCTAACCCTTAGGAACACGGCACTTACATGGTTTCAGCCATTAGATGAGCGTCAGTTCAGGAGCATAGACCAACTCCTAGAGGCATTCATTGTAGAGTTCTCTAAGAGCGGCATAAGACACAATACCTCCTCATTGATCCACAGCTTCAAACAGACCCCCCAAGAGACTGTCAGATTGGCCGGAAGAAGGTTTAGACAATATCTGGAAAGGTGCCCTATTTCGGAGTTACCCACATCTGCTAAACAAGTAGCCTTATTCCTTGATGGATTGCTGAGTACGAAATTGAGATCCTATGTGTATCTGAAGGACCCTAGGACTATAGAAGAGTGTGTACGCATGTGCATTGACATTGAAGATAACCTAGGGGAAGAACTAGAGCTTTCCAAAATCTACAAAGATTCAGATAGTGCATCTAGTCACTCTTCCACGCAGTCCACATCAATTGAGGAACTTGCCGAAAAGGTAGCTCAGAAATTAGGTGTATCGAGCAAACAAATCCCAAGGTTTGCCCCTGTGAAAAGATGCTATACATGCGGTGGTGACCATATGGCGAATGTCTGCCCCATTATGGCTCAACCCCAAGTAAACCCTAGTAGCCAGTACTGCACCATAGAACGGAGATACACCAATCACACCGCACAAGATTGCCCATACAACAAGCAGGCAGTTAGACAACCCTACCCGCAGCCCTACCAACAAGGCAGATACCAAAACCAAAATCCACCACCACAATATGCTAGACCCCAACAAACCTACCAACCACAATATCAGGCCCAACAGAGACCCCAACCGGTACTAGCTCAACAGCCCCCAAACCCCGCTAACGTGATTCCAGTAAAGTATGCTGTTGCAGAAGAAAACCTGAATAGGGCCATAGTACCAGTAAACCCATTGATCTCGGAAAGTGACCCAAGTGACCATAGCTTTGATTCTACACATGTCGATAGTCCCCAGGCTTACTACATGCAGTCCCCAGAACATGGTGAGTCTTACTATAGTGAAGAACCAAGTGAACCTAGTTGGGAGTCAGATTACACGAACGTCATGTATGCAAACCCCAACCCCAGGCCACAACCTAGGCAAGTAAGACCTCCATTCCCAAGAGGACCGTGCTACAGATGCCAAGGAGATCATATCGTTCGTGATTGTCCCTTGCCCCCACCTACACAACCCCAGTCAGTGACTATCCAAGGTTTTTGCCAAGATTGTGGAAAAGAGCATCTTTTACGAGATTGCCCAAAGAACCCCAATAATATGCCAAAAATCACTCCGATCAATGTGATCGGTTTAGTTGTAGATTCATCAGGAAGCGTCACTTCCACTGCACCAGTGCAGGTAGTCACTAGAGCTCAGGCTTTGCAGCAAAACCAAGAGACAAACCAGGGTAAGAACTCAGAGGCTAGTGAAACCGAGAGCATAACAAAGAAAAGGACTAGAGCATGGAAAGATAGTCGGGAAAGAATGAAAAGACAATGGGCTAAAAAGATGAGTGAACTTGAGGAAAGCATAAGAGAAACCAAAGCTAGGATAACTGAAATCACCTCTCAAATCCCTTCTCACAATACACCGCCGCCACCCCTACCATCTCCATCTGACCCACCACCCTCCCCACCACGTCATACGATTCCACCACCTCCTAGAGTAGGATCAGTGTTAGCTGATCCCACTCCTGAGGACATAGACATGATGCTCAAAGCATATCAGGCCAGAATACAAGAAGGGCCAAATGTCACGGATCATGCCAAGTGCTATCCTAGAGCTGACCTAGAGATAGAAAGAACCAAACTGTGCGCAAAAATGGTCGCATTGGCTCAAACTATGTTTGAAGCCAGTCGCCTTTTCAATTACTCGGGCTCAGCCAAAACGCAATTACACTTGGATGGATTCCTAGAGAAGTTAGAGAGGATAATTGCAAGATCTGACAAGGAAGAAAAAAATCAAGAGAGAGAGAAAGCAAGCAAAAACATGAATCATTCCCCATCGGAAGTGTATGTGGCCAATTCCACTAAACCAGACTCCTTTCCCTCCTTAGAAAGATTAGAGAGGCTAGTTGCACAGCCAGAAAAGGAGCCTACCCCTCAAAGAAAGGAAAGGGTAAGAGAACGGAAAAGCCAGCCTCTTCAGGAAGCCCACATGCCTTTTCAAGGAGCCTATCTCCCTCCCCAAAGGTCACAGGAGCCTCCCTCGAAAGCTTATGTACCCCCACAGGTAACCCACATCCCTTCCCAGAAAGCTTATGAGCCTGTTCGGAAAAGTAATAGCATAAGTAATCCTCCCCAAGAAGCTTGTGCCTCAGCTATCTATGACACCGAGGAAAGAGCCAACGATAGAATAAGCCCTCCTTCCCAGATAGCATATGTACCTAATTCTACGGAGCCAGATACTTCTTCTTCGATGAATCGGTTTGCACCAGACTTCCTACGAGAGATTCAAGAAGACAAATGGGATAACGAAAGTGAGGTCGCCCCTCCTTTTGAACTTGTGGACGATGCACACGACCAATTCCCACAAGACATCCCATCAATTTACGGGGAACATGAGAGTGCTCAATCTCATGAGAGATTGGACTTTGAGTCTAATTCCATACAGGAGCTACCCCACTTCACAGGCCCATGGGAAGCAAAGTCCACATGTATGAGAGCACCCACAGTCATGGTAAGGAACGACGATTCAGTCATACCTAGGAACACGGAGATAGTAAAGAACACCAAAGTGCAGCGCAATCTCACCTTGGAAGAACTGCCCAAGGATAGACCAGAAGCGCGGAAATATGTAGCTAGTCGAGTAACTGAAATTGCAAAACCTCGTTCCAGGGTAGGATCCCATAGGACAGTGCCAGAAATTCCCTTGGATAAAATAGGAGATATGTGTGAGGGTGAAGAAGGGAACACCTATCTTCCCATTACCTACCAGGACTACACCACTAAGGCAATTTTGGACTCAGGTGCAGGAGTTGCAATTGCCACTACCTCCTTATGGAAGCGTTGGGGCAAGCCAGCACTCAGGCCAACGAGAATGAAATTGCAAATGGCAGATGGTCACATAGAGAGACCCCTAGGATTGCTAGAAGGAATAACTCTCACCACTTGTGGTGTCGAGTTTGAACATACCTTTGCCATATGTGACTTCAGCAAAAATCATGCCTATGAGATGATTTTGGGAAGACCATTCATGCGACAGTTGCAAGTGGTACAGGATTGGGGGACCAATTCTTTGTACCTGCAGCACTTAGGTGTTACAACCAAAGTCAATCTCAAGGATTATTCTCATAGAGATGTCCCTCCTATCCAATGGAATCCCATCCATAGAGCCAAAGATGATACAGAATCGGTGCATTCCATGGGGTCTGGATCCTCATGGATGCATGAAGATACTCACTTATGGATGTGCAAGGTAGCAGTAGAAGAAGAGAAGAGAGAAAAGGCCAGAGAAATAGGTGCAAACGAAACCCATAGACCCATTCAAGACCCAGCCTATGCACCTGTAGTTTTTCCAGACGAGGAATTTGAACCCCATGGCTGGGCAGAAATTTTAGCAACAATGGACGTAGCCATCAATGAAGAACAATGGACACCTCACTGTGATGAGGATGGCTATGATATTTCAGTCTTCTCCATAGAGCCAATCATGGGAGAGGCAGTTTTAGAAGAATGCGAACCTAGCCCTGATGCATTTGAGGATGCAAGTGACTCCGATCTAGAGTCAATCATTATGGACCCTCCATTTGCATCAGATGAAGAATACTTCCATGAAGTAGAATTTCAACCTCAGAAGCATGGAGAGGTTACAAATGATGTAAGATTAGCAACACATATGACCTCGAAGGAAGAAGGAAAGAAACGAAGAAAGAAAGAAGTTTTACCAGAGGAGGAAGAATCTTTGTTTGAGGTCCCAGAAAATTTTAAGAAGTACGAGATAGATGACAGGAGAGTCATGATAAGAATGGCTAAACGAGAGGCACAATCAGGAGAGGCCTATGATAACAAAGAAACCACCAAGAAAATCGTAGTGGCCCTAGAAGAAGGAGAGGAGAGATGTACGTATATAGGCCATGACCTGACAGAAGAAGAAGAGTACGAATTGATTACCTTGCTAAGAGAATACAGAGATGTATTCGCTTGGAGTTACAAGGATTTGAAAGGTGTTGACCCTGATATATGCTCACACACCATCCCCATGACCTCAGATGCCAAACCCTCTAAGCAAAAGCCTTACACATATAACGATAGCTATGCTGCTAAGATCAAGGAAGAGATAGATAGACTGGTCGAAGCCGGATTTATCTATGAAATTGAGCACACTGAATGGGTATCCCCCATCGTAGTGGTGCCCAAGAAGAATGGCAAGCTGCGTGTGTGCATTAACTTGAAAAAGGTTAATGCAGCCACGATTCGAGATAACTATCCGCTTCCCATCACAGAACATCTCTTAGAAAGAGTGGCAGGCAAGGAAGTGTACAGCTTCCTTGATGGATTTTCGGGCTACAATCAAGTGGCCATAGCTCCAGAGGATCAGCATAAGACAGCCTTTGCCACGGAATGGGGCATTTTTGCTTTTAGAGTAATGCCATTTGGGCTTACCAATGCACCAGCCACCTTCCAGAGGCTGATGTGCCATGTGTTTAAGGAGTTCCTGAGGAAGAGTTTAGAAGTCTATGTTGATGATCTTTGTGCTCATTCCAATGTTAGACAAACTCATATTCCTGAACTCAGACAAATCTTTGACAAATGTAGAGAATATCAAGTCTGCCTGAACCCAAAAAAGTGCGTTTTTATGGTCAGGCAAGGTAAGATTCTCGGACACATAGTGTCAAAGAATGGCATATCTACCGACGAAGAAAAAGTGAGAGCCATAGCAGAGCTACCGAGGCCAAAGAATGTCAAGGAAGTACAAGCTTTCATGGGGCATTGTGGTTATTATCGACGATTTATACACATGTATGCTGTCATTGCAAAGCCCATGTACGGACTTCTGACAAACTTTGAGTGGACGGATGAATGTGAGGATTCCTTCCAGGAGCTTAAACGAAGATTATGTTCAGCACCAATCTTGACCACACCAGATTGGAATAAGCCATTCCATGTTCACGTGGATGCATCCAATTATGCTATTGGATGTGTACTTGCACAACCTACTGGTGAAGGTAATATGGACCTTCCAATTGCCTATGCCAGTAGACAATTGAATGCGGCTGAACGGAATTACACCACTACAGAGCGGGAAGGATTAGGCATGGTATATGCAGTCAAGAAATTTAGGCACTATTTGCTTGCAAATAAGTTTAAATTTTTTACTGATCATCAGGCATTGTTATATCTCGTAAACAAGCCATGCAATACAGGAAGATTAGTGAGATGGTTTCTCTTGCTAATGGAATATGACTTTGAGGTTGTGGTAAGAAAAGGTAGGACTCATTTGAGAGCTGATCATCTCTCTAGGCTCACATCGGGAGAAGCCCCACAAGGAGTATCAGATGACCTTCTTGATGCTTACTTGTTTAATCTGGAAGTTGTACCGCAGTGGGCTAAGCCATTGGTACCAGTATTGACATACGGGCCTAACCATCCTGTGGTAAACACACGGAACAGAGAGGTTGTAAAAGCCCAAAAATACCACATCATGGCAGGAAGCATGTACAAGCACACAGATCAAGGGATCTTGGCTTGTTGCGTAGAAGAGGATGAGTACGCTAAATGGTTGCAATTAGCACATGTAGGTGCACTAGAGCAACACCATTCAAAACAACGAACTTTACAGACTCTAAAGAGATTCGGAGTGCACTGGCCAACCATGGAAGCGGATGTCCAAAAGTTGTGCAAGGAATGCCCAATCTGTTGCACCAAACCACCTGTGGAACATGCCACTCTCTATCAAGTATCCATTGTGCCAGATTGGAGTGAACCTCTAGTATCATTCTTGCGGACAAACACATTCCCCCCAGACATGACTCTAGCTAGGAAAAGGAGTTTAGAACAAGAAGCCCTGGATTATTCACTCATAGGTGATAATCTATATAAGCGCGGTAAAGATGGTTACCTGAGACTGTGTGTCCATGAAAGTGAGTATCTTAAGATCTTAGAAACTGCTCACCAAGGTGTAGCAGGAGGACACTTTGGACCAGATCGGGTAATCAAGGCAATACTATTTGTGGGCTTTTGGTGGCCTACACTTCACATGGATGCACATACCTATGTGAAACGGTGTGATGTCTGTCAGAGGACTCAGTATCCTATACGCAAAGATGAGATGCCACTGAAACCTATGATGGGTGGACGTGCATTCTCTAAGTGGGGAATAGACTTCGTAGGTCCTATTAATCCCCCAGCTAAGGGTTCTCATGCGGAATACATCATTGTGGCAACAGATTATCTCACCAAGTGGGTAGAGGTAAAAGCTACAACCAAGAACGATGCTCAAACAACTGCCAAATTCTTGTTTGAGAATGTATTCACGAGATATGGGCTACCTATAGAGCTTGTAAGCGATAGAGGCACTCATTTCTTGAACGAAGTGATTGAAAATCTGCTCCAAGAATTCTTGGTAATACACAAGAAGTGTGCCCCTTATCACCCTCAAGCTAATGGACAAGCTGAGAGCACTAATAAGATTCTATGCAATGTACTGACGAAATTAGTGAACACTAAACGCTCTGATTGGGACAAACAGCTACACCATGCTGTTTGGGCATACCGAGTTGCCTACAAAACGGTACTCCAAGCCACCCCCTTTCAGATGGTATTCGGCCAAAACGCTGTGCTACCCTTGGACTTCCTAATCCCTACATTGAGAGTAGCACAAGAACACGAATGGACAGGTCACGAACTCTCCTCTAGGATCTTTGACCTTGAACGATTAGGGGAAACAAGACTAAGAGCCGCTGCAGGAATATATGCCGCCAAGAAGAGACAGAAGGCATATTTCGATGCCCATGTGAAGGATAAAGGCTTGAAAGCAGGAGATCTAGTCTTGGTCTATACACTCAAACAACACGCGAGGAAGCTAGAAAAGAGAGGCTACGGACCTATGATCATCAATAGGATCTCCACAAGTGGAGCAGTGCAATTGGCCACATTAGAGGGTGATGTTCTCCCAAATTATATTAGCGGTTGCAGAGTCAAGTTGTATCAGGAACCCCTCACGGAGGAAATGCTTAGCCGACTCAACACTGCTAAGAAACGCAAAGAGGAAGAAAAGAGAATTAGAGAAGAAGCTCAAGCAGAGGCTTTAGAACGCATCAGAAGGATGAAATTACGAAGGCAAGGTAGAGATCAGCCTGGAGCGAATGACTCTGCAGACCAAGGATTTCCCATAGCCATGTGTGAAGTTGCAGGAACAAGCTCGAATAGAATAATTGATAGACGTCCTTTCATAACCATAGACATAGGACAAGGAAAGAGTACAAGGACCGTAAGAGCCTTGATTGACTCAGGTGCTGCCACTAGCGCTGTTAAGTTGTCTTACTGTCAAGAGTTACAGTTAACTGTCCATCCTGTGGAAGCATACCTCATAGGATTGGGAGGCGTGGAAACCCCTTGCATGGGCGAGGTGGAACTTCCCCTCTACATTCACGAGGAGGCAATGACCGTTAAAGTACTAGTGTGTCAAGATGAGGATCTCACTGAACCTCTCGTCTTGGGTCAGGATTGGATCTATGACCAAGCAGTCAATCTAAACCTAAGAAGTGGACTTCTCCAGGTTTGGGTCAATCATAGTCGAGTTATAGTAGAATTAGACAATGGAGCACTCAAGGAACTAGGAAAGGCACAGACTCCTGGTCCTTCCAGGGGTACACATGAAGATGACCATGCTGTTCTTGTCCAAAACTATGTGTTGCAGAGGAATGATATTTGCAAAAAAGGAGTCAGGAATGCAACGGAACTCCCTTCTTTTCCAAAGGCTAGAAGGAGGCAGCAACCCAAGGTGGATCAAAGGCAGAAGAAGCAGGGTACTACCTATGTCAGAGATCAAAAGTACCTGCGCAGCAGAACAACCCAGAAAATAGACCAGGTATGGGTGCGGAAAGGCGAACGACCGGTTGCACCACCGTCAACTACAGGGGCAAAGCCTCTTATTAGTGACCAACAACGCAACGCTAATAAGAAGTCCTTCAGAAATTCTTCTGCTAAAGTAAAATCTATTTGGGTGCCCAAGAAGTCGATGAAGGCAAGCCCACAATCAAGACAAATTTGGGTGCCTAAGGCTTGCTTGATGGCACAAGTAGCTACGCTGAGGCCACAACTTAAACAGCATAACGCAGCGACGCATACTGCCAGATTTCACTCGTTCTCGACACTCATGTACACACCAAAACCCAAGAGCGTACATGTAATCAATTGTAAATGGGTCCCAAAAAGGCCTCATCTGCAAACCACGACACCGAGAAGGCTCTGTAGAGACTCTCCGAAACCGAAGGCAAAGCCCACTCACTGCATTTGGCAGCCTAGGGCCTGTAATAAACCCCCCGACCCCAATTTGTAAATCCATACCTACTTACTAACTGCAGTAGTCTCCTAGGACAACACAAGCACTAAATACACACACTGTCTTCATGCACTTACTAACCACTAACTCATCATCCACCTCATGTTAATGTTGTAACGGGGACAACAACGGATTTATTCTGTCCATTACGATGTTAACACTTGGTTCTATATTCTCACAGAACCAACCAGCGAACAGGGCCATGGCAGAAGCAGGTACTAGTTCTCAAGTCGGATCTGGTGCCCAGATTGTGGACATAGAAACACTTCTCCTTGAGCCACGTCTCACAGCAAGACCGCAAGAGCTTCAAGCAGTGCATGTGCTCCCCATTCAGGATCCTCCTCAAGGGCACACTTCTCAAGTAGGTAAGCATGCGCATTGGTTCAGTGATGTTGCTGGACCACTGGGCGATGGGACCTATTTCTGGGAAGCAGAATTGGAGTTCAATGGCAAATGGGGTCGATACCACTTTTTCGCACGCGAGTTTGAAAGCTACCAAAATGCCGAAGTCATGAGATCAGTTTGGGTCAAAGGAGGTGTGGAAAGTTATTTCAGGACTCACTTACCAAAGCCGGATTTTTTACGATGTTCTTATCTGATCAGTACCATCACACCAAGCAGAGCCAAGGGCGGCGACAGCACCTTTGTGCTGCCATCACTGCTGCCGGGTAATGAGCTTAAAAGATTCAAGTTGACCCTCAATCTGGTAAGAGAAGCATTGGGTATGTATGGCATGCACATCCCAACAGAAAAGGAAACCATGGTTCCAGGTCGAATGAAGCACAAAGATCTTAATAAGCTGAAGGACATGGTTGCGATGACACCTACCATTGCGCTTCACCTGCGAACCATCATGCAACATTTTGCTTTTCCCGCCCAAGAACGCTTCACAATGCCCCCGAAAAAAATATGGTTCAGTTTATATCTAGCAGAAACCGAAAGCCTGCCCATCAATGTACCACACTGGATCATAGATCAGATCCACCTAGCGCATCAAAGGTGGAACAAAAAACAGAAGAATGTGCTCCACGGGTGTTGTGCTTTGACCAGAATAATCTATAGATGCTTGGCTTATGACGTGCCTGTTCAGCGGGCACTCGTATGGTCCCGAGTCCAAGAATTCCAGAGAAGACTATCAGCAGCAGGTCCCCCATCAAAGAAGATGAGGGGGGGAGTCCAACTACCCTGTGCTCAACCAAGGGGAGCTACCGCTACACTAGAAATCACTCCTCCCCAGACACGACGAGTTAGGCCATTCACAATCCGGTTACCAAGACCAAGCACAGAGGGGCCTAATCTGGTGTTTCCACCCATTCCATCCGATTTGGAATTTCCGCAGGGATTTACTCTTGAGGACCTCACGGATGAAGAAATTGCCAGATTAATCTATGACTCTAACCTCGAAGCCGAAGCAGCGCGAGCTCAGGAACCGCGACCCCAAACAACATCGGCCCCCACCCAACCACAAACTGTAGAAGTCGATGTAGATGAACAAGAGGCAGGAGGAGATGAAGAAGAGGCCGACGAAGAACAACATCAAGAATATGACGAACTCTCCGAGTTAGCAAGTGCCCCAGCATATTCGGCACAAATCAAGAGACTATATCGAACCATGCGACTGGTTCAGGAACAGCATCAGATGTCTCTAGAACAGGGCAAAAGACTCATGAACGACTTGCTAGCTGAGGAAGGTGTGGACGAGTTGTTCATTGAGTCCATGAACCTTCATGCCGACGCTGTAGGACTGGACGAGGCCATTCATGAGGCAATGGCCTACATCCATAGGTTTGAAAAAAGAGTTCCCGTTCGTCCCAGGAGGTCCGGGAAGCAAATTCACATCAATACATCAACACCAGGCGAGGCAGCGCAAGCTGAAGAATATCAGGAAGCACCGTTGTCACCACCATCCCCACCTCACACTACACAATTCACTCCACCACAGGACACTAACACTACCACATCCACTACCACTACCGTTGTCATGGGCATCCCACTCTCTCCGGGAATCCAATACGGGGGAGTCACCATGCCCACCTTCACCACCCTCTTCACCGATGTCACATCCACTCCACCAACGATTCCCATCTACACCGTCACTCAAACAGTTGACACGATGGAAACATCACCTGCCACAGCACCGCTCCCTCCCCCCATGCCACCTTCATCACCCATACCCCCTCCACCCACATCTCCACGTACATCCACATCATTCACCTCTCCCATTCCCGCCCCCATTCCCCCTGCATCTTCACCCTTCCCAGCATTATTTAATGTAAATAACATATTCTTAGCATTAAACCAATGTGTATACCAGCTCCAGCATGAGTACAAAGCTCTGGACAACCGGTATCAGAATCTGGAAACGCACCATCAAAACTTACAAAGACAATTTCTCATTCTACAAACAGAAAATGCAGAACTGAATCAACGCTACACGACGCTTGAGCAGGCTCACCAAACCTTATTGGCGGCACCCCAACCATCGACAGAAGCAGGTGCCAAACAACTAGAAGCTCTGCTCGAGGTATACCAAGCCGATAATCTCAAAGTCCGGCGTAACCTGGCACTTCTCAGAAAACACATGGCGGCCACCTTAGAAGAAAACAAGAGGCTCCAGCAGCAAAATGAAGCAAATCTAGAAGCAGCAATGGAAGGCTCTCCACACGAAATTGATCCAGAGCAGTTTAAAGCTGTGCCCTCAGAGACAATGAAGACCATCTTGGACAGCTATGCAGATCTATTAGAAACTCATGATGACTTGGAAAGGGAACGTGATGCGCTGCGCAATCAACTCCAAGAGCAACAGACAGCACCCAAAGTCACGGAAACGACCACGACTTCAGAGGAAGTCAAGGCATTGAAAGAGCAGGTGGCCGAATTACAGGCAAGATTACTCACACATGAAAGGCAACCCTCTCCAGTTGTCGAACCTGAACCCGAGGATTTGGTACCCATCGAGGTAGATGAGACGTATGAGGAACCTTACGTTCCTATGCCAATGCCAGGTGGTGAGCAAACCGCAGAAGGAATGGATACGTTAGAAATCGAAGTACCTGAGTGGCTCCAAACACTAGAGAAAACGGCATCAACTCATGAAGATCGAGTGGCAGTTCAGATCCAATCTATGGCAAAGATAGAGGACACTATTATTAAATCAGAATACTTCCGCAGCATGTCCCACCATAGATGGATCGGAACCAATGATGATCAATACGTGCCATATTGTATACTTCTGGCGGACTACAATGCAGAAATCCAACACAGATGTGGCAAACCTCCAACGTTTGCTACACAATTTGGGCCAGATGACATCCCAGAGAGCGCTAAAAAAGGATCCATTCATCAACCCACTTGGAGGATCCGACTCCTCGAAACCTATCCGGAGATGGTTCGCACCTGGACGAATATGCCTCTTTTTATTAAATATAACCCTTGTTATGTTCCTGTACTCCGCAGACGCACATGGCCAGAGTTTACCATTGCAGTCAAGAATATCAAGGGATGCGCCAAATGGTTAAACTACGTCTATCTAGCACCCCCTCAAGGGCCTCCCACCGTCAATTACATGATTTCCACTATACGGCACTGGAGCATCCGATTAAAGAATACCCCTGATGTAATGGCCCAGATGTGCATGAAAATTTTTGAGTTAATGCTTATTACATTCAGGACATTCAAGAATATCAAGGACCCACACTTCTCAGGCGTCGAATTCCTTACAGGAAACCAAGATTTAGTTTATGACATGAGCACCACTCCTTCCATAGAGGTGATATACGCTTGGCACGCCAGAATAAAATACCTCCCGGCCTGCTTCAAACAAACATTCGAAGAGATGTTCATAACAGGGTTCTGGGAATACCACTCAGAAATATTTGTACCCAGACCCTCACATCTCCTCCATTTATTTGCTGTGGAGCGAACCATTCACTCAGAGCAGTTACGGGTGCCACATCCAGATGTCCCAGGGCCAGTCAA
Source organism: Ceratopteris richardii (assembly GCA_020310875.1). Taxonomy (NCBI): domain Eukaryota; kingdom Viridiplantae; phylum Streptophyta; class Polypodiopsida; order Polypodiales; family Pteridaceae; genus Ceratopteris; species Ceratopteris richardii. Next base: position 166,218,907 of record CM035427.1, read on the forward strand.
TTGGGATGCATTGCTGACAGATCTAGCAAGGGGACTCAGGTTAGAAGAACACCACCTCGCCGCCGATGTTGTACAATACTACGTCCAAAAAGCAGCTAGACAAGGGTCTGTCAGGGGCGACAGACGCGAGAGTGGGGGGGGTGTTGGCAGTAGCCTTGGTACACCAGGACGTACAAGACATGAAAGTCAAAGAAGGGAGTCAGAGCGAAGGGACAGCACAAGCAAACAGGGCAATCAAAGAAGATCTGGCAAGTAGGCCAATATTTTTTCAAGACATTAATGCAAATCAAAGAGATGGACATGCAGGAAGGAAGAGCAAGTAGGGAGCTCGAAGATATGTATGGCAGAGCACTAGAAGAAATCCCTACAACAACAGTGATTTTTATCACTAACAATCATTGTAAATATCATTTCACCTTTTTGTAGCTCCATTTCGTGCAAGCCAAGGAGTCCTTGAGCTTGAGGAGCCTTAGAAGTAGTTGCGTACCAATTTTCGTATTTTTTAGATCTCGTTTGAGCCCCCAAATAAGCCCTGGAACCTAATTTTTAACTAGGCCGGACACTAGGTCTGGACAGGGCCAAAAGCTAGTCAAAAACTATAAAAAGAGCTAGAGAGCTCATTTTTGAGGAGATTGTAATTGAAACGAACTTGTAAGAGCATTTTGAAAGTAATCTAAAAGCTCCATTGATTCTCACTCTTTGTCTTGCCTTGTGTGCGCGTGTGTGTGTATGTGTGTGCATGCTTGTGTGCTTCTCACTCACGCACTTGTGCCGCCACTTGCTCGAGGTCTTCATACCATCCTCACGTCTTCCCGGATTGACATTAAAGGAGGTGCTACTCATCATTGAGCTACACGTGTCACCCACAATCCTTGGGAGCTTATCTAGAGTGTCAACCACTTTACCCGTAGATATCTTTATTGAGGGCAATTGTTTGGCCATTTCCTCAAAAAGGAGGTCGCGGGGCAGGGGGGCGGGGGTGTGGGATGGAGGGGCGGGGTGGGGCTGCGGAGAGGAGGGCGGTGGTGGGGTGCTGCGGGGTGGGGAGGGGAGGGGATGGCAGGATCATCGAGGGGTGGGGAGGTGGGGGAAGAGAGAGAGAGAGAGAGAGAGAGAGAGAGAGAGAGAGAGAGAGAGAGAGAGAGAGAGAGAGAGAGAGAGAGAGAGAGAGAGAGAGAGAGAAAGGAAGAGGGGGTGGCTCTGGCGGGGCAGGGGGGCGGGGATGTGGGATGGAGGGGCGGGGTGGGGCTGCGGGGTGGAGGCGCTGCGGGGTGGGGAGGGGAGGGAATGGCACGGTCAGCGGGGATGGGGAGGTGGGGGAAAAGAGAGAGAGATAGAGAGAGAGAGAGAGAGAGAGAGAGAGAGAGAGAGAGAGAGGAAAAGAGGGGGTGGCTCTGGCAAGGCAGGGGGCGGGGGTGTGCGATAGAGGGGCAGGGTGGGGCTACGGTGTCGGGAAGATGGCGCACGATTGGTGGATCAGTTCAACCGCAAAGTCCAACGGCACACGCAGGGTGCTTCAAGCAACTCCTGTAGTGGAATGGAGACTCAAAGAGATAATGAAAACTCAACAAACTTCAAGCAACTCAGGTGGTGGAATGGAGACTCAAAGAAATAACAAAAACTCAACAAAATTGATCAAATCACTTATAAGACATACCATCATATGGGGAAAAGAAATTGATTCATAATAAAGATTGTTCGTACAATTGTTATGAAAATAGTAAAAAAGATATAAGTTACCAATTAATCATAGATCATAAAGTTGGTTCATAATGTTGATTCATAATTTCATCACGTGCGTAGAGCCTCTTTGTCATAAAACAGAACCTCCATGTCCTTCCTTCAACATATGTATGTAGCCTCCATGTCCTTCAACTCCTCCATGTCTTCATCTCCTTCAAACTTCAATGCTAACTCTTCATAAAATTAGCTCAAATCTTGAATGCCTCAAGCTCCTCCAAACTTCAACGCTAAGGAACGTTCCTTGTATCTTCAGATGATGTGATGCCAAGTGATGCGTAGAAGTGAGGTTAGACCTCCAATATATAGTTTTAGAAGTTCCATGCGATGGCTTTATTAAAAAGCTACGATAGAACTTTCAAAACGTATCCGTAAAACTTTTGAAAAGCATATGGCTTTATTTCCAAGAGCTCTTTCGCATGCGATATGATAAAAAAGCTACGATCCATTATGGAAAAGTATTGCTTGCGTTTTAAATAGCGTTTGTAATGATTTTACAATATTTTGCTTTTGATTTTAAGTTTACTTTCTTTTTATTTTAATTGCTTTCACACCTACATAGCTTTCAGGTTCATATGGGTATACAATGGTTCAAGTGAACACAAGTTTAATGTGTACACACACAAATAAGAGATCTGATAACTCCACCATCAATTTTTTATCTATAAGGGAAACAAACTGACTTTTTCTCATGACCTTCAAGGTTTAGATGAACTTCTAAAAATCTGATGTTACTTATCCAAAAGTGTTTCATCCAAGTGATTATGATATTATTGGAAATATGGATGTCTTGAAGATTCTTCTGTTAAGGTTTGATGTTTATTGTAGAGATAACATCTCTACGACATTCGCCCCTACTAAACCTGCACATCGTCCTCGATGGGCCAATCTTCAAATCTTCTTTCTGTTTCAAAGATAAACTGACATTCCATAGGAACATTGAATCTTAAAATCATGTGTCAAGTGCATGGGAAGATAAAAAATGTGCCTATGCAAGGCCATATAATGTAGCCCTATCAATTGCATACTTTGGAAATGCATGGTTTAAAATATGGTGCAAAAGATAAGGAAATTGGCATTTGTAGATGAAACATGTGCACTCACTTTCATACATTTCATGTTTTTATACATAAATCCTTACAATCACTCAAAGTGCATGGGTAAAGCTCAAACCGTGCCTTGATGCAAGGTCATGTAATGAGACCCTATCATGCATACTTTAGGTGCATAAGTAAACAAACATGGTGCAAGTATCACGGTAAAAGGCATTTGATGATGAAGCTTGTGCGCTTACTCACATACATATCAATGTGCATATACATCAATCCTTACAATCACTCTGTGTGCATGGGCTAATCTCAATATGTGCCTAAATGCAAGGTCATATAATGTAGCCCTATCAATTGCATACTTTGAAAATGCATGGTAAAAATATGGTGCAAAAGATAAGGTATTTGGCATTCGTTGATGAGGCATGTGCACTCACTCACATACATATCAATGTGCATATACATCAATCCTTACAATCACTCAAAGTGCATGGGTAAAGCTCAAAATGTGCCTTGATGCAAGGTCATGTAATGAGACCCTATCATGCATACTTTAGGTGCATAAGTAAACAAACATGGTGCAAATATTAGGATGAAAGGCATTTGATGATGAAGCTTGTGCACTCACTTTCATACATATCAATGTGCATATACATCAATCCTTCTATCACTCAAAGTGCATGGGTAAAGCTCAAAACGTGCCTTGATGCAAGGTCATGTAATGAGACCCTACCATGCATACTTTAGGTGCATAAGTAAACAAACATGGTGCAAGTATTAGGATAAAAGGCATTTGATGATGAAGCTTGTGCGCTCACTCACATACATCAATGTGCATATACATCAATCCTTACAATCACTCAAAGTGCATGGGTAAAGCTCAAAATTGTGCCTTGATACAAGGTCATGTAGTGAGACCCTACCATGCATACTATAAGTGCATTGTTCCAAAAATCATGGTGCAAAAGGTAGGTAAGAGGAAGTCGATGATGAGGTTCTTCAGAATTTTGATATCCGCTTTTTAAATTGGATATCATCCTTTTTTTAATTTATTTGCAAGTGCAAGTAGATTGTGCAGGCTAAAGAAATAAACATGTGCATATATACATTGGTTTATGCATACTCTAAGTGCAGAATAGACTCAATATGGTGCAAATAATGGAGAGTAAGAAAAGAAGACTAAAAATGCATTAAAGTCAACACTCAATTCTCACTCTTCAATCAAATAAATCTCTCAAACTTTCTCTATAGATTTTCTCTATCTTTATAGATAGATTTATGAAGAAGGTCTTCCAAGAATTTCTCCTGATTCATAGAATCATCAAGCATTAGAATAAAAAAAATACATTTTATTACATAGCTTCCTCACTACAGGTTCACTCATAAAGTCCTAGAAAACATTTGTTGCTCAAGAACGCTTCATAGATCAACTTTGGTACCTATTCATTATATGAAAGATATTTCCCTGTATCAAACTCAAAGAACATAATTAATCATTTTTCATAAACATAATTTAATGCAAAAAAATTTTTATTCCTCATGAGAAGATTTATCATCCTTGTAGTGATGGTTATCCACAATTTCTACATTTACAACAAACAAAAAAAAAAAAATCAAAACACATTAGTAGTGGATCATACAAACTTGCTAGCTTTCAAAAGAACCATTTAATTGATTATCACTTTGTTTTATAGTATTATCAAATATGCATGACTTTATTGATTTTTCTTCTTCCTCATAATTTGAATCACTATGTTGGTCATTTTCTATACTTATATTTCCATCATCTTCTTTTTCCTCAATCTCATTTTGAGTTTAGAATATGATTGTATTTTGCTTCCATAAACTTTTAATCTTTTCAGGATCAAACATCTTATCATTATACAAAAACTTTGCATCAAGTTGGATATAGGTTGTGCCATCTTTATTACTTTTGACTTTGATTAATTTTTCATGCTCTTCTTTTCTTGGTTGTAATTTTTCATTCAAAAATTTCTCAAATCTTTTTATATCTATGTGTAGTAATTCATCTTGATTCACACTTATGGAGTTATATTCACTTTGACTATTTTCTTCATTGTTCATATTATGGATTAATTGAGTTTTCAAAATTCCTACTTTCTCTTGATCAAAATTTTTATCATTTTCGAGGAACTTTGGATTACATACTGCATAGTATTCATCGTCTTTATTTTTCAATTGAATTGAATTTTCATATTCTTGCTCATCTTCTTCCAATCTTTCTTGCAAAATTTGTTCAACTTTTTGTTTATCCAATTTGATTTGTTCACTTCTCTTTTGTCTAAAATTTTTTACTTGATTGTCAATTGGTATCATAGTTTCTTGTTCAAAGGATCTCTTATCAGCATTTTTTTCCTTTGATCTCCATTGTTTTCTAAATGATCTTGGCTTAGATTTTGTTTGATCAAAATATTCTTTAATTCCACCTCTTCCTAAATTTAAATGTAAAGGTAAATGGTTATGATAATCACATATTTTCCGTTCAATTTCAAGTACCAATTTTTGTCTACATGCATTCTCATATACTATACAATTCCCATATATATGACCAATTTGATCACACCAAAAGCATCTAATAGGTCGATTATGTACTCTATTTTTTCTTCTATGTAAAATGCTAGAAGTGAATCTTCTATGGTCAGGTAAAGGGCTTTGCTCAATAGAATGTGTAGATATATTTTGAACTTGAACTTGATGTTCATAGTTACACTTGCATGTTGCAATTTCTTTCACTTGATTCAATAGACTATCAAAACTTTCTTTCATACTTGAAATTTCATGGCTAATAGTTTTGAATGTTGTAATCTCTTTCAGATGATTTGATAAATTATCCATACTTTCTTTTAAACTTGAAAGTTCATAGTGAACAGTTCCATCTAAATTACCAAATTGTGTAATTAATGAACTAATAACCTCATTAATGTCTTTCATAAATGGAGTCATCATTGTAATACATGAAATTACTGAGTCAATCTTTGAGTAAAGTTTTTCATCAATTATTCGTGACTCCATATTTTTGAATTGTTCATCATATTCTGGAGACCTCTTTTCAATCAACGCTTCCACACTAGAACCTATGTCTTGTGTGGTGTGTTTTGCAACACCCTTTTTGCCCATCGTTCACTTATGTAATGAATGTAAAAGTAAAGTATGAGTACCTGGATTTGGCTTGAAGAAGAGGTTTTCAATGTATCAAAATATAAATTTGTAGCAGCTTCGATCGATGAGAAGGGTGAAGTGAAGAGGATAAGATACTTGCAAGTTTCTGAGTTGCAGTGCCGTTTCTTCACGTCGGGTTCAAATGTCATGGAACAATTTCACGTCGGGTTCAAATGTCGGGAAGATGGCGCACGGTTGGTGGATCAGTTCAACCGCAAAGTCCAACGGCACACGCAGGGTGCTTCAAGCAACTCCTGTAGTGGAATGGAGACTCAAAGAGATAATGAAAATTCAACAAACTTCAAGCAACTCAGGTGGTGGAATGGAGACTCAAAGAAATAACGAAAACTCAACAAAATTGATCAAATCACTTATAAGACATACCATCATATGGGAAAAAGAAATTGATTCATAATAAAGATTGTTCGTACAATTGTTATGAAAATAGTAAAAAAGATATAAGTTACCAATTAATCATAGATCATAAAGTTGGTTCATAATGTTGATTCATAATTTTATCACGTGCATAAAACAAAACCTCCATGTCCTTCCTTCAACATATGTATGTAGCCTCCATGTCCTTCAACTCCTCCATGTCTTCATCTCCTTCAAACTTCAATGCTAACTCTTCATAAAATTAGCTCAAATCTTGAATGCCTCAAGCTCCTCCAAACTTCAACGCTAAGGAACGTTCCTTGTATCTTCAGATGATGTGATGCCAAGTGATGCGTAGAAGTGAGGTTAGACCTCCAATATATAGTTTTAGAAGTTCCATGCGATGGCTTTATTAAAAAGCTACGATAGAACTTTCGAAACGTATCCGTAAAACTTTTGAAAAGCATATGGCTTTATTTCCAAAAGCTCTTTCGCATGCGATATGATAAAAAAGCTACGATCCATTATGGAAAAGTATTGCTTGCGTTTTAAATAGCGTTTGTATTGATTTTACAATATTTTGCTTTTGATTTTAAGTTTACTTTCTTTTTATTTTAATTGCTTTCACACCTACATAGCTTTTAGGTTCATATGGGTATACAATGGTTCAAGTGAACACAAGTTTAATGTGTACACACACAAATAAGAGATCTGATAACTCCACCATCAATTTTTTATCTATAAGGGAAACAAACTGCCTTTTTCTCATGACCTTCAAGGTTTAGATGAACTTCTAAAAATATGATGTTACTTCTCCAAAAGTGTTTCATCCAAGTGATTATGATATTATTGGAAATATGGATGTCTTGAAGATTCTTCTGTTAAGGTTTGATGTTTATTGTAGAGATAACATCTCTACGACAGCGGGGTGGAGGGCAGGGTGGGGAGCCAGGGGGTGTGGAGGGGAGGAAATGGCAGGGTCAGCGGCGGGTGGGGATGCGGGGGGGGGAGAGAGAGAGAGAGAGAGAGAGAGAGAGAGAGAGAGAGAGAGAGAGAGAGAGAGAGAGAGAGAGAGAGAGAGAGAGAGAGAGAGAGAGAGAGAGAGAGAGAGACAGAGGGTGGCTCTGGTGGGGCAGGGGGGTGGGGGTGTGGGATGGAGGGGCAGGGTGGGCTGCAGGGTGGAGGGCGGGGTGGGGAGCCGCGGGGTGGGGAGGGGAGGAAATGGCGGGGTCAGCGGGGGTGGGGAGGCGGGGAGAGAGAGAGAGAGAGAGAGAGAGAGAGAGAGAGAGAGAGAGAGAGAGAGAGAGAGAGAGAGAGAGAGAGAGAGAGAGAGAGAGAGGAGGGGGTGGCTCTAGCGGGGTAGGGGGGCGGGGTTGTGGGATGGAGGGGCGGGGTGGGGCTGCGGGGTGGAGGGCGGGGTGAGGAACTGCGGGGTGGGGAGAGGAGGAAATGGCGAGGTCAGCGGGGGGTGGGAGGCGGGAAGAGAGAGAGAGAGAGAGAGAGAGAGAGAGAGAGAGAGAGAGAGAGAGAGAGAGAGAGAGAGAGAGAGAGAGAGAGAGAGAGAGAGAGAGAGAGAGAGAGAGAGGGGTTGGCTCTAGCATGGCAGGGGGGTGGGTGTGTGGGATGGAGGGGCGGGATGGGGCTCCGGGGTGGAGGGCAGGGTGGGGAGGGGAGGAAATGGTGGGGTCAGCGGGGGGTGGGAAGGCGGGGGGGGAGAGAGAGAGAGAGAGAGAGAGAGAGAGAGAGAGAGAGAGAGAGAGAGAGAGAGAGAGAGAGAGAGAGAGAGAGAGAGAGAGAGAGAGAGAGAGAGAGAGAGAGAGAGAGAGAGAGAGAGAGAGAGAGAGAGAGAGAGAGAGAGAGAGAGAGAGAGAGAGAGAGAGAGAGAGAGAGAGAGAGAGAGAAAGAGAGAGAGAGAGAGAGAGAGAGAGAGAGAGAGAGAGGGAAGAGGGGGTGGCTCTGGCAGGGCAGGGGAGCGGGGGTGTGGGATGGAGGGGCAGGGTGGGGCTGCGGGATGGAGGGCGGGGTGGGGAGCCGCGGGGTGGGGAGTGGAGGAAACGGCAGGGTCAGCGGGGGGAGGGCGGGGAGAGAGAGAGAGAGAGAGAGAGAGAGAGAGAGAGAGAGAGAGAGAGAGAGAGAGAGAGAGAGAGAGAGAGAGAGAGAGAGAGAGAGAGAGAGAGAGAGAGAGAGAGAGAGAGAGGGAGGAAGAGGGGGGGTTGCTCTGGCGGGGCAGGGGGCGGGGGTGTGGGATGGAGGGGCGGGGTGGGGCTGCGGGGTGGAGGGCGGGATGGGGAACTGCGGGGTGGGGAGGGGAGAGAGAGAGAGAGAGAGAGAGAGAGAGAGAGAGAGAGAGAGAGAGAGAGAGAGAGAGAGAGAGAGAGAGAGAGAGAGAGAGAGAGAGAGAGAGAGAGAGAGAGAGAGAGATAGGGAGGGGCTACGGGTTTGCGGAGGAGGGAGGGGGTGGCAGGGGGCTCTGGAGGCGGGGGGTAGAGTGGTGAGGGGTGGGGGTGGTGGAGTTAAGCGGGGGGCGGAGGGGGAAGAGAGAGAGAGCGCGGTGTGCTACACTACCTCATCATTCATTCCGCCCTCACACTCTACAAAGGATTCTCTTTATACATGTCGATAGGTTCAAGCTTTTGTAGAACATATACGATAACAAAGAAGAAAATCAATGGAGGCATGGTTATAGACTTTTATAAATTGGAGCTCTTTCCAACCTGAGCATAGATTCTATCTAATTTTCATGTCTCTTCTCAGATGAAGTAGATATGCAGAAGCAATATGTGAATCAATTTGATGCCCTGATTCTAGCTACTTCTTCCTCACAACTATTTTTTTATTTCACACCTTGCCTTGCTTGAGTTGTATGCATGTTATACATGCTAAAGAAAAAAAAGGAAGAATCCCTGTCAAGTGTCTTCCTCCTTCCATAGCACGCGAACCCCTTACCACTTCCAAAATTCCCTCTTTTTTGTCTGTTTTTCCCAATTCATCACTTCTCTCCTTAACGACCACCTGATAAACATGTATAAAGAGACAAAGGAAAACACACTTTTCTTTTCCTTGGACCACATTTTTTTTCTATTTTATATACATATATGCATATATTTAATTTGACTGCACACACATATTCCCATGCAAATGCTCATAAACGTACATGATCACAATAGTGTGTTCACACTCTCACCCTAATACACATACATTAGCACACTTTCATATGCACTCGTAGCATAGTAAATATGTGCTTACTCAAATACATGCATATAAGCTTGCACAAGCTCATATGTACAAATGTAATCTTGTTGAACACATACACCCATCAAGACACACATATTCATGCATTCACTCACAAATAGATGTCAATATGAAAAGGATGCAACTTGTAAGAGAGAAATCAACAAGTTTTTTGGTTTCATGGGATTGACGTTCTTGTCCTCATTTGACTCTAATCGAATGCACTTTGATAGTTTCTTAATATCTTGTTAAGTTAACCTACAGAAACAATATAGATACATGTTTTTATTGAATTATAATCACTTTCAATTATGTGGTTGATTGGGCTTCTAGTTGGATTGTGGGTTTTGCATCTAAATTGTGACCATAATGCCTCAAAGAAGAAGAAGAAGAAGAAGAAGGGGAAATAGCTTCCCTTGATTGCACAAGCAAGAAACACTAGTGGAGGAGGAAAGGTCAAGAGAGGAGGAATTCAGAAGACAACATTCAGAGACTCGTTTCCAGAAACTTATTGACTAGAGTGGAATGAGTATGGATGAGTAGAAAAGAACGAAAACATTTAGATTAAGGACATCTACGCATTCAATCAAGCTTCCATCATTTATGGAGCAACTTAAAAATCCATGGTATAACGAGCAAGGTTGGGTCCAACTACTAACACTTGCCTATTTATCAAATATTTATCCGTCGTTCATGAAAGTCTAGCAAATCACAATAAGTTCTGTCAAAATGTTGCTAGGATGCAAAATATCTGCTCAATCCAATTGGAAAAAGATGAATTCTCTTCCAAGAAGATGAAATCCAAAAATGAGAAGCTCCTTGCCAAAATAGCTCAATCGAAATAGAAAAATCAAGAGGTTGAGGATAGTTTCACAAGAAGGGCCAATATTTTGTATAAGAAGGTACAATCCATGCAAAGGGCCATTGTTAATCTAGAAACCATGCTTGAGGAGATTGAAGAAGAAAAAAACATTTCAAGTGATCATTTCTAGGATGAAAAATAATAAAAAATTGGATTGTTGACTCACAACTGTAAATTGTAAAACCAAGTAAATGAATTGTATTCTCATAAGAGTAGTTTTACGACCCAAATTTTGTCACTAATTGATAGTTTACAAGAAAAAATGGCAAATATTAACAGTATCCCTAAATCACATGCTAAATAACTTGTAGCAGAAAAAAGCTTTGATTTTGGATGATAAAGAAAATCCAATTTTAAATCTAGTAGAATTGTAACTAAGCTGCACTAACAAGTTGAAGTTAGAGACTTGGAATGTGGCTAGAGAGAAGATCAAGTTCAATCGTTGCAAACTCAGCTTGCAGATGTTATCATGGCTAATTAGAAATTTTTTATGCCTATATCTTCTAATTATGTGGAGGTCAAGGTAGCATAAGTAGCTTTGAAGGCACATTGGGGATCTAGTGATTTTTATGAGTAAGAATTTCATACTAAATTTGATGCAGCTATTTCCCAACAAAAGTCGAATTTTGATGAACTCATTTATGATTTAGACCAAATCATGCATCCACTTTGGAAGGGGATGATGATTTGTAAGTCTAATTAGGGGGTTTTGCCTACTATGCATGCCAGTGTTAGAAGGTGGTGTGAAGTTCTTTGTATTTTTGGGAAGTAAATGTAATATTTTTATCCTTTACTTTAAAATTTGCATTTCCATATCTACACATCAATTGAACACATGATTTATTCATGGTATCATACACTATGACCAAAAAATCCAAAGATTCAAAGAGAAGCACTAATCGACAAGTAGGGTGTCTATATGAATGAAGTGCCTTGTACACAATTCTTTAAAGTAATGAAAGTCGTTCTGGTGTTGTATCTATTTTACTTTATTCCACTCTTTTGTTTTGTGTAGTTATCTTGCTGTAGTAAGTTCTATAGTGATGCAAAAGAATGATTGTTGTATTGGGAATATAAACACATGGTTGTGATCATGTAACTCAAGAATACCCATTCCTCAAACCTTGTTTGTCAGAAAATTAAATGTAGCCAATAGAGTCTCAAGAGATTGGAAAAAGGATTGATTTAGTAATCAAGATGGTTGAAGCAACATTGTTTTAGACTAATGTTAAACATCATCAACAATTACATGTTGGCTGGAGACACAATTGTTTGATACTATACTAGAGTTTGGTAGATGACTTACCAAAAGAATCTTTTTGAGGATTTACGTTAATACCATAAAGGTAGAAAGAATGCTTCAAACCCTTCTCTAGAATAATTCTTTGAAGTATTGAGTCTTATTTGATACAGCTTGAATCACTTTAGTGTCTTAGAAGTTGAATCACTTATACAAAGTTTCAATTCTTCCTTCGTGCTTTTTGAAACCTTGGATTTGCGTATGAAAGAATATTCAAAGTCATTTCTAAACTAGGTTCAAGTGGATGGAATAGGTAACTAAGTTAAAAATCAAAGGTGGATATTTTGTATAGAACCCATTCAATTTTAGAAGAAATTTGAGCTTAAGAAAACACATTCATCCATTCAACATTTCTTCAAGATTGATGGATGAAGAAGTAATCTATAATTCTCTTGAAGCCTTTGAGTAAAATGCTTGAAGAGAAAATGTTGATATATATCAGTAGTGATGTGTGTTAACACACTAGGACCGTCGGGGCACTTTTTTCCCTCTTTAGGAGGTTTTTCCCCCATGTCTTCTATAGTTGCCTATAACCCTAATGGGTCACTTATCTTTGTACATCCTCTCCATTTAGTATTGTGTGTTGTGCTCCAAGCATTGTTTTCTTCCTTGTGTTGTGCTTACATAGACCTCAAACTCCAACAATTAGCATCATTGACATCCCTCCAGTCATAGTCTGAGAATCATATGCAAATTGGTGACCATACTCAAGGCACTTGTTTCGTCCTCCAAACACACTATTGTAGTGCCTCTGTAAGAAATTTCTTCCTTTTGTGCCAAATATATATACAAGTTTTGGTAACATTAGTACAAGTGCCTCAAAGTCTGCTACAAATCTACAGAGCTCGACATCAAAGTCTTTTTCAAGTTTTTGAGACAGAGCCATTTTTTTGCATCAGGGTAGTTTATTTAGTGGCCATGGCTGAAAGCAATGATGTATTCCATATGTTGGTTGTTGATGATAGATTGGATGGTACTAATTAACCATTATGGGCACATATGATGCATCATGTATTGTTTGCAAAAGGACTATGGAATATTGTGTAGGGTTTTGAAAACTATACGGAATACTATCAATTGTGCCAACAACTCCTCTTATCCTTTAATGAGAGTTGGTAAGATCATTCTGAATACTATGGATGGTAGTTCTTTTACATTGTTAGATGCTTTGTTTGTATCAAGGATAAAGAGAAAACTATTGCTAATTTTGGCATAAGCCAAGATTGGCTTGGTTGTAAAATTTTTTGATGAGAGATGTACATTCCATGATTTTATAAATGGTGATATTATTATTTCTTCTGGCATTTTATGTTGTGGGTTGTATAAGCTCATAAACTATGAAAAATCTCTGAATGCCTCATCATTTATAGTACATGATTCTCAAGTGATCCCAGATGCAAAGCTTTGGCATGAACACTTTGTTCATCTAGATTTTGCTAGTTTGCTATGCTTACAAAAAATTGAAATGGCATCCTCTATGCCCAAACTTGAGGCACCTTGTGAACATGTTTATGAAGGCTATATTTTGAGAAAGATGAAGTGTTCCTCGTTCACAAAAGATGGTTCAATTCGAGCTACTAAAAAATTGTAGCTTGTTCACAATGATGTTTCTAGTCCTATGCAAACACCTTCTTTAGTAGGATACCTTTACTTCTTGACTTTTATTGATGATTTTCTAGGCATCCATTAGTGTATCCACTAAAATCAAAGCATGAAGTGTTTATGTGCTTCAAATAATTTTTGGTTTGAGCTAAAAATTTATCAACATGTAGAATGGCCACACTCCATTCTAATCCAGTGGGGAATACATGTCTTCTCATTTTAATGCATTTTTTGTTGAATGTGGGATAAAGCATCAGTGTATAGTGTCGTATACATCTCAACATAATGGATTTTTTGAAAGCAAGAACATGTCTCTTATGAAGATAGCAAGGTGTATGGTCAAATCTTGGGCTTTACCACATAGCTTCTAGCTTGCAGATGTATGTTTGTAGCACATGTACTTAACAGGTGTACCACCAAAGTAGAGGAGGCAGAAACTATGCCAAAATGGCTGGTGCGGACTTTGTGAGATAGCAAATTAGATGTAGCTCTATCTTATGAGACTTTCTAGGCTCTGATAGTGCTTATTTTGCATCATGTTTCTATGATATGGTTGCTTCTAGTCTTTATGATGAGAATGAGCTTGTTTCCTTTGATTTACACACACATACACATGCATATACACACATACACACATAGAGACACACACATACACACACACACACATACACACACACATACACACATACACACATACACACATAATGCATATGCATACATACATACTTACATGCAAACACACACATATGCATACATAATGCACATGCATATGCATAGATACATGCATACACATATACACACATAGACACATACACATACACACACATATACACAGATTTACACACACATACACATGCATACACACACATGCACACATAGACACACACACACATACACACATACACACATACACACACATACACTCATAGACACATACACACATAATGCATAAGCATATGCATACATACATACCTACATGCATACACACACATACACACATATGCATACATATGAATACATAATGCACATGCATATGCATACATACATGCATACACATACACACATACACACACATAGACACATAACACACATAAACACATACACACTCATAGACACATACACACTTACACACACACACACATCCAGACACATTTACGTACACACATACACATGCATATATATATATATATATATATATATATATATATACACACACATAGACACACACACATACACACATAGAAACACACACACATTCACATACACATACACATACACATATACACACACACTTACACACACACATTTACACACACACATACACATGTATACATACACATATATATAGATACACACGTATATACACACATAGGCACACACATACACACATAGACACACACACACATACACACATACACATACACACACACATACACATATAGACACATACACACACATATATGCATACACACACACATGTAGAGAGACATACACACACACACATACATGCATTCATATGCATACATAATGCATATGCATATGCATACATACATACTTACATGCATACACAAACTTGCATACATATGCATACATACATGCTTAAATTTAAACACACACATACACATGCATACACACATAGACATACACACATATATATGCACACACACACTCACATGTAAAGAGACATACACACACATACACATACATGCATACTATTGGAACAAAGCAATACCAAATTGATTATTATGAAGAAATTGGAGCAAGTTAAGAATCCAAATGAAGCTAAAGAAGTCATTGAAGATAGTGAAGAGATCTCAGAAATGTAGCTTGTATACATATGTACATTACAGATGAAAACTCTTGTACCTTGAGTATAAATGATCATTAGAATGATAAGGAGTAATGCAATAGACGCAAGATGATTCTAGAATCATATGTATATAAGTCAATAATGTAAAGAAATAAATGAGAGAGAGTCATTAGAATCCAAGTGTCCATGTGATAGATATGTAGAGAGTCATCTTCAGAAGTTAGTGTCGAGAATTTCTCTGATTTTCTCAGTCTGATTGTGTGGATCAAGAAATCTTTTGTAGACACCTAATCTAGAGGCTAATCAAGCTATGTTCAAAGTTTCATGGTCTAATTCCTTTCAAGTTGTGTGTATGATCAATAGGAACATTTATATGTAAAGTCTACAGGTAGACCTCTCAAAATCACACACTTTTTCATGTCAATGTTTTGCTTAGATCTCAGTGTATAGTGTAAAGATTTTGATGAACGAGCATTCAAAATCTAAGTTGGAAGGTAAGGAAGCTATAGCTAAAAGCATTTAGTAGAACGAGACTTGTGATGTGAGAAATCTATTGGTGCATTTTACCCAAGCCTACATGCTTGATATGCTTGATATTATGATCATTTGTAAGTCACATGTGTAATCATGTGAACACCTCTTGTAAAAGAGTATATTTTATCACTTGTAATCGAAAAAAGAAGAAGCAAAAGGATGGCTTACCTCATCCATGATGTAAAAGCAAAGTCGAGGCTCTAACTACCTAAAACCACGAGTTTTTGAGCTGAGGGAATATCTCCTAACTTTGGGAATCACTTTTAGGTGGAGCCATTTGAATTTGAATTCAAAACTCCCTCTAAGAATAGCTATAAAAAGAGCAAGAAGAAAGAGGCGATTAGCAAGCCTTGTACGTGTCCACTTCATGTCATTTTCTAGAGATTGAAGAGCTTAATCCATAGCTCTATCATTCTACTCCCATTGTGCAAATATTCATTGCCAATGTGGTTGTAATCATATGTGAATCTATACATTTATCATCATTTACTTCTCTGTTTTGTTCTGTGCTATGCTCACTGAGAGCAGTAACTTCAAAAGGTCGTATCTCGCGTTCTACTCATTATTTGTCAGTGTTTTAATGTGCGTTGGATAGCTCTTTGTTGGTGCATGACAATCATCAATTGAAGGTTTATGAAGAAATGAAGTCAAGGAATTGAGAAGAGAACAAATTCAGAAGCTTGGAGGAAGGACATACTCAGAAATTCAAATCTATGTACACATATGTACATTAGTTCACATATAGGTGACTCACACTTTTGATGAGTCATAAGTTTGTATATATTTGCCTATAAATGTTTTGAAAAAGTCGGGGCATGAGAGACTGAGAATAGGAAGAGAGAAATCAGTTGTAGAAAGTGTCATTGGACACATGAAAGTTAGGTGAAGTCATATCTTCAATGTAGTTGTAAATTTTCTGAGAAATCAAGAAAATCTTACGCCCGATGTTTTGCTGTCTGCTACTTCTGTAGTTAATCTTTTGAGAAATCCTTCTGAACATATCTAAGTCCATAGTTAATCAATCTATGGCTAGAATTTGAGAGTATAATTGTCATCAGGTTTAGAGAATTTTGCATAGGAACATTCATATGTGATGATGTTCTGAGAGTCGACAAAAACTGGCGCAGATTTCATGTTCAGAGAAATGAACATTGCTCAGTGTATGGTGTAAAGTTTTACACAAGTGAGAGCTTAAAATCTAAGTTGGAAGCTAAGCCATCTATGGCTAAAAGATCTTGATCAAACGGGTTCGACATTGGGAGAACTATAGCTAAGAAGTTACAGGTGTCAAAGTCGCTACTGCAGAGAAGGTGTTCTACACATAGGTAAATTGTTTGTATGATTTCTCAGAGTATACTGAATCATTTGCAGAGATTTAATTTGGAAAAGATGCGCAACCTTAAGGCGAAGCATTGTGCAAAGTTTTGTTAAAAACTTTACAGGATTGATTAGTCAATGAGTGGTTAATCTGCAGCAGACTTTTCAGAGAAGTGATTTCTTCACAGTTAGTCAACTTCTTGGTAATGTGTTAGTGGATTTCCAAAATTATGTGGAGTCTAGAGATATTCTTGGTCTAGAGGTGGTCTAATATCAAGGATAGCTTGTTCTTTTGGAGATTAAAACTCTCCATCAGTGGTATCAGAGCAGGTTGTGTCAAAATTAAGGAAAGGGAGACTCCGACTGCTGCAGACGTACAAGTTCTACATTTCGAAGGTTGAGAAGGATAAAGTGTTGAAGAAAGATTGAAGGGAGACACGCAAAGATTATCAAAAGAATCAAAAGAAGCAATACTCAAAGTTAAGGTACATTTATTCCTTGTAAAGTCTAAAGTTTAATGCTTTTTTGAATGGTTACATTTCAGATGAAGTTTACATGGAGCAACCAGATGGATTCAAAGATCAAGTGAATTCAAATTATGTGTGTAAGCTCAAGAGAGCTTTGTATGGATTAAAGCAGGCCCCAGGGGCATGGAATTATAGGCTTGTAAAGTTCTTGAATGATCTTGGATTTCAAGCATCAAAGGCAGATAGTAGCTTGCTAATCAAAGCAAGTGAAGATGGATTCATTTATGTTTGTATTTATGTTGATGATATAATACTTACAGGAACAGATGATAAAGGAATACAAATGATCAAGAAGCAGATGGAGAAAGAGTTCAAAATCAGTGATTTGGGGAACTTGTCATTCTTCTTAGGAATGGAGATTTTATATACTCAACATGGAGTATATGTGACCCAAGAAAGGTATCTTAAAAATTTGCTAACCAAATTTAAAATGGAAGATTGCAGGGTTGCACCTACACCATTGGAAGTGAACCATAAATTGTCTAGATTTGGAGGAGAAGAATTCAGAGACATGAAGCAATATCAAAGTTTGGTTGGTAGCTTGATTTATGCTACATTAACAAGGCCTGATTTGTCATATGCAGTTGGTGTGCTTTCACAATTTATGCATTGTCCTAGAAAGGAACATTGGATTGCAGGACAAAGAGTACTTAGGTACATCAAGGGTACACTCAGAGAAGGGTTGTACTATGGATTTACTTCTGATACAAGAGTGAAGATATATAGTGATGTAGATTGGGCAGGTAATGTGGATGATAGAAGATCAACACATGGATATTTGTGCTATGTAGGAGACAAATTGATTTCATGGTGTTCTAAGAAGCAACATACAGTTGCTTTGTCATCTACAGAAGCAGAATATAAAGGTATGGTGATAGCTGCAAAGGAGGTAATTTGGCTAAAGACACTTATGAAGGTTTTTGATGTGATTCAAAGTACTCCTATTGTTTGTGGAGACAATATGAGTTCTTTATACTTGGCAGCTAATCCTGTGTTTCATGCTAGAACTAAGCATATTGAAATACAGTATCATTTTCTAAGAGAGAAGGTCATTGATAAGGAAATTGAAGCTATGCATACTCCTACAAAAGATCAACTTGCAGATATGATGAGAAAGAGTCTAGATGGACCAAAGCTACAGAGATTCAAGGATATGGCAGGAATTAAGAAGATACAGAAGAACCTCAATTAATGATTGAGGGGGAGCTGTTGGTGCATGACAATCATCAATTGAAGGTTTATGAAGAAATGAAGTCAAGGAATTGAGAAGAGAACAAATTCAGAAGCTTGGAGGAAGGACATACTCAGAAATTCAAATCTATGTACACATATGTACATTAGTTCACATATAGGTGACTCACACTTTTGATGAGTCATAAGTTTGTATATATTTGCCTATAAATGTTTTGAAAAAGTCGGGGCATGAGAGACTGAGAATAGGAAGAGAGAAATCAGTTGTAGAAAGTGTCATTGGACACATGAAAGTTAGGTGAAGTCATATCTTCAATGTAGTTGTAAATTTTCTGAGAAATCAAGAAAATCTTGCGCCCGATGTTTTGCTGTCTGCTACTTCTGTAGTTAATCTTTTGAGAAATCCTTCTGAACATATCTAAGTCCATAGTTAATCAATCTATGGCTAGAATTTGAGAGTATAATTGTCATCAGGTTTAGAGAATTTTGCATAGGAACATTCATATGTGATGATGTTCTGAGAGTCGACAAAAACTGGCGCAGATTTCATGTTCAGAGAAATGAACATTGCTCAGTGTATGGTGTAAAGTTTTACACAAGTGAGAGCTTAAAATCTAAGTTGGAAGCTAAGCCATCTATGGCTAAAAGATCTTGATCAAATGGGTTCGACATTGGGAGAACTATAGCTAAGAAGTTGCAGGTGTCAAAGTCGCTACTACAGAGAAGGTGTTCTACACATAGGTAAATTGTTTGTATGATTTCTCAGAGTATACTGAATCATTTGCAGAGATTCAAGTTGGAAAAGATGCGCAACCTTAAG
>CM035427.1:166243444-166245944 GCA_020310875.1 Ceratopteris richardii
TTATGCACTCAGAGAAGCTTGAGTTGGTACACACAGATGTGTGGGGACCATCAAAAGATTTCAGTATAAATGGGTCAAGGTATTATGTGATTTATGTTGATGATGCTACTAGATGGATCACTATTTATGTGATCAAAGATAAGTCAGAAGTGTTTAATACATTTAAACACTATCATGCATATGCAGAAAGAATTACAGGTCATAAGTTGAAAAGATTAAGGTCAGATGGAGGGGGAGAGTATTTCTCTAATGAGTTCAGTGATTACTTATGGAATGCAGGTATAAAAAGGGAAGTTACTTGCAGGTACTCTCCTCAACAAAATGGTGTTGCAGAAAGGAGAAATAGAACACTTGTTGAGTTTGCAAGATCCATGATGAAGGAGAAAAATTGCCCTAATTATTTGTGGGCTGAGGCTGTAAATATAGCCACTTATTTGGTCAATAGGTTACCATGTAAAGCCTTGCAGGGTATGACACCATATGAGGCTTGGTGGGGTAAGAGACCTACCTTGGATCATTGCAGAGTTTTTGGATGTGTGGCATATGCATATGTGCCATCACAATTAAGGCACAAGTTGGAGCCTAAAGCTGAAAAATATGTTTTCATTGGTTATGATGATAAGCAAATGGGCTATAGATTGTGGAGTCCATCTACAAAACAATTCATGGTTTCTAAAGATGTTACATTTGATGAGCAAAGCACTTGGTATGCAGGTACAATCAATATCAATACAAGTGATGAAGAAGAAGTGAGCCAAAGGAAAGGTAAATCAAAGGTTCAGATATTTAATGAACAAGAGAATAATGAAGTGCAGGTTGAAGTGGAAGAAGCACCAAGATTTGATCCTGAATATGAAGAACCAGAAACCTCAAGAAGTGGAGAGCTTAGGAGGTCTACAAGGAATAAGTGGCAACCTACAAGGTATAGCTATGATACTTCATTTTTGGCCACAAAAGACTATGCTTATATGATGAAAACAGATGAAGACCCTTCTACATATGAAGAGGCAAAAGGTAAGGAAAAATGGGAGAAAGCTATGCAGGAAGAGTATGATGCACTATTGGAGAATCAAACATGGGATTTGGTTCCAAAACCAAATAGTCAGAAAATCATTGGATGCAAGTGGGTTTACAAGACCAAGAGATTTGCAGATGGAAGTGTGTCTAGATACAAAGCTAGACTTGTTGTCAAAGGGTTTGCTCAGACTTATGGTGTTGACTATGATGAGACTTATAGTCCTGTGGCAAAGATGACAACCATCAGGACACTTATTGCTATTGCTGCATGTAAAGGTTGGAAGTTATGTCAACTTGATGTGAAAAATTCTTTTTTGAATGGTTATATTTCAGATGATGTATTCATGGAGCAACCTCAAGGGTTCAGAGATAAAAGGTATCCAGATCATGTGTGCAAGCTCAAGAGAGCTTTGTATGGCTTGAAGCAGGCCCCAAGGGCATGGAACTATAGACTTGTGAAGTTCCTAAAGGAACTTGGATTTTAGGTGTCTAAAGCAGATAGTAGCTTGCTTGTCAAAGCAAGTGATAATGGTTTCATATACATGTGCATATATGTTGATGATATAATCCTTACAGGTACAGATGAAGAAGGAATACAAAGACTCAAGAAGCAAATGGAAAAGGAGTTCAAGATAAGTGACTTGGGAGACTTGTCATACTTCTTGGGCATGGAGATTACATATACTCAACATGGAGTATTTGTGACCCAAGAAAGGTACTTGAAGAACTTGTTAATCAAGTTTAAAATGGATGATTGCAGGGTAGCACCTACACCAATGGAGGTGAATCACAAATTGAGTAAGTTTGGAGGTGAAGAATTCAAGGACATGAGACAATATCAGAGTTTGGTTGGTAGCCTTATCTATGCTACTCTAACTAGACCTGATTTATCATATGCAGTAGGGGTTTTGTCTCAATTCATGCATTGCCCAAGGAAAGAACATTGGATTGCAGGTCAAAGAGTGTTGAGGTACATTAAGGGTACACTCAATGAAGGTTTGTATTATGGGTTTACCTCAGATACAAATATCAAAATTTATAGTGATGCAGATTGGGTAGGTAATCCAGATGATAGAAGGTGAACTTTTGGATATATGTGTTATGTGGGAGATAAACTTATCTCATGGTGTTCCAAGAAGCAACATACAGTTGCTTTGTCTTCTACAGAAGCAGAGTATAAAGGCATGGTTGAAGCTGCAAAGGAAGTAATTTGGCTCAAGACTTTGATGAAGAGTTTTGACATTGTGCATGGGGTACCAATTATATATGGAGACAACATGAGTTCATTATATTTAGCTGCTAATCCTGTTTTTCATGCCAGGACCAAACATATTGACATTCAGTATCACTTTCTAAGAGAGAAGGTGATGGATAAGGAGATTGAAGTCATACATACTTCAACAAAGAATCAGATAGCTGATATGCTTACAAAGAGCTTGGATGGACCAAAGCTACAGAAGTTTAAAGACATGGCAGGTATTAA
>CM035427.1:166265944-166273444 GCA_020310875.1 Ceratopteris richardii
GGGAGTTTAGACTTTGGAATGAAAGAGACAAAAGGGTTATATTCATTTTATCACAAAATATTCAAGATTCAATGGTAGGACACATACAAGATCTAGACACAAGTAGAGATGTTTGGCTTGCATTGGAAAGGTTGTATGCTATAGGTACAAGAGCAAGGAATATTCAACTAAAAAATGAGTTGAATAACATAAAGAAAGATACAAGGACATCGGTCAATGATTACTTGTTGAAGGTTAAAGAGATTGGAGAGCAACTAGGATCAATTCAAGCTCATGTGGAGGACGACAACTTGGTTGCACATACTCTCAACGGGCTCAAGGATGATGAGAGATGGAAGCCATTCATTACTTCAGTTTATGTTAAAGGAGAATTACCAGACTTTGATCAGCTTGTTGCTCTTATGGTCACGGAGTAAATGAATCTAAATGGCTCTAATTCAAATAAAAAAGGATCTCAAGGACAAGCTCTTTATGTAGGATCATCAAGAGGTGGAAACAGAGGAAGAAGAGGTTCAAATAGAGGTCGAGGAAGAAGGAGCGATGATCAAGGGACTTCAAGTGGCTTCTTCAACACAAGAGGAAGAGGAAGATCAAGCGCTAGAGGTACGAGAGGCTACTACAACTACAATCAAAGACAAAGGAGTGAAGATAACAACGATTGCTATATATGTGGAAGGTATGGACACTATGCCAAAGATTTCTATCAAAATGAAAATAATCAAGGTGGTAATCGAAGAGGAGGCTATTCAAGAAGAGGTAAACAACAAGGTAATTATGCACTTGAAGTTAAAAGTGATGGTTATGATTAAAAAGTTCTCTTTTGATACCTTCATCATACAAAAAATCAGTAAAAGCTTGAGAGAAATACTCTCCCCCTCCATCGAATCTTAGCTTCTTAACATATCTTCCTGTTTGCTTCTCGAAAAACTTTAAAATTTTTGAAACAATCAAAGACTTCACTCTTATGTTTAATGAAATACACAAATGTCATTCTACTATGATCATCAATGAATGATACATAGTACTTATTACCAGCCAAGGATGCCTCTTTAGTAGGACCCCATACATCCGTGTGTATAAGGTCTAGCAATCCATTGCTTACATAGCTTGAATGCTTGAAAGGCTATCTACTCTACTTACCCATTTGACATGCTTCACAAAGATGCACCATATGTTGCTTAGTAAGATCAGGTAATCCTTCAACAATCCTCTTCTTTGATAGCTCCTTTAACCTGTGTACATTCATGTGTCCAATCCTTTTGTGCCATAGATCAAGCTCTGCTATTCTATGCATACCATAAGAGAAATAGTTTGTATGATTTGGGTTTACCTTGAATGTAAACAATCTACCTTGTTTTTGACCTCTAGAAATTAACCTTCTTTGTTTTGGATCCTCAATGAAGCAACCTCCATGATTAAATCTTATTTGCAAACCGTTTTCTACCATTTGACCAACGGACATCAGATTCTTAGTAATCGTTGGCACATAAAGTACATCCTTCAAGCAATTTGTCTTGCTCTTATCCTACATAACAACATCTCCAACCTACATAATCTTATGTGTTGTATCATCTCCTATTTCAACATGACCTTTACATGAAGGATTATGCATATTAGAAAACCATGAAGCATCATGTGACATATGGTTAGAGCAACCACTATCTACATACCATACATCATTATTGCAATTCATCTTAGTTTCTACATTCATCATAAGAAGAGAATCATAGCAGAAGCATGCTAAATGATATGTGTTTGCCTAATTCTTTTTGGGCTAAAGCTATTAGCACAAGTATGTACATCATGAATAGAGTACCTACTGCTAGAGTTCATCATTTGACACCATATGAGGTATGGCATGGAAGGAAACCAAGTGTAAGTCATTTGAAAGTATTTGGTTGTGTATGTTATGTACATGTACCTAGTGAAGTGAGATCAAAACTTGATGTGAAATCAGAAAAGTGTATATTTATTGGTTATGCAGATACTCAAAGAGGATATAGATGTTATAATCTTCATACCACTAAGGTGGTTGTTTCAAGAGATGTAAATTTTGATGAATCACTTTCATGGTATGTAGATAAGAAAAGTTTGCACGTCATAAATGAAGATGAAGAAGATACAGGTGAAGGAGATGAGTGCTTACCTTAGCCCACAAGAAGTTTAAGTGATGAGAAAAGTGGTTTGGATGAAGAAAGAGAGCTACCTATCAATGGAAGATTAAGACAAGAGTCACCTCCAAGTGTTAAAAGTAAAGGTAAACTCAAACTTGTTGAAGTTAATGATGAAGGAGAGGAAATTAGTGATGTATGTGAGTATGGAGAATCATCAAAGGTTCCTAATAAGAAAGGAAGAGCATCTACATTGGAGGTAAGAAGAACTTCAAGAGTGAGTAAGCAACCTCCAAGATATACTTATGAATCTTTCATGAATACTCATTATGCTTTTATGACAAAAGTTGAGCAGGAAAAAGAACCCACATGTTATGATGAGGCAAAAGGAGATGAAAAGTGGGAGAAAGCAATGAGAGAAGAAATGGAAGCACTACAGGATAACAAGACTTGGAATCTAGTTCCAAAGACACCAAAACAAAAGGTAATTGGCTGCAAGTGGGTTTTTAAGATTAAAAGAAATAGTGATGGTAGTGTGTCAAGATATAAGGCTAGACTTGTAGCAAAAGCCTATATAATCAAACTCAAGGATTGGACTATGAGGAGACATTTAGTCTAGTAGCAAACATGGCAACGGTGAGAACTTTGTTGGCCTTAGCTGCAAGTAAAAGGTGGAATATATATCAACTCGATATAAAGAATGCCTTTCTTAATGGTGAGTTAAATGAAGAAGTGTATATGTCACAACCAGATGGTTATGTGGATGCAAGATTTCCTAATCATGTATGCAGCTTAAAGAAGGCATTGTATGGCCTTAAACAGGCACCAAGGGCATGGAATGCAAGGTTGGTAAAGTATCTTATGCTGCAAGGATACACAGCGAGTCATGCTGATCCTTCACTTTATGCAAAACATGTAGATGACATGTGTGTCTATGTATGCATTTATGTGATGACTTGTTGATTACAGGGAATGATGCAAAAGCAATTGAAGAGATAAAAGGATCAAGTTGCAGATATCTTCACCAAATCCTTGGATGGACCAAAGCTTCAAAGATTCAATTATATTCTTGGCATGAACGAAATACCCTTTGAAACTTGAGAGGGAGAATGTTGCGAACATTTGTTTTATGTAGGGTACAAGTTTTAATTTATGTAGATACCTTTGGGAAGTCTTCAAATACTTCAAGAAGGCTCATATTATTCATAAAATATAGCCAAAATACCACATGAGGTCTAGAACATAGTGAGTCAAATTAGTGAGTCACAAGGGAGCTGTAGTGGTGTCCTAGTGGAAGGTCGATGTGGCTAGTTCTCAAAGTCCATCAATACTTTGCTTATTTGAGCACTTGAGTCATGTAATACCTCCACCCAAGTGTCTACCACGCTAGATGTATTAGGAAGGTTTTAGATTAGTTCCCCATGCTATAAAAAGAGGAGAGAAGTCGTGATCTTGTGGGAATCTATCTATCAATGAATCTATCTATCTATCTATCTATCTATCTATATATATATATATATATATATATATATATATATATATATATATATATATATATATATATATATATATATATATATATATATATATATATATATATATATATATACATATATACACACACACACACACACACACATATATATATATATATATATATATATATATATATATATATATGATGGAGAGTGTTAATCTCCAAAAGAACAAGTTAACCTTGAAATTAGATCACCTCTATATCAAGGTTAACCTTAGACTCCACCAAACTTAGAGATCATCCACCAAATTATCAGAAATATTGAAAGTTCTGAAAAATCAACTTCTCAGAAAAGTCTGCTGCAGATTAGTCACTCATTGACTAATCAATCCTGTAAAGTTTTTGATAAAACTTTGCACAACACTTCGCCTTAAAGTTGCGCAACTTTGCCAAGTTAAATCTCTCAAAAAGATTAAGTACACACTGAGAAATGTGTGAAACACTTTACCTATGTCTGAAAGTGCTTCTCTGCAATGGCGACTTTGACACCTGCAACTTCTTAGCACTGGTTCTCCCAACTCTCAACCCGTTTGATCAAGATCTTCTAGCCATAGATAGCTTATCTTCCAACTTAGATTTTGAGCCCTCATTTGTGTAAAACTTTACACTGTGGACTGAGCACTGGCCATTTCTTTGAAGATGAAATGTGCGCCAGATTTCTCGACTCTCAGAACATCTTCACATATGAATGTTCCTAAGCAAAATTCTCACAACCTGATTGAAATTAAACTCTCAAATTCTAGCCATAGATAGATTAGCTATGGACTTAGATACATGCAAAAGGATTCCTCAAAAGATTAAACACAGAAGGAGAATGGGAGAGAAGATCGACGCGCAGAATTCTACTAAATTTTCTTCTTCATTACTTTTCACACATATGGTTGATGATACATACAATGTTCATCACCTCTTCACCTATTCTTCTCTATCTGATCTATATCATTCTCTCTTACTATGAATACGTATCTGTAGATATATATACGAGTCTAACTCGTCATCTTTTTCAAAATACATTGAACTATTTACAAGAGTAATATACAAAAGAAACATTTCTGATTCCATTTTCTTCCTCTGAAAGTAATCTTCATTCTTCCATATGTCTTCTCACTTTGATCTTCATAAAATCACTATTGATGATTGTTCTGCTCCAACAGCTCCCCCTCAATCTTCAATTGTGATTACCTGTATCTTCTTTATTCCTGCCATATCTTTAAACCTCTGCAATTTAGGTCCATCCAAACTTTTAGTCATCATATCTGCAAGTTGATCTTTTGTAGGGGTGTGTATGACTTCAATTTCCTTCTCAATGACCTTCTCTCTCAGAAAATGATATTGTATTTCAATATGCTTAGTTCTAGCATGAAATACAGGATTAGCTGCCAAGTATAATGAACTCATATTGTCTCCACAAATAATATGAGTACTCTGAATCACATCAAAAACTTTCAAAAGTGTCTTTAGCCATATTACCTCTTTTGCAGCTTCCACCATACCTTTATATTCTGCCTCTGTAGATGACAAAGCAACTGTATGTTGCTTCTTAGAACACCATGAAATCAATTTGTCTCCTACATAGCACAAGTATCCATGTGTTGATCTTCTATCATCCACATTACCTGCCCAATCTGCATCACTATATATCTTGATTCTTGTATCTGAAGTAAACCCATAGTACAACCCTTCTCTGAGTGTACCCTTGATGTACCTAAGTACTCTTTGTCCTGCAATCCAATGTTCCTTTCTAGGACAATGCATGAATTGTGAAAGCACACCAACTGCATATGACAAGTCAGGCCTTGTCAATGTAGCATAAATCAAGCTACCAACCAAACTTTGATAGAGTTTCATATCTCTGAACTCTTCTCCTCCAAACCTAGACAATTTATGGTTCACTTCCAAAGGTGTAGGTGCAACCCTGCAATCTTCCATTTTAAATTTGGTTAGCAAATTTTTAAGATACCTTTCTTGGGTCACATATACTCCATGTTGAGTATAAGTGATCTCCATTCCCAAGAAGAATGATAAGTTCCCCAAATCACTGATTTTGAACTCTTTCTCCATCTGCTTTTTGATCATTTGTATCCCCTTATCATCTGTTCCTGTAAGTATTATGTCATCAACATAAATACACACATAAATGAATCCATTTTCACTTGCTTTGACTAGCAAGCTACTATCTGCCTTTGATGCTTGAAATCCAAGATCATTCAAGAATTTTACAAGCCTATAATTCCAAGCCCTTGGGGCTTGCTTCAACCCATACAAAGCTCTCTTGAGCTTACACACATAATTTGGACTCACTTGATCTTTGAACCCATCTGGTTGCTCCATGTAGACTTCATCTGAAATGTAACCATTCAAGAAAGCATTTTTAACATCTAATTGAGATAACTTCCAACCTTTACAAGCAGCAATTGCAATGAGTGTCCTGATGGTTGTCATCTTTGCCACAGGACTATAAGTCTCATCATAGTCCACTCCATATGTCTGTGCATACCCTTTCACAACAAGTCTAGCTTTGTACCTAGACACACTTCCATCTGCAAATCTCTTTGTTTTGTAAACCCACTTACATCCAATAATCTTCTGACTATTAGGTTTACGAACCAAATCCCATGTTTGATTCTCTATCAATGCATCATACTCCTCTTGCATAGCATCTTCCCAATTCTTCTTCCCTTTGGCTTCTTCATATGTAGAAGGATCTTCATCTGCTTTTACCAAATAAGCATAATCTTTAGTAGTCAAGAATGAAGTGTCATAGCTATACCTTGTAGGTTGCCATTTGTGCCTAGATGATCTCCTAACTTCTGCACTTCTTGAGGTCTCTGGTTCATCACATTCTGGATCAAACCTTGGCCTCTCTTCAACTTCAATCTGCACTTCATTACTCTCACTTTCATCAAGTAATTGAACCTTTGCTTTACCTTTCCTTTGTTCCACTACTTCTTCATCATCTGCATGTACATTATATTTACCTGCATACCAAGTACCTTGCTCATCAAATGTAACATCCTTGGATACAATAAATTGCTTTGTGGATGGACTCCACAACCTGTATCCCATTTGCTTATCATCATAACCAATGAATACATACTTTTCTGCCTTAGGCTCCAACTTATGCCTCAATTGAGATGGCACATATGCATATGCCAAGCATCCAAATATTCTGCAATGATCCAAGGTAGGTTTCTTACCCCACCAAGCTTCATATGGTGTCATACCCTGCAAAGCTTTACAAGGCAATCTATTAACCAAATATGTAGCTGTATTAACAGCCTCAGCCCACAAATAATTTGGGCAATTCTTCTCTTTCATCATGGACCTTGCAAACTCCACAAGAGTCCTATTTCTTCTTTCTGCTACCCCATTTTGTTGAGGAGAGTACCTGCAAGTAACTTCTCTCTTTATACCTGCATTCCACAAATAATCATTGAACTCATTTGAAAAATACTCTCCCCCTCCATCTGACCTTAGTCTCTTCAATTTTTGACCTGTAATCCTTTCTGCATATGCATGATAGTGTTTAAATGTATTAAACACTTCTGACTTTTCCTTAATCACATAAATTGTGATCCACCTGGTAGCATCATCAACATATATGGCATAATATCTTGAACCATTTATACTAAAGTCCTTTGAAGGACCCCACACATCTGTATGCACCAACTCAAGTCTTTCTGAATACATAAATCCATGCTTGGAATAGGATTGCTTATGAGCCTTACCTAATTGACATGCCTCACATCTGTATGTCATGTGTTGACCTGCAATGTTAGGCATTCCAAGTACTGAATCATTGTTAATCATTTCTTTGATACCTCTTTCATTAAAGTGTCCAAGTCTTTTGTG
>CM035427.1:166278444-166315944 GCA_020310875.1 Ceratopteris richardii
CACATACACACACACGCATAAGGTAAGAGCAAAGAGTGGAACAATGGAAGGACTTTGATTACAAAAGGACTCTCTTACAAAGCTCAAATCTACAACAATCTAACCTCAAAAATGAGCTCTCTAGCTCTTTTTATAGTTTTTTGACTTGTTTTGGCCCTGTCCAGACCTAGTGTCTAGCCTAGTTAAAAATTCTAGGGCTTATTTGGGGGCTCAAACAAAATCTAAAAACTTTAAAAATTGGTAGGATGATACTTCTAATACTCCTCAAGCTCGAGGACTCGTCTGCTTGAACAAAATGGAGTTATAAAAATAGAGAATGGTATTTAGAATGGTTATAGTTATAAAAATCACTATTTCTTCACTTCCTTGATGTGCTTCTATGCTTGTGGTTATCCTTGACTATCAACACTCCCCCCTCTCTAGTCTGTTGTCCGTGACAGACCCTTGTTGTAGTGGTTGTTCCATGTAGTACTTAGACATCTGCGAAAGCATGCGAACAACACAAGGAAGAAGAAGCTTGGAGCACAACACACAATACTGAATGTATTACTAGAGAATGTACAAAGATAAGTAGCCCATTAGGACAATAGGCATATATACAAGCCCGGGGAAAAACCTCCTAAAGAGGGAAAAAAGTTCCCTAGTAATCCTAGAGTGTTCACACACATCAGTACCTAAATATATCAACAAATCCCCCCGGGGAATCATGTATAAGGAAGTGCCAAGCTATGTGGAAATCACTGCACAAAAGGAAGTAAGCCCAAAGCTTTATAGAAAGCTTCAGATTTCTCCCTAGGTAGAGCCTTCGTGAAAAGTTCTGCAATGTTCTCCTGCATGGGCATATATGCCAAGCTGATCTCCCCAGCAGAGAACCTCTCCCTAACATAATGGTAATGCACCTCAATGAGCATTGTGCAAGCATGGAACACAGGGTTCCTCGTGTCTGCCAATGCGCTCTGACTATCACTGAACATGGTGGTGGCAGAAGACTGACCAACACCCAAATCAGCCATAAGCCGTGTGAGACACACACACACTCAACAATCGTTGTGAACACTGCCCTATACTCAGCCTCACAAGTGGAAGTGGCCACAGTAGGTTGCTTCTTGATCAACCAAGATATACATGAGCTACCAAGCATAAAGCAAAAGCCACTAGTGGACACACGAGTTTCATAGCAACCAGCCCAAACAGAGTCAGAAAAAGCATGCAAATCTGGTGGTAGTCATCCCCCCTTGGGATAAAACAACCCAAGTAGCCGAGTACCACTCAAGTAGCGAAAGATGTGCTTAACCACCTTCTAATGCTTGACTCTTGGGCAATGCAAAAACCTGCTCATCTGTGAGAGCGCAAACTGAATATCTGGCCAAGTAATGCATAAGTAAATCAAGCATCCAACTACCTACTGATAGAGAACAACATCAAATGCATCTCTAGCATCATGAAGACTCAGTTGTAAACCTGTATCCGTAGGAGTGGCAATGGGTAGTCGTCAAGGCCAAAACCTTGCAATAATGTGTCAATATATTTCGTTTGACAAAAAGACATTCCACCATCAATGTGCATAAACTGAATGCCCAAATAATGATGCAAATGCCCCAAATCAGACATCTCAAATGCCCTTAAAATCAGCAATATGCTTCTCAATAGGACTAGTGAGCAGGATGTCATCAACATAGACAACAGTGATCAAAAGCACATCATTAGCATGGTTAACATATAAGGTGCTTTTAGTTGGACTGTTCACAAAACCATGTGCAATCAGATAGGCATGGAACTTCTCATACTAAGCACGTGGTGCTTGCTTTAAACCATATAATGCCTTCTTTAAGCTGCACACCTGGTTTTCATGCCCTTTCTCCACAAAGCCATGGGGCTAAATAACATACACTTCTTCATGCAAGTCACCATTCAAAACTGCTATTTTAATGTCCAGCTGATGTACATTCCAACCATGATGGGCTGCAAGTGCACAAATGCTTCGAACAATAGTCATGCGACATGTAGGTGCAAAGGTCTCATCAAAATCAATGCCTCTTTCCTATGCATAACCCTTTGCAACAAGCCTAGCCTTATACTTGTCAATTTTTTCATCAAGCTTATGCTTCAGCTTATAAAACCACTTAGTGCCAATGGCCTTCTTGCCAGGAGGTAGGTGAAGCTCATTCTCATCACAGAGACTAGATGCAGCCATAGCATAGCAATCTGATGCAAAAGAGGCACTATGAGAGCCTGATCGAGTACAATATGACAGAGGTGCATCTAATTTGATGTCAAGCAAAGTCTGCACTAGCCATTTTGGCATAGTTTTTGCCTCCTCAATATCATGTCTCTCATCAACAAGTGCATCATGTAAATTCGCATCAGAAATGGAATGATCTGCATCATCACGTGAAACCTGCAAAGGCTGAGAAGTTTCCTCATTAGGACAAGCACTAGACTCTCCACCTATAAAAAGAGGCAACAAAGTATCATACATGTCTTTGGAGCTAACAAATGTATCCTTAGTACATGAAATCAATGGCTGAATAGCATCTTCCACAAAAACAGCATCACGGCTAACCAAAATGTGTTTAGTCTGTGAGTGATACAGACGATAGCCTTTACTTTCAGAACTGTGCCCAACAAAAATACATTTTATTGCTTTATCATCCAATTTTTTGCGATGTTGTTCAGGCACTAATGCATATGCCAAACGACCAAAAACATGCACATGAGCAATAGATGGCTTGCGATCATTCCAAGCCTCATATGGAGTGATAGACTGAAGTGCTTTAGTGGGACACCTGCTAAGTACATATGCTGCACACATGACATCCTCAAGCCAAAAACTATGTGGTAAAGCCTGACTCTTGACCATACACCTCGCCATCTCCATGAGTGACCTATTCTTTCATTCAGCAAATCCATTCTATTGAGGTGTATATGGCACTGTACACTGGTGTTTTATCCCACATTCAGCTAGAAATGCATTAAAATTAGAAGACATATATTCCCCCCCTCGATGAGAACAGAGGGTGCCCATTTTACATGCTGATAGATTTTCAACCAAAACCAAAAACTGTTTGAAGCACAAGAACACTTCCGACTTTCCCTTCAATGGATATACCCATGCATGCTTGGAAAAAAATCATCAATGAAAGTAAGTAAAGATAATTTCCAAAAGAAGGTGTCTGCATAGGAGCACAAACATCACTATGTACAAGCTACAATTTTTTAGTAGGCCAAACTAAATCATCTTTTGGAAATGAGGAATGCTACATTTTGCCCAAAATACAGCCTTCACAAACATGTTTTCCAGGTGCCTCAAGTTTGGGCAAAGAGGAAACCATTTTAGATTTCTACAGACATAGCAAATGAGCGAAATTCAGATGAACAAAGCGTGCATGCCAAAGCTTTGCATCTGACATAGCCTAATGAATCATGTGCTGCACATGTCGAATCATTCATAGATCTTTCATAGTCTATGAGCTTATACAACCCACGACATAAAATGCCAGAAGCAATAATCACATCGCCATTTGATAGATCATGAACTGTACACCTTTCATCAACAAATTTCACAACCAAGCCAATCCTGGCTAATGGAGAAACTGATAATAGGTTCTTCTTGATCCTTGGCACAAATAAAGTATCTGACAAAGTGAAAGAACTACCATCAGTAGTAGTCAAAATGATCTTACCAACTCACATAATAAAGTATCTAACAAAGTGAAAGAACTACCATCAGTAGTAGCGTGCACAAGCGCTGTGATAGTGCATTCAAAGGCCAAAACAAGCTCAGATCGTGATTTTGGCACCACAAAACGAAGGTGTTTTGATCATGGAAACACATTGAGTATGCTCATCAAAATTCGTGCAATTCTGAGACTGCAATCAAAGAGGTGTTGAGGATGCCCTAGATGAAGCGGTGACCTGCTCTGATACCAATTGGTGGAGTTAGACATCTACACAAGCACGTGAACAACACAAGGAAGAAGAAGAAGCTTGAAGCACAACACACAATACTGAATGTATTACTAGAGAATGTACAAAGATAAGTAGCCCAATAGGGCAATAGACGTATATACAGGCCAGGGAAAAAACCTCCTAAAGAGTGAAAAAAGTTCCCTGGGGGTCCTAGAGTGTTCATACACATCACTACCTAAATATATCAACAACCACTTCCTTCATGTGCTTCTATGCTTGTGCTTATCCTTGACTGTCAACACTCCCCCCTCTAGAGGTTGTCATCCCTAAGAGACCCTTTTTGTAGTGGTTGTTCCATGTAGTACTTTGAGAGGTATAGTTCCTCATGTCTCCACTAGAGCGGTATGTCTTCCAAATGTAGCTTGGTCAGTTGTCTAGTTCTTTAGTTTTCCATTGCTATCCATTGCATGATTTACTCCCTTTGTATGTACTTCCTTCTTGGATTTGAGTTGAATGTCTCATCATGAGCTTCCAAAAACTCTTAGTTGCTCAAAAAAGGTTGTCAATGTTGATGTTGAGCAACTGTCGATGATGAATTGCTTCATAGGTACTGATGTTGTACCCTTGATGTCTGTGGATCTTTGAACATGAGTTTCATAGTAGGATGCCAAGTATTTGTGACCCATAATGGCTGATGGGTAAGTGCATTAGTGCATGGGTGGAAAAAGATATGTGCTTTGTCCATGGGCTTGTAATGTGGCCATATGAGGAAGTATGGTGCAAGAAATGTGGTCTTGAGGTACGTGCTCAATGGTATGCTAACAAAGAGGTTTCCTAATCTATCATGGTTATAGTGTTGTTGCAGCATACACTTCTTACCATGATGAAAGGTCTGTCGATCTTCAGCTCTTCGTGTTGTACTTCCATCATGGTGTTTGACCATTGGCTTTTCTTTTTTGTTGATGGATGTCCTTGCTGATGGTTCACTAATGAGCTTCTTCAAGCACACAGTCCTGTTCATTTTTCTTTTTGCAACAATATCACAAAACAAGAAGAAAGAGGTTAGTATCAAAAAAATATTTTACATATCTCAAGTATGTCTCATGTGCCTGGGATTCTCAGTTGTGTCTATGCATGGCTTTCAATGTTCTTGGCAGAGGTTGATGCGGCCCTCGTTGGAGGTATTCATTGGATTTCAAAGGACAACTAATTTAGGGAGCCATTTTAGAATTGTATTAGGTTGCTTATAAGTCCTTTTTGACTTCTTCATCTCTGGTTGAGTGCTTAATTTTTGCATTTAGCATGGTTGGTTCTTTGGTTCTAAGGAGGCTAGTGGTACTTTTGGCTTCCAAATCCATATCCGTGATGATTGCCTACTTATTTGTTGCGAAGAGGTGAGTTTATCTTTTTTTTTGGTTTTTGTGCTCGGTTCTTACCCTTTTCTCTCCTTGTCTGCTTTGTTGAGACCTCGTGAATGGTGGAGAGCATAGGCCTTTGTGCATGTAAGAGTCCTTTGGGAACCCACATGTGTAATCGCACTTCTTGAGCTGCAACTAATTTCTTAGGCACCCAAATCTGTTTGGGACCATGTGTGTGAGCTTGTCCTAGTTGCTTGGTTCTTTTTTTGTTGTGATTGGCCTGCTTGAATGGACATTATTGTGGTAAAGCTGGTGGTTGCTCTCCTTTTTGTACCCAGATCTGCTTCATGCCCGAAACTCCTTTCTTCTTGAAATCTCTTGGTCTATTTGATATAGCGGTTGTCATGTACTGGCTTGTTTGCCTTTTTGGTTGAGTTGTTGTGATGGCATTAGTTGTTGCGCAAGAGGAGAAGGTGGTTTGTCTTTGAGCCTGTTATTCCATGATTGAGTTCCTCTGGAACATGGAGCTTTTTACACATATAACATCCTTTTTGCTAAGATTAGTACTAGAAGAACTAAGAGAATGTGTGACATTTGGATTTGTGAGCATGCAGTTCTCTAATTCTAATGTAAAGCATTGTTCCTGTACCCAAACTTGAAGAATTTGACTTCTTAGGTTCAAGTTGACTGCATGGTCGTAAATCCAATTATGACCCAAGACAAGGGGTTGTGTAAGGTCCTCATCATGAAATACTAGCATTTTTACTTTCATTGGAACATTTGGAAGGTAGATGGGAAGTTCCACCTTGCCCAAGCAAGAGGTTTCCACACCTCTGAAACCTATGAGATAGGCTTCTTACTTGATGTTCATTTGTAGGTCTTGGCAGTATGAAAGTCTAACTACACTAGTTGTTGCGCCTGAGTCCACCAATGCTCTCACATTCCTTACACTCTTTTCGTGTCCTACCTCTAAGGTCACAAAGAGACATCAGTCAATTATTGGAGAGGCAATTATGCCCAATTTTTGGCACATGTCCATGTAATATTTTGGGACTTTTCGATTGACATATAAGCCCAGTTACCTTAACTTATTTCTAATGCACTCTATAGCCTCCACCTGTGCTTCTTTACTAACTCTCAACTCCTCTTCTTTTCGCTTCTTAGCAGTGTTGATCTCATTAACGTATCCTCTGTAAGAGGTTCTTGATACAGCTTGACTCGATATCCACTAATATAGTTTGGCAAGATGTCACCTTCTAGAGTGGCCAATTGAACCGCACTACTAGTGGAAATTCTATTAATGATGATGCGTCCATATCCTTGTTTCTCTAATTTGCAGGCATGTTGCTTTAGTGTATAAACCAACACCAGACCTCCTTCTTTCAATCCTTTTTCCTTGATGTGTGCATCAAAGTATGCCTTTTGTCTTTTCTTTGTAGCATAGATGCCTGTTGCCTCTCGTAGCCTTGTCTCACCTAAGCGTTCTAGATCAAAGATCCTAGAGGACAATTCATGTCCATTCCCCTCATGCTCTTGTGCTACTTTTAATGTTGGGATTAGGAAGTCCAATGGTAGCACACCATTCTGTCTGAAGACCATCTGAAATGGGGTAGCATTGAGTACTATTTTGTAAGCAACTCGGTAAGCCCAAAAAACATGATGAAGCAGTTTGTCCCAATCACAGCGTTTATTATTTATGAGTTTTGTCAATAGGTTACATAGGATCTTATTCATGCTCTTGGCTTGTCTGTCAGCTTGTGGATGATAAGGGGCAAACTTCTTATGTATCACCATGAATTCTTGAAGGAGATTTTCAATGACTTCGTTCAGGAAGTGGAGTATTTGACCTCCTTCACTTCCATCCTTTGAATTTACCGTTTTAATGCTTGTGAGAGGTTCTTCTTCTTGTTGGCTAAATACTCCTACATCTTCTAGATAATGTTTTTATGAATTAAAGCAACTATCCGTTACAATGGACTCTAGATCATCGTTGTTTTCTTCTTCTTCTATGACATCACTAGGGTCACATTCTTCCAACAAGGGCTAGCACATGGACACTAAAATATCATAACCCTCCTCATCACAATGAGGTGTCCATTGTTCTTCATCGACTGCAATGTCCATGGTAGCTAAGATTTCTACCCAGCCATGAGGCTCAAATTCCTCAGCTGGAAAGATCATCGGTGTGTGGCTGGGTCTTTAACTAGTTTATCTCCTGGGGGAGTTCCTTCTTCTCTTGCTTTTTGGCATTTTTCCTCTTCCTATACAACCTTGCACATCCACAAATGAGTGTCTTCATGCATCCAAGATGGATCAGGTGAACTTCCCAAATGCACAGAGATAGAATCTTCTTTAGCTTTGTGGATAGGATTCCACTGTAGGGGTGGTACATCTCTGAAGGTGTAATCCTTCAAATTGACCTTGGTGGTGACCCCTAAGTGTTGTAAGTACAAGGAGTTGGTTCCCCAATCTTGTACTATTTGCGGTTTTTGTAGGAAGGGTCTTCCTAGGATCATCTCATTGACATCATTTTTCTCAAAGTCACATATAGCAAATCTATGTTCAAACTCTACACCACAAGTGGTTAGAGTTATCACTTCTAGTAATCCTAGAGGTCTTTCAACATGGCCATTGGCCATTTAAAGCTTCATTCTAGTTCGTCTTTTTGTTGGTTTCCCCATTGCTTCCACAAGGAGGTGGTCGCAAGAGCAACACTAGCACCTGAATCTACGATCGCTTTGGTTGTGGAACCTTGGTAGGTGATTGGAAGATAAGTATTACCTTCCTCACCTTCACTCATGTCTCCTATTTTGTATAGTGGTATCTCTGGTACTTTCTGCTTAGAGATTGCTTTTGGCATATTGAAATCAAGTTCTAGAACTTGATCCTTCACATGATTCCATAGCTCTGGTTTTACTTTGAGCAGCTCTTCTAAAGTGAGATGACATTAAACCTTAGTGTTCTTCACGAAATCAGTGTTCCTTGGAACTACTGAGTCTTCATTTCTTACCAATATTGTGGGAGCTCTAATTTGGAAAGATTCAGATTCCCATGGACCTATGAATTGTGGCAACTCTTGTAAAGAATTAGATTCAAAATCCAACCTCTCATCTTCTTGTTGCTCTACTTGATCGTCGTAAATAGATGAAATGTCTTGGGGAAATTGATCATGAAGGTCATGAATTTCAGGAACAGGAGGGGGATTATCCTTCTCCTTAGCCCATTTCTCTTCTTGTATTTCACACAAGAACTCTCGAGAGTACTGCTGAATTGAAAGAGGTGTTCCATCATCTATGGAATCAGGAACCTAAACTTTTGCTGGTGGTAAGATTTATCTTTCAATAATCGGTTGATCTTGTGGAGGTAAAGAAACTTGGGGCTTGTTTACCAAATACTCTAATCTTTCTAGTAAGCCCCTCGAAATGCAAATCCAATTTGATAGAGTTTGTCTGATTGAATGATTGACTGGTCTCGAGCATGGCCTGAGCTAGCTCTACCATTTTCCCGTTCAATCTCTAAATCTGCTCTAGGGTAGCTCTTGTCTAGGTTTGTGGTTGTTGGCCCTTTTTGAAGTCGAGCCTGGTAGGCCTTGAACATCATGTCCAAGTCTTCTGGGGTTGGATCTGCAAGAACAGACACTAATTGAGGGTTATTTAGAGTGGGTGGTGGGATGGGATGAGGTGGAGTGGATGAAGCTTCAACATGCGAGGGGCTTTGAGATGCAACATCTTCTATTTTTGTTTTTGCATCTTTCAAGCTTTCTTCTAATTCTGATAGCTTTTTAATCCACTTACGATTGGTCCGCTCTCGGGTATCCTTCCATGTTCTTATTTTCCTATTACTAGGCTCTCCTGACTCTCTCCTCTACCACTGCATACTTAACTGGGATCACATTCGTAAGAGCTGGTGGTTGGTTTCCTAGGACTCGTGGTGGCCTATATGGTGCCTGATATTGTTGTTGCGACCTATAATTGATGGAGAGTGTTAATCTCCAAAAGAACAAGCTATCCTTGATATTAGACCACCTCTAGACCAAGAATAACTCTAGACTCCACATAACTTTGGAAATCCACTAACACATTACCAAGAAGTTGACTAACTGTGAAGAAATCACTTCTCTGAAAAGTCTGCTGCAGATTAATCACTCATTGACTAATCAATCCTGTAAAGTTTTTAACAAAACTTTGCACAATGCTTCACCTTAAGGTTGCGCATCTTTTCCAACTTAAATCTCTGCAAATGATTCAGTATACTCTGAGAAATCATACAAACAATTTACCTATGTGTAGAACACCTTCTCTGCAGTAGCGACTTTGACACCTGTAACTTCTTAGCTATAGTTCTCCCAATGTCGAACCCGTTTGATCAAGATCTTTTAGCCATAGATGGCTTACCTTCCAACTTAGATTTTAAGCTCTCATTTGTGTAAAACTTTACACCATTCACTGAGCAATGTTCATTTCTCTGAACATGAAATCTGCACCAGTTTTTGTCGACTCTCAGAACATCATCACATATGAATGTTCCTATGCAAAATTCTCTAAACTTGATGACAATTAGACTCTCAAATTCTAGCCATAGATTGATTAACTATGGACTTAGATATGTTTAGAAGGATTTCTCAAAAGATTAACTACAAAAGTAGCAGACAACAAAACATCGGGCGCAAGATTTTCTTGATTTCTCAGAAAATTTACAACTACATTGAAGATATGACTTCACCTAACTTTCATGTGTCCAATGACACTTTCTACAACTGATTTCTCTCTTCCTATTCTCAGTCTCTCATGCCCCGACTTTTTCAAAACATTTATAGGCAAATATATACAAACTTATGACTCATCAAAAGTGTGAGTCACCTATATGTGAACTAATGTACATATGTGTACATAGGTTTGAATTTCTGAGTATGTCCTTCCTCCAAGCTTCTGAAATTGTTCTCTTCTCAATTCCTTGACTTCATTTCTTCATAAACCTTCAATTGATGATTGTCATGCACCAACAGCTCCCCCTCAATCATTAATTGAGGTTCTTCTCTATCTTCTTAATTCCTGCCATATCCTTGAATCTCTGTAGCTTTGGTCCATCTAGACTCTTTCTCATCATATCTGCAAGTTGATCTTTTGTAGGAGTATGCATAACTTCAATTTCCTTATCAATGACCTTCTCTCTTAGAAAATGATACTGTATTTCAATATGCTTAGTTCTAGCATGAAACATAGGATTAGCTGCCAAGTATAAAGAACTCATATTGTCTCCACAAACAATAGGAGTACTTTGAATCACATCAAAAACCTTCATAAGTGTCTTTAGCCAAATTACCTCCTTTGCAGCTTCCACCATACCTTTATATTCTGCTTCTGTAGATGACAAAGCAACTGTATGTTGCTTCTTAGAACACCATGAAATCAATTTGTCTCCTACATAGCACAAATATCCATGTGTTGATCTTCTATCATCCACATTACCTGCCCAATCTGCATCACTATATATCTTCACTCTTGTATCAGAAGTAAATCCATAGTACAACCCTTCTCTGAGTGTACCCTTGATGTACCTAAGTACTCTTTGTCCTGCAATCCAATGTTCCTTTCTAGGACAATGCATAAATTGTGAAAGCACACCAACTACATATGACAAATCAAGCCTTGTTAATGTAGCATAAATCAAGCTACCAACCAAACTTTGATATAGCTTCATGTCTCTGAATTCTTCTCCTCCAAATCTAGACAATTTATGGTTCACTTCCAATGGTGTAGGTGCAACCCTGCAATCTTCCATTTTAAATTTGGTTAGCAAATTTTTAAGATACCTTTCTTGGGTCACATATACTCCATGTTGAGTATATAAAATCTCCATTCCTAAGAAGAATGACAAGTTCCCCAAATCACTGATTTTGAACTCTTTCTCCATCTGCTTCTTGATCATTTGTATTCCTTTATCATCTGTTCCTGTAAGTATTACGTCATCAACATAAATACAAACATAAATGAATCCATATTCACTTGCTTTGACTAGCAAGCTACTATCTGCCTTTGATGCTTGAAATCCAAGATCATTCAAGAACTTTACAAGCCTATAATTCCATGCCCTTGGGGCCTGCTTTAACCCATACAAAGCTCTCTTGAGCTTACACACATAATTTGGATTCACTTGATCTTTGAATCCATCTGGTTGCTCCATGTAAACTTCATCTGAAATGTAACCATTCAAAAAGCATTTTTAACATCTAATTGAGATAACTTCCAACCTTTGCAAGCAGCAATTGCTATGAGAGTTCTGATGGTTGTCATTTTTGCCACAGGACTATAAGTCTCATCATAGTCCACTCCATATGTCTGTGCATACCCTTTCACAACAAGTCTAGCTTTGTACCTAGACACACTTCCATCTGCAAATCTTTTTGTTTTGTAAACCCACTTACATCTAATAATTTTCTGGCTATTAGGTTTAGGAACCAAATCCCAAGTCTGATTCTCTATCAATGCATCATACTCCTCTTGCATGGCTTCTTCCCAATTTCTCTTGCCTTTGGCTTCATCATAAGTAGATGGATCTTCATCTGTTTTTACCAAATAAGCATAATCTTTAGTAGTCAAGAATGAGGTGTCATAGCTATACCTTGTAGGTTGCCATTTGTGCCTAGATGACCTCCTAACTTCTGCACTTTTTGAAGTCTCTGGTTCATCACATTCTGGATCAAACCTTGGCCTCTCTTCAACTTCAACCTGCACTTCATTATTCTCATTTTCATCAAGTAATTGAATCTTTGCTTTACATTTCCTTTGATCCACTACTTCTTCAACATCTGTATGTACATTATATTTACCTCCATACCAAGTACCTTGCTCATCAAATGTAACATCCTTGGATACAAGGAATTGCTTTGTGGATGGACTCCACAACCTGTATCCCATTTGCTTATCATCATAACCAATGAATACATACTTTTCTGCCTTA
The DNA here is from genome assembly GCA_020310875.1 of Ceratopteris richardii. NCBI lineage: Eukaryota > Viridiplantae > Streptophyta > Polypodiopsida > Polypodiales > Pteridaceae > Ceratopteris > Ceratopteris richardii. The sequence continues at coordinate 166,290,672 of CM035427.1, forward strand.
GGCTCCAACTTATGCCTCAATTGAGATGGCACATATGCATATGCCAAGCATCCAAAGATTCTGCAATGATCCAAGGTAGGTTTCTTACCCCACCAAGCTTCATATGGTGTCATACCTTGCAAAGCTTTACAAGGCAATCTATTGACCAAATAAGTAGCTGTATTTACAGCCTCTGCCCACAAATAATTTGGGCAATTCTTCTCTTTCATCATGGACCTTGCAAACTCAACAAGAGTCCTATTTCTTCTTTCTGCTACACCATTTTGTTGAGGAGAGTACCTGCAAGTAACTTCTCTCTTTATACCTGCATTCCACAAGTAATCATTGAATTCATTTGAAAAATACTCTCCCCCTCCATCTGACCTTAGTCTCTTCAATTTTTGACCTGTAATTCTTTCTGCATATGCATGATAGTGTTTAAATGTATTAAACACTTCTGATTTTTCTTTAATCACATAAATTGTGATCCATCTGGTAGCATCATCAACATATATGACATAATATCTTGAACCATTTATACTAAAGTCCTTTGAAGGACCCCCACACATCTGTATGCACCAACTCAAGTCTTTCTGAATACATAAACCCATGCTTGGAATAGGATTGCTTATGAGCCTTACCTAATTGACATGCCTCACATCTGTATGTCATGTGTTGACCTGCAATGTTAGGCAACCCAAGCACTGAATCATTGTTAATCATGTCTTTGATACCTCTTTCATTGAAGTGTCCAAGTCTTTTGTGCCAAAGATCCAATTCTGACACCTTCTGCTCTCCATATGTAAACATAGCATGTCCAACATCTTGTACCTTCAATGTGAAGAGCCTTCCTTCTTTCTTTCCTATAACAACCTGTTTATACCCTTGCTAGGGTCTTCAACATAGACTCCATCATTGGTGAATCTTACCTCATATCCTTTTTCCACAATTTGACCTACACTGATCAAATTCTTTGGAATTGTGGGAACATAAAGAACCTTACTCAGAAGAGTGCTCCCATCTTTAGCCTTGACTGAACCAATTGACTTTATGCTTTGTATTATCACCTGTCTGAACTGTATGATTAATTGCATTATGATCTAAATCAATCATCAAAGCAATATTTCCACTTAAATGATTACTACATCCTGAGTCAATGTAGAACACTCTCATATCCTCATGTGAGGTTTCATATGTTGCATTCATAATGAGAGTCGAATCCTCCTTCTGATCTGATGCATAGTTGTAGTAGGTGTTATTATAGGATTGATTTTGGAAGCTTCTTCCTCCACCTCTTCCAAAAGAATTCCTACCACCTCTACCTCTGAAGTTTCCTCTCTGAAATCTACCACCTCTTGCTCTTTGATTAAAGTTCTGATAATTACCATTGTTCTGATTATTATGCCAACAATCATGAGATAGATGATTGGTCTTACCACATATCCAACAAGCTCTTGCATTATCTTTGTTGTTTCTGCCTCTTCCTCTACTTCTGCTATTTCCTTTTCCTCTTATGAAATTTGCTTGGTTTGAAGTACCTTCTTCTTCACCCGATTGTTGCTTTCCTTTGTTAGCTTTCTTCTTGTCTTTAGAGTACATTGCATGACCTGCACTCTTATCAACATCTCCTTTGATATCATTCTCAAAAGTTAGCATATGACCTAACAATTGATTCAAATCAGGAGTAAAGTGATCTAATGAAAGTTCTGTAGATAAAATAAAAGGCTTCCACTTCTCATCTCCTCTTAGCCCTGTGAGAATTTGTCTTACCAATTTATCTTCTTCAATATCTTCACCACTGCACCTAGAGAATCTGCAATGTCCTTCATCTTTGTCACATAATCAGAGATTGATTCTGATGCCTTCTTTTTGAAAGTAGTAAATTCTGCCCATAGTGAAGCCTTCCTTGATTTGGTTGTGTTTTGGAAATGCTCTTCCAAAGCATTCCAAATGTCACTTGCACTTTGAAGTCCTCTAATGTGAGGAAGCAAATAGTCATTGACTGCCATGTAGATTATGCTCCTTGCTTGAGCATCCTTCTTCATCCAATTCTTTAGATCTGACAATTCTTCCCTAGTTGGAACACTAGGATCTCTGAACTGAGGCTTCTCTTCTTCACCTGTAATGTATGCTATCAAATCTTTGCTCATCAGATGAGCTTCCATTCTCATAGACCAAGCTGGATAGTTCTCTCTATCCAACTTTTCAATTTGGAGACTATCTCCCATCCTTGCTTCACCTGTAGCCTCAGACTTTAGACTTTACAAGGAATAAATGTACCTTAACTTCGAGTATTGCTTCTTCTGATTCTTTTGATAATCTTTGCGTGTCTCCCTTCAATCTTTCGTCATTACTTTATCCTTCTGAACCTTCAAAATGTAGAACTTGTACGTCTGCAGCAGTCGGAGTCTCCCTTTCCTTAATTTTGACACAACCTGCTATGATACCACTGATGGAGAGTGTTAATCTCCAAAAGAACAAGCTATCCTTGATATTAGACCACCTCTAGACCAAGAATAACTCTAGACTCCACATAATTTTGGAAATCCATTAACACATTACCAAGAAGTTGACTAACTGTGAAGAAATCACTTCTCTGAAAAGTCTGCTGCAGATTAATCACTCATTGACTAATCAATCCTGTAAAGTTTTTAACAAAACTTTGCACAATGCTTCACCTTAAGGTTGCGCATCTTTTCCAACTTAAATCTCTGCAAATGATTGAGTATACTCTGAGAAATCATACAAACAATTTACCTATGTGTAGAACACCTTCTCTGCAGTAGCGACTTTGACACCTGTAACTTCTTAGCTATAGTTCTCCCAATGTCGAACCCGTTTGATCAAGATCTTTTAGCCATAGATGGCTTACCTTCCAACTTAGATTTGAAGCTCTCACTTGTGTAAAAATTTACACCATACACTGAGCAATGTTCATTTCTCTGAACATGAAATTTGCGCCAGTTTTTGTCGACTCTCAGAACATCATCACATATGAATGTTCCTATGCAAAATTCTCTAAACCTGATGACAATTAGACTCTCAAATTCTAGCCATAGATTGATTAACTATGGACTTAGATATGTTCAGAAGGATTTCTCAAAAGATTAACTACAAAAGTAGCAGACAACAAAACATCGGGCGCAAGATTTTCTTGATTTCTCAGAAAATTTACAACTACATTGAAGATATGACTTCACCTAACTTTCATGTGTCCAATGACACTTTCTACAACTGATTTCTCTCTTCCTATTCTCAGTCTCTCATGCCCCAACTTTTTCAAAACATTTATAGGCAAATATATACAAACTTATGACTCATCAAAAGTGTGAGTCACCTATATGTGAACTAATGTACATATGTGTACATAGATTTGAATTTCTGAGTATGTCCTTCCTCCAAGCTTCTGAATTTGTTCTCTTCTCAATTCCTTGACTTCATTTCTTCATAAACCTTCAATTGATGATTGTCATGCACCAACAATAATATGGTTGTTGGTATTCATTCTGATACTTGCTCTACTAGTAGGGTTGGTGATAATTTTGTCTGATAGCCTGCCTCCTGTATGGACAATCTTGAGCCGTATAATTCATGTATTTTCTCCCAATGGTGCAATATAGAGCATTAGGGTTTCCTTGGGGCTGAGCCATCATTGGGTAAACATTAGCCATGTGGTCTCCTCCACAATTGTAGCATCGCTTCAATGAGGTGACCCTTGGTGTTTGTCTATTTTAAACTCCTAGCTTCTCGGCAACTTGCTCAGCTATCTCATCTATCTTCATGGAGGTTCTAGAAGTGTGACTAGTAGAACTCTATGAATCCTTATAGAGTTTTGAGAGTCCTAACTCCTCACCCAAATTTTCTTCTATGTCAATACATATCCGCACACTCTTCTATGGATCTAGGCTCCTTCAAGTACACATATGATCTCAACTTGATGCTTAGCAAGCCATCTAAAAACAAAGCCACTTGTTTGGTTGGTGTAGGCAACTTGGGAATAGGGAATCTATCTATGTATTGTCTGAAGCGTCTTCCTGCAAGTCACACTGTTTCGTGAGGTTTTTGCTTGAAACAATGGATCAAGGATGATGTATTATGCCCGATTCCAATCTTAGAAAATTCTATAATGAGTTCCTCTAGCAGTTGAACTATGTTCTGATAATTGCGACTATCTCGAGGCTGAAACCAAGCTAGGTAGTACCCTTGAGAGTCAAACCAAATGCCTCAAACTGGGTGAACAATTCCTCAACCTGTTCAGCTCTTAACACTTGTTTGAACTCGAGAGTCACATGATCATAAGGGTCTCTAAATCCATCAAAATAGTTCTTCATTGCCTTGACCACTTGAGAGGGTCTAAGGGTTCTTGAGTGCTCTCGGGTTCTGGGCAACAGTAAATCATGTTAATCTCTTTGATGCATATGAGCTCGATGTCTCTCTCTTTTAGGTATTTCACCTTCATGGCTTGATTTGTCTCTGCCCACAGTGTGTGCAAAGCTCACCTCGGGTCTCTCGCTGGTTCTTTCCCACTAGGTTTCATGAGCCTTGGATAATCCTGCTCCTTGGACACCATGCGAAACACTAGATCTTGGTGGAGAGAAAATTGATTCACCCTACCAAGTGTATGCATGCCTATCCTGCTCTGTTACCCAGAACATTTTTTGAGATGTGTTATCCAGATATACAACTTTGCCTCATATCTTAGGGTCCTTGAACTCATAAACAGTGACTATTGGGCTAGGTTGATCTAGCTTGATTCTCCAAAAGGCTTCCTCCATTTCTCTATTCATGAATAGTTCTATGCTTTTATTGTCTTGAGGGATCCAATCTGGAGTGATTACTCTAGTCAAGACTGACTTACCTCTAGGAGTCTTGGGCTATCATCCTAGGTCTTCTTGCTCTAGGTCTCCCAAATCATTCTCAGGGATGATATTTCCAAACTCATTTGTCCTATCTGGTAAGCTGGGGGCCATATACATGGTTCCTTCCTTATCAATGTACGAACCCTCTTCGGACTTGACCATTGGGTGTTCAAGTCCAAAAGGTCGATCTGAATTTTTGAGTTGGACCACTGATCGTCTCAGCCATCCTCATAGATGCGTGCACCTAATTGGTTGGTCCTGATATACTCCAATTGGTTCTTATAGGGACCTTCTGGAGTTTATAAATAAGCAATACCTGAGGTACATGTAGGTCTCTCCATGCTGAAAGACATTTATGAATCACTTGTGTCGGAACTTAGTGTGTAGGGATAACCACTTAGTTGTTGTGCCCAAGACCTAGTTGTATGGTTGACACTAGCCTCAGATGATCTAATGCTTTGCTTATCCTTGCCTAGGTGTCTACCAGATCTTAGGTTCATAATATTTGTCTTCTAGAGTGAAGGTTCTCTTGTATTGCCCAAAATCCTTTGGGACTCCTTGGTTTCCTAGTTCCACCTGAGGGTCAACTTCAACATACTATATCTAATACTATATCTAATACTCTCCACAAGATTTCCAACGAACCCAAAATCACAACAAATGGATTTCGTGTGAGAAAGTTATTCCAGCTCAAGGTTTTGGGGGTTAGGAAACAAGATCTCTATAGGAGTGGGTGAAAGCATGTTGATGGTTACAAAAAAGTGATGTCCATGACATAGTTAATTAGCTGGAAAAACCTAATCCTTCTTAGCTAAACATCGTGCAATGGTTATTGAAAGAGGAGTAAAAGTGAGGTGGTGTCCCATGGGGCGAGAGTAGGTGGTAGTAGGCAGCAATACGCATGCTGGAGTGTTCATGACATGGGTTTTTCTGCTTGCTGTAGGTTGGAGATTCTGGCACAGTACCTCATCTTGTCTAGGAGTTTTTCTACATAGCTGATTGTTGTCTTTCGCAGCCATACATTCATTATGGAGCATGCAAGGTAGAAGTTTTCTTGGCTGCTATTTTGTTGATCATGTGCTGTTGTAACGAGTCATGACCGAATCTTTGAGGGATTGTCTTAATGGGTGATGGAAGACATATGTGTGCAACACAAAATCGGAGGCTTTAATCAACTCTAAAGAATCATTTCTCACATTTGCTTCTGCTCATTGCGCTTTAGGTTCCCTAACTTTCATGCTATCAAGAATAGGGTCGACCCAAAAGCTGTGTATTGGATATTATTAGCCCAAGTTGAAGTGGGAAATCAACTCCGTTAAGAGCCAGAAACAAACTTTGCAAGCCATCACCAGCATGTATCCTAGGGACAAAAACTACATTATAAAGCTTGATGTGATATCTGTGGGTTGCAGAGTAGGAATGCTTTTCCAACACCCTACGTGGAGCATTCATGACGTGGGTTTTTCTGCGTGTTGCATGTTGGAGAGTATGCCGCAATACCTCATCTCGCTTGGGAGTTCTTTTGCGTGCTGCATGTTGAGCGGGGAACAATGAGAGGGACTCCATCACTATAGGCATTTTCTACACGCTGTGTCCTGAGTGGGGAATATTGATAACTATTGCTCTACGTGTTGCATGTTGGAGAGTACGCCGTAGTACCTCTTCTCGCCTGTGAGTTTTTCTACATGCTGCATGTTGAGTGGGAACAGTGAGAGGGACTCCATCACTATACGCATTTTTTCTACATGCCGCATCCTGAGTCTGTACAGATAACTATTTTTGTGCATATCACATATTTTGGTTTGGAGATCATTCCTAAAAAGGTAATCCACTTCTTCATATTTGATGACAAGAAGCATGACACCTTTTTTGTGCAACAGTGCTTCCAATTACATTGGCAATGGCCGAGAGAGCTAAACCTTGACTTAAGCCAACATTCGGTATGGTCAGATGGTGCAGCTTCTCATTGTAAAGACTGATGACATTGATTTTATGGTGATGTGTGGGCTCTTCAGCCCTGCACATTTTGTACAATTCCCTCATTAATCTACTTTTTTTCCTATTCTCTAAAAAAAAGGAAGTTATATATGATTAACATCTCAGATTGTGGATGATTGTTGCAGGTTTAAAAGTATGCCTAACAATGTCCATTTAGTTTCATATTGTTCATTCATTGTATCTAACATCTGAGGTTTTGGATGATTGTGTAGGTTTAAAAGTGGTATAACAAGTATACATACGTAAGTGATGGAGCACATAATGATATCAGGTGAGCATACTCAATGTAAAGTCAACATAATAAAGTGGATTGATGAGTGGTAGATGTTATTGTATTTATGGTTTCCTCATCATTTGTAGTGTGTTGATGCAAGGCAATCTCAGACGAGCAAACTGTTGGAAGTTAAAACAATACCAGTAGTGGATAGTGATCAGCAAGCATTAAGATGTTATTGGAGGGAAAAGGAAAGGAAATATAGAGACACAATAACGTCAAGCTCGGGCACTAATGTGGAGGGTAATGCTAATTGCAGTTCAAGCAACTTGGATGGCATTGTGGATAAGATCATCAAGTATTTTAAAAATCAAACTAGACACTTATGTTGTGAAGATAAAATTGAGGCACTAAATAGGATGTTGCAGAGTCCAAGTATTGGGCAACTTTTTGATGCAGTGGGCACTAACAAATATCATGTAACATGTGCCCTTTTCATCAATCTTCCGAATACACTACAAAGTATGAGAAAGAATTCTAATGACCATGTTGAAGAGATCAACATTGATGATGGCTCTATATAGTGATGCATATTCATCAACAAATGAGATAAATATTTCAAGACTTTCTAGGGTATTGGGAGTAAGCAAGAAAGTTGTCTATGATACGATTGGACAGTTAAGTACAGTTGAGTCTGATCATAGTTTTCTGAAGGCAACTGGTAGGGAAACACGTACCACATGTATCACACAAGAGGTCAAGCATCTGATTATCACGTTTCGGATAACAGAGAGCAGGGTGTCACCAAATAAGAAGGATATAAGCAAGACCGGACTTGGCAAAAATCAATATTTGGAGCATCCTATTCACCTTCTTGATGTATCTCAGGTAATCCTATTTTCAATCATCAGTTCACAATTTTAGGTAATTATACAAGAACCATAACAAGTAACTTATAGTAACAATCTAATAGTAATAGCTAACTAGTAACAAGCTAATAGTAATAGTTAACTAGTAACAAGCTATTTTGAAATAGCTTATTGCAAGCAACTAACCAAGAAACTGGCTCTTAAGTAATAGCCAATTAGTAACAATCTAATTAGTAATAGCTAATTACTAATAACCATCCAAGAACCAACTATTTAGTAAAAGCTAATTGGTAACAAGATAATTAGTAATAACTAATTATTAACAACTAACCAAGAGTAGCTACTCAATAATAACACACTCTTAACAAGTTAAATAGTAATAGCTAATTACTAACAACTAAGAACCAGCTACTTAGTAATAGGTAACTCCTAACAAGCTAATTAGTAATAGCTAATTACAAACAAATAACCAAGAACCAGCTACTTAGTAATAGCTAATTAGTAGAAGCTAATTATTAATAGCTAATTACAAATAGCTAACTAAGAACTAGCTGCTTAGTAATATTTAATTACTAACAAGCTAATTCATAGTAGATAATTACTAATGACTAAGTAAGAACTAGCTACTTAGTAATAGCTAATTGGTAACAAGATAATTACTAATAGATTATTAGTAATAATTAATTACAAACAATTAACCAACGACTAGCTACTTAATAATAACTAACTATTAACAAGCCAAATAGTAGTCGCTAATTACTAAGAACTAACTAAGAACCAGCTACTTAGTAATAGGTTACTAATAGCTAATTACAAACAACTATCCAAGAACCTGGTACTTAGTAATAGGTAATTAGTAACAAGCTACTTAGTAATAACTAATTAGTAACAAGCCAATTAGCAATAGCTAATTACAAACACCTAACCAAGAACCAACTACTTAGTAATAGCTAATTAGTAACAAGCTAATTAGTAATAGCTAATTGTAAACAACTAACCAATAACTAGCTACTTAGTAATAGCTAATTACTATCAAGCTAATTAGTAACAAACTACTTAGTAATAGCTAATTAGTAGAAGCTAATTAGTAATAGCTAATTACAAACAGCTAACCGAGAACCAACTACTTAGTAATAGCTAATTACTAACAAGCTAATTAGTAATAGCTAATTACAAACAACTAACCAATAACCAGCTACTTAGTAATAGCTAATTACTACCAAGGTAATTAGTAACAAGCTACTTAGTAACAAGCTACTTAGTAATAGCTAAGTAGTAGAAGCTAATTAGTAATAGCTAATTACAAATAGGTAATCGAGAACCAACTACTTAGTAATAGATAATTAGTAACAAGCCAATTAGTAACAAGCTAATGAGTAACAAGCTAATTAGTAACAAGCTAATTAGTAACAAGCTAATTAGTAATAGCTAATTACAAACAGCTAACCAAGAAGGAGCTACTTAGTAATAGCTAATTACTAACTAGCTAATTAGTAATAGCTAATTAGTAACAAGATAATGAGTAACAAGCTAGTTAGTAACTAGCTAATGAGTAACAAGCTAGTTAGTAACAAGCTAATTAGTAAGAAGCTAATTAGTAATAGCTAATTAGTAACAAGCTAGTTAGTAACCACCTAATTAGTAACAAACTAATTAGTAATAGCTAATTAGCAACAAGATAATTAGTAATAGCTAACTACAAACAACTAACCAAGAACAAGCTACTAAGTAATAGCTAATTACTAAAAAGCTAATTAGTAATAGCTAATTAGAATCAAGCTAATTAGTAACAAGCTATTTAGTAATTACTAATTAGTAATTGCTAATTAGTAACAAGCTAATGAGTAACAAGCTAGTTAGTAATAAGCTAATTAGTATTAAACTAATTTGTAATAGCTAATTACAAGCAACTAACCAAGAAGAAGCTACTTAGTAATAGCTAATTAGTAACAAGATGATGAGTAACAAGCTAATTAGTAACAAGCATTTTAAGAACAAGCTAATTAGTAATAGCTAATTAGTAACAAGCTAATTAGTAATAGCTAATTAGTAACAAGCTAATTAGTAATAGCTAATTACAAACAGCTAACCAAGAACCAACTACTTAGTATAGCTAATTAGTAACAAGCTAATTGATAATAACTAATTAGTAAAAAGCTAATTAGTAACAAGCTATTTGGTAACAAGCTAATTAGTAATAGCTAATTACAAACAACTAACCAAGATCCAACTATTTAGTAATATCTAATTAGTAACAAGCTAATTAGTAATAGCTAATTACAAATAGCTAACCAAGAACAAGCTACTTAGTATAGCTAGTTAGTAACAAGCTAATTAGTTATAGCTAATTAATAACAAGCTAATTAGGAGCAAGTTAATTAGTAATAAGCTAATTAGTAATAAGCTAATTAGTAATAGCTAATTACAAATAGCTAACCAAGATCCAACTACTTATTAATATTTGATTAGTAACAAGCTAATTAGTAATAGCTAATGACAAACAGCTAACCAAGAACCAACTACTTAGTAATAGCTAATTGCTAACAAGCTAATTGTTCTCAGTAATAGCTAACTACTGAGAACCAACTAAGAACCAACTACTTAGTAATAGCTAATTACCAGCTAACCAAGAACCAGCTACTTAATAATGGCTAATTATTAACAAGCTAATTAGTGAGAACTAATTAGCAACAATCTAACACCTTGTAACAACTAACCACCAACTACTTAGTAATAGCAAACTGATAACTAGCTAATTTATGACTACGAATAACCACTTGTTTGTGTAATGTAGATGGAGCTATTTATACGCTTCAAACAATTGTATCCAATGATAAATACCCAGCTTCAAAAATTCGAATCATTGAAGCCATATTTTGTTAAGAGATTGAAAGGTAGATTCACATGTTGTTGCATTTATCATGCTCAAATGTCATACCTTAAGTATGCAATCAATCTCCTACGTCAATCAAGCTCGGTCGTGCATAGCTGTCTTTGTAAATGTGATTGTTCTATTTGTCAAGTGGGGGAGACATCAAGGTGCAATGCTTCAGCAACTACATTTCGATCGATTAGCAGCATTATAGAGAGTATTCTATGTCCACATCAAAATGATACCACATTCCACCAGTACAAATGTGTGATGGGTGAGTGCTCTGATTGTGGAGTAGGACATTTAAAGTGGTGTCCGAGAGAGACTAGCATTGAGGGATATCATATTCTTGTAAAGATCTTTGAAGATGTCAAGTCAATGTATGAAGGACAAGTTCATAAAAGGAAAGAATTGATAAAGAGGGAGATGAGTCCTAAAGTTGTAACAGGATTATTTGAGAAAACTCTAAAGAAATTAATCAAGCACAATTTCATTTATTTATGGCAAGCAAATTAGTCTAAGATGTGTGTCCCTTAATTCTCAGGTGATGTTGTGGTTTTCAATGGTTGATTTTGTAGAAAACTATACATTCTGCGAGCAAAATGAAATACAATCTTTGCATTGATGGTCTCTACAGGTAATTATTTTTGTGCATATCACATATTTTTGTTTGGAGGGTATTCCTAAAAAGGTAATCCACTTCTTCATATCTGATGACAAGAAGCATGACACCCTTTTTATGCAACATTGTTTCCAATTACATTGGCAGTGGTTGAGAGAGCTAAGTCTTGAATTAAGCCAACATTGGCTATGGTCATATGGTGCAACTTCTTAATTTAAAGCTAAACATACATTTTACTTCGTAGGAAGATATCCAGGGCTAACAGGCATGACTATGATATGGAACTTCTTTGAGTGAGGGCACCGGAAGGGAGAATATGATGGTGCAGGTGCAATTGTGAAAAGGGCGCTAACGCATGAACAACTTAAACCTGAAGGTGCAATGCTGAAGTGTGCTGCAGATGTTGTGAAATTTCTCAGGGGATATTTGTCAGAGTCAAAAGGGAAAGATGCCACACGTGTCTTCTGGGAAGTGAAGATTGAAGAAGTGAACCATGAGAAGGCTTGGGATTGTAAGGGGATATCTCAAGTTCAATCCTTTCATTTGATTGGTGGCTATTCAAGGTTAGATTGACATTGCATTGGTGTTAGAGAACTAACATGTTATTGCTTTGATTGTATCCATGGTCAGTGGAAAAGATGCATCAACAAATGCCACGTTCAAAATTGGGCGTACCATACTTTGACTCCTATCACTGAGTTAGATGAAGCACAAGACTGATCATTTTCCAATTTTACATTTGAATGTGATGGCAACTACCTATCAAATGCATTGGGAGTGGATGACAACTTTGCAATCAATGCAAAAGAGGACAATGATGAAGGTGCAGATTTCTATTTATTAAAGTGCACACAAGGAAAATAGTTCAGTTTGAAGAATGTAATGGATGCGTGGAACAACCTGATAGCTTCAAGAACATATTATGTGGTGGGTTTTTTTTATGAGAGACTAGAAGAGAGGATGTTAGAAACAAGACCACCAGCTTATATATATTCCCATCTTGTAAGATGCATTAAAATACCCATGTCACCAGTCCACGATTGTGCAGACATGTTTACCATAAATGGTGATGTGTATGAGGCCGTTTATAATAGTATGCGCTGGAATTTGTAATACCCATGTGATGTTGGACAACATTTTTTCTGGCACTATGTAGTACATGATTTGACTAGATAATTATAAACTAGTTTCTTCATAACCATTTTTGCGTTGAGAAGTTCAATCAAGTGGAACAACTGTTGCCTCCCTAATAAAGCTGCTAAATGGATAGCTAGATCCCTCGATTGAGGACTCTACTATAATGGATATCACTAACTTATCTCCTGCTTGTCTTCAGGTATTGCTGCTGCACAAAAAGATGTTGTAGGAGAGGCTTCTTCAATGCACTTCCCACAGGCCTGTTCACCTTGCTGATGTTGTGAGATACCTGTTGCAGAAATTCAAGAGCTATAGAGGGTTCAAAAACATTGCAATGAGGTGTCTTCTTGCTATCAAGACATCCCCTCTTGAGGATTTTCAACTATCTAAACATCTTTATAACACCTCCCCCAACCACTAGAGAGATTCATTACTTAACTTGTACTCCAGTTTCAGATTTGACATGATTTTCTCAAGTACATGAGCTTGTGTATCAGGAACCTTTGTATCTCTCTGACTTGTATCCAGCCCTGATGTATGTTCCCTGCTTCAACAGTATTTGTTGAGTATTTACGGTAATCTGGGACCCTTGTGTGGGATCCTGCCCTCTGTACACTTACACATACCATCATTAATGTAATGTTCTTGTTTTCCTAAAAAAAAGGGTGGAGTGCTTATGGGTACTATGCCTGTTCACTTGTACAGTTGCAATTTCAAAATTAAAGTCCGGGGAGTAGGCTTAGGCTGAACCTCCATTTCAAAAGGAAAAAAGAAAAGCATGGCAGCTTAGCCCCCTTAGAACAAAACATGCACTCCTGAAATAGATGAATTGATATGCAGGAGGAAGCATGATTTTGGAAGGAAATGGCATTTATGTTCCATTGGAATAGTTTGAATCCACCCATAGACTTAAAAGTTTTTTTTTTATGGAAAATAGAGATTAAATTCAATTTAGGAAATATTGTACAGGTGTGCAAGGGGCAGGCCCTCTTAGTACAATACATCTTAGAGAGAGTGACTCTCCACTGTTGGTATCTAACATTACATATGTTTTTTGAATACATGGCTTGATGCATAGGAGCATCAGAGATACTAGAAAGGTAGGCATGTCTAGCAAACTTCATTTCTTTCCAATCATTGTAAATTTAATTCCTACTACCATCTCCAAAGCATCTTTTATTTCTTCCAACCCAGATGTTCCATAATATTTGTGCTCTCCATGTGTGCTCTCCATAATATCTGTAGTGGTTGCACTTCTTCGTTGCTTTCAGGAGCAGCTCCCTCTGATCCATAAGCACCTCTTTACAACCAAGAGGTAAATCAACAATGCCATTAATGAAGAAAGGATCCATAATATCTTGCCCAGACATAAGGCTATTCCATGAGTTAAAGCCTTTTTTCCTGCACTTATTCATCTTAACAGGAAAAGGAGAAGCTTCTTCAGCATTCACCCGTCCAGTCCATAATGATTCCTATGACAAAAACCAGAGATTAGAAGCAAATATTGGATTTAAGGTATAACCCTCTTTAACTTTCATCCAAGCATAGAAATACCTCTAATAATTCCTTGTTCAACTTTATCTTTGACTAACCATCCCAGAGCATCACTAGAAATAGTAAACAAAATAGAACAATTCATAGCCACCCTAGAGTTGGCATTACTCAGTGTTTTTGTTATACTTTATGGGATATTTGGAATGAAGGTGTAATGCCTTGAGGATTTTAATGTGTTTTGTGTTTTGATTTAGCAGGTGAAGATCCATGAGGGTGTGAACGCGCATGGACTTGGAGATATTTAGGAGAATATTTTTAGAAGATGGTTATTTTTAGTTATTTTTGTAAAAAATAATGGATCGCTTTAGAAAGCGAGGTTTTTGTAAAAATAGAAAATTACGAACTTGTAAATAAAGCAAAAACACGCTTTTCGGAGCGCGGCCCTCATGTATCTTCTATTCAGGACGTAATAGGAAATTACTATAAATACGCATGCTCTGGTAGAGTATCCATCAGAGCATGTGGGGGGAGATTGTACCCAATTTGGTGTCGTCTCTTATCTCTTTCTGTCTTTGAGTATTTTTTTCTCTACGTTCGTATGTCTCTTATTCTCTACGTTCGTGCGTCTGTGGTACCTGGGGCAACAGTGGTATCAGAGCCAAGACGTTCGCGGAGGTGGTTGCAGCGTTTGATTGCGATTTGCAGCATTTGGGCCTGTTCGGGATTCGGCGTTCATCTCAACCGTCTGATCCAGTTGCGGCATTTGATTGCGATTTGTGGCATCCAGTCTGTTCGCGAATCGGCGTCCATCTCAACCATCTGGTCCAGTTGTGGCGTTTGATTGCGATTTGTGGCATCCGGTCCGTTCGCGAATCGGCATCCATCTCAACCGTCTGGTCCATGTTTTTCGTTCATTAAGTTTTTTTGAAGTTTTTTTGGTTTTAGTTACGCCGGACAAGTTTTTCGAATTTCACACTGTCACACTCTGTACCCTCTGTACCCCCTGTGCTCACTATGCTCTCTGTGCTCTCTGTACCCTTTGTACCCCCTGTGCTCTCTGTGCTCTCTGTACCCTCTGTACCCTCTGTGCTCACTGTGCTCTCTGTGCTCTCTGTACCCCCTGTGCTCCTTTTCGGTTACTCCTTCTCGGTTACTCCTTCGGCTTACTCCAAGGCGTCGACTAAGGCATAGAACTATGGCATAACTTTGGCATCTTTGGCTTCTCTGGCACTCATGGTTCTCTTCGTTCTCTTGGTTCTCTTGGTTCCGTTGGCTACGCGCGAACCAATTCTAACATATGAGTGGCAATAAGGGCTTAGTTATTTCCCTAGTTAGCCTAGTTAACCCACATAGTTCCTTATTTAGTATGTAGGGGATTTGAACCCAGAACCTCATACTACCAAGAGATAAGTTTTATCCACTAGGCTATTTCCTCTTTTTGATACTCTATTCCTTTTAATAAATATTTAACATAACTTTTATCTCTCTCTCCTTTTATTCATTTATTTATTTATTTATTTATTTTTATTTTAGTTTTCTTTTATTTATTTATCACAATACTTCTATTTATTTATTAATAATACTTTATTATTATTATTATTATTATTAGTAGTTATTTAAATGTTATTGTTAAACGTCTTTTCCTATGTTTAGACCTAGGTTTTGCATCTTTCCATACGGCCATGGACACTACCCAAAATATCGATGATTTTTAGTTCCTCACCCCTCCCTGGGTTATCAATTGAGCAACAAGTCAAACTTTTACGACATGAACTTCAACATGCCCAAAATGAAATAAAAGAACGTTATGTTGCACTCCAACAACTACAAAGCGATGACAATAACCTAGTCCGGGTAGTGAAGGCCATTATTACCGCCCAAGAGCAAGGAACACAATCCAAGATTGGTGCCAAAAAATTCCAATTTTCACGATTTGACGGACGAAAAGATGGCCAATTTGTTCTCTCATGGTTATCCCAGTTTGATGATTTCTACTCTGATGAATCTTATTCTGAACAGGAAAAAGTGAAATTTGTAACCAACTACTTCGTAGGAAAGGCTCAGTTATGGTGGAATGTTTTGCGCCATAGCACAGATCGCCCCACCACATGGCAAGCCTTTCAAGACAAGCTCAAGGAGTCCTTCCTTCCTCCTCAGTTTCACTTACATGCCCGTCGCTCTTGGACGACTTTTGGATGGAAAGATGGAGATACTGTTTCTACCTATACTGAACATTTTTGGCAACGTTTATTACTTATACGTTCACTTGAAATGATTCCTGAAGATACTTTACAGCGGAAATATGAAGATGGTTTGGAGATGGGAATCCAAGCTAAGCTCAACACCTTACGTCCGACGATGCTCTATGAAGCTATTTCTTTTGCACATGATGCTGAGAAAGAATTTCAATCTATCACTAAGTCCATTCCCTTACAACAAACACGTCAACGACCACAACTAATCAAACCCACTTTTCCACTCAAGCGTTCCTTTTCTACTTTTTCTTCTCCTCCTTTTCAATGTCCACCTACTTTTCAACGAACACCTATTTTTCAACGACCTCATCAATCCACTTTTTGCCCAATCCCCAAGACAAACCCCTTACACCCTACCAAACCTCCAACCTTTCAAACTACGACGATGGATGCCCAAAAGAGGTCCCGTATCATTTGTTGGAATTGTGGTAAGATTGGTCATACCAAAGCTCGATGTAGGTTCCCAACTAACCACATGCAACCTGGCGGAGCTAAAGTACATAACATGGAGGTGGTTCCTGAAGATATTCAATTTGAAGACATTCAACCTGATTGGACTGAAGACGCATTGGAGCAGGATCTAAGTACCTTGGGTAACACAATTTCTATTCATTCTTTACTTTGCATGCAAGGTACTATTAATGGTAAAGTTGTTAATATTTTACATGATGATGGTAGTTCACATGACTTTATTTCTCACATATTAGTCAAAGATCTCCAATTAACCCCACTTCCTTCTATGTACAAAGTTAAGGTTGCATTCCAAGGAAATAGATATAATGTTACAAGTGAAGTGCATAATGTTCAAATTTGTATAGGCTCATACATGGATAAACGCACATTCTTAATTGCTCCTTTGCAGTCCTATGATGTTATACTTGGTATGCCTTTTCGTCACCATTATAATCCATGCATTGATTATCATACACACACCATGCGTTTTAAGTTTAACCATCAAGATATTTGTTTGTCTGCAATACATGATTTCCAACCATTCCCATTAATTAGTCATACACAAGTAAAACGTGCATTCCAAAAAGGCTACAATTCATGTATTGTTTTTGTCAATAACATAGTCGATTATCTACATCCACTTCCTAATACCAATAAATCATTTATGGATTCTTATAAGGATTGTTTTATGGCTGATTTTCCTTCTAAACTACCACCTTTGAGAGGATCCCTTGATCATAGTATATACTTAATTCCTGGTAGTTCTCCTCCCCATAAAGCACCTTATAGGCATGGACCTTTGCATCAACAAGAAATAACCAATCAAGTTAAGGATTTACTTCACAAAGGACTTATCATGCCTAGTTCTTCTCCCTTTGGAGCACCTGTTCTTTTAGTAGAGAAGAAGAACAAGACTTATAGGATGTGCATTGATTATAGAGCACTCAATAAGATCACAAAAAAAATAGATATCCTATTCCTAGGATAGATGATTTATTAGATAAACTTCGTGGAGCACGTGTCTTTAGTAAAATTGATCTTAAATCTGGGTATCATCAAATAAGAATGTCACCAAATGATATTTTTAAGACTGCCTTTCGAACTCAGACCGGTCACTTTGAATTCATGGTAATGCCTTTTGGACTTACCAATGCACCTGCTACATTTGCACGCATGATGAATAATATTTTTCTTGAATACCAAGCTTTTGTTCTATAGTAAGAATGATGATGACCATGAAAAGCATTTAGCAATAGTTTTTAATTTGTTATGCACCAACCAACTTTATGCAAATCTTGAAAAGAGTTACTTTTTCCAAAGAGAATTAGAGTACTTAGGCCATATTGTTTCAAGTCAAGGAGTTCATGTAGATCCAAAGAAGATTAAAGTAATTAAAGAATGGCCTATACCACAATCGGTGAATGATGTTCGCTCTTTTCTTGGATTAGCTAGTTTTTATAGAAAGTTTGTAAAAGTTTTTTCTTATTTAGCCCTCCCACTCACTTTATTATTAAAGAAAAAGTTAAAATTTGCATGGGGATTGCCACAACAACAATCTTTTGAAAAACTTAAACAATCACTTTCTCATGCACCTGTTTTGCAATTACCTGATTTTACACAACCTTTCCATGTAGTTACAGATGCTAGTGGCTCAGGTATAGGTGTTGTATTGATGCAAAATGATCATCCCATTGCATTTGAAAGTAGGAAGCTTAAACCTTCTGAAAAGAACTACAATACATATGATAAAGAACTTTTGGCAGTTGTACATGCTTTAAAAATTTGGAAACATTATCTCATGGGTACAGAAGTCATAATCAAAACCGACCAACAAGCTATTAAACATTTACTCAATCAACCATTGATTTCAGATCGACATATCAAATGGGCTTCATACATACAAAATTTCCAGCCTATGATTCAATATCAACCTGGCAAAGCTAATGTTGTAGCTGATGCCCTGAGTCGTTTTCCATCCCCACAAACAAATATTGTTTTTGTTAATAACATTTCTGTGGTTCATATTCATTCATTTCATGACATGATTCCTACATATGCATCTGATTTATATTTCTCACAAACATGGAATGCTTTCAATAATTCTACTACATTTCATAATGGATTCTTGTATTTTGATCATAAGCTATGTATTACACAAGATTTTAAAGAATTTGTTATGAAAGAGATGCATGAACCACCATATATGGGTCATAGGGGCATACAAAGTACTGTTTCTACATGTAAAGATTCTTCTTTTGGCCAAATATGGAAAAGGATATTACACAATATGTTTCCCAATGCATTGTTTGTCAACGTGTCAAAAGACATCATGGTAAAGCATTTGGATTATTAATGCCACTTCCCATACCTAATGTGCCATGGGAACAAATTTCTATGGATTTTATTACAAGTCTTCCTACAACTTCATCACATCATGATATGATTTGGACAATTGTTGATAGGTTTAGTAAACAAGCATATTTCATTCCTTGTACGAAAACTCTTTATGCACCTCAAGCTGCCAAATTATTTATTAAATGTATTTTTCCACATCATGGTTTTCCAAAAGTAATTTTATCCGATCGTGATGTTCGTTTTTGTAATCACTTTTGGGTTGCATTATTTAAAAATTTAGGCTCTAAAATAGATTTTTAGTTTTGCATTTCATCCTGAAAGTAATGGGCAAAGTGAAGCTACGAATAGTACTATTTTGGATCTATTACGTTGTTATTCTTTAGATAATCCAACTAATTGGGATGAGAAACTTTCTTCACTCCAATTTGCATATAATAACACAACACATACCACTACTGGACGTGCACCAAATGAAATTGTATATGGTAAAAAGCTTCCTACTCCCATGTCTATCATGCAAACTGACATACCTATGGCTGATTCTTTTGCACAAGATCATATTTCTATACTTCATGAGGTTCATGAGCATATTAAAAAGAGTCAGGAACGTTATACCCGTAATATTAATAAGAAACGAGCAGCTAAACAATTTAATGAAAATGATTATTTTTGGTTACGCATAATTAAACGACGTTTGAAAAATATTCTACAACATCCTAAGGTAAAACTTGCACCACGTTATTATGGACCTTTCCGTATTATTCAAAAAATTAATAAGAATGCTTTTAGATTAGATATACCTTCTCATTGGAATATTCATAATTCTTTTCATATCAATTTATTGAAACCATTTAAAGGAATTTTACCACTCATTCCTATTTTGGATGATCCTCCATTGTTAGAAAAGGATGCTGAAGTTTTAATTCCAGAAAAAATACTTGATCATGATGTTACTACTACACGCATAGGTAATCAATACCATAGATATTTGATTAAATATAAAAATCATTCATTCGAAGAATCACAATGGATTCACAAAACATCACTAATTCCACATTATCATCATTTGATTTCTGCTTATCATTCACAATCACATTAAATTCCAGTTTTCCAGTTCCATGCATGTTTTTTTTTTTTTATTTACATGGCACATACCTATGATTGTTCAGTGATGCGACATGTGATTGGTCATCCATGTCTATTTTATTTTTTATCAACTGAGGTCAGTTGCTCGCCAACTGGGCAGCATGTTATACTTTATGGGATATTTGGAATGAAGGTGTAATGCCTTGAGGATTTTAATGTGTTTTGTGTTTTGATTTAGCAGGTGAAGATCCATGAGGGTGTGAACGCGCATCGACTTGGAGATATTTAGAAGAATATTTTTAGAAGAATATTTTTAGAAGATGGTTATTTTTAGTTATTTTTGTAAAAAATAATGGATCGCTTTAGAAAGCGACGTTTTTGTAAAAATAGAAAATTACAAACTTGTAAATAAAGCAAAAACACGCTTTTCGGAGCGCGGCCCTCATGTATCTTCTATTCAGGACGTAATAGGAATTTACTATAAATACGCATGCTCTGGTAGAGTGTCCATCAGAGCATGTGGGGGGAGATTGTACCCAATTTGGTGTCGTCTCTTATCTCTTTCTGTCTTTGAGTAATTTTTTCTCTGCGTTCGTACGTCTGTTATTCTCTGCGTTCGTGCGTCTGTGGTACCTGGGGCAACAGTTTTTGTCTCTAATCTCAATTATGTCTATAATCTCGATTATGGTCTCGATGTATTCCATGATATATAGACAAATTCTCTTCATCAAGAGGAATTAATATGGAAATAATATCTGCATACTCAATACAATTTGGGGCTATTAACCATTTCCAAAGTTGATCACAAAGAGTTTCTGACAGATAGTTAAGTCTTTCATTGATTGTCATCTTTGGTAATGCTAGACAACATCTTCTAATGTTGTAAAATAACCTGTAAGCAGTAGTATCAATTATCAATGTATTGTCAAGACCGTACTTCATACTCTTGTCCCAGAAATGAGCCAGTTTCTTAAAATGGATTGAAAAATTCCAAAAACACTGATCCCTCCCCCAAATATCCATAAATTTCCTCCTGAACATCAGGAAGATTGTATCAATACTTTTTTTGACCTCGTCTAGATTATAGACACTCAAAATCAAAACATTGAAATGTTCAAGGCACCATTGAAGAAAAGCATTACTGTCAAGAAAGGCCAGCTTACTTTGGATATTCATAAATACTTCCACTTCAAGAATCAAGGCCGGTAGGTTGTAAATCCTTGTGAATAGGTTTCAATTCCTCTATCTCCTCCTCTGTCAAGCCACGTTGAATCTTTGGAGGGTCCCTTTCTATCTCAATAAATTTCGGTTTCATTATCACATGATCCAACCTCTTTTGTTTTTTTGACTTGCCTAGTATTATTTTAGGCTCTTGATTTCCTTTTGGTGTAAACACTAGTACAGGATTAGTTTGAGTTGAAACACATACTTTCTCCTCAATTGCTATTGCAATAAGATCAGTTTGAGTTGAAATAGTGTTGGAGACCTCTAAATCTCCAAAGGCTTGATCTATAGGGATTTAAGAGCACCTCTATATCAGCTATCGACCAAAATTTACACAAATATTACCTTGATTTACCAAATCATTAACTATCACTTCTCCAAGTGAAAACTTTTCTTCTTCAAGAAATCTGCTTCAGAGATTAACTTCATTACCTGCACATATCTTCAAATTTCTTCAAACTAATGATACATATATCTCCATGCTACCTTTACACAATCATATCAACCATTAGACCTTCAAAAGAATCATTAAAACTTTAATTTGATCTTTAAGATCAAAGGTATGTCAGAAGTTGTCTTCCTGAACAAGCGGCTTTGACATAGTCAACTTCTAAGGTTGATTTCTCACACCACAAGTCCCATTTTGCTAAATGCTTTTAGCCATAGCTTCCTTACCTTCCAACTTAGATTTTGAATGCTCATCTGTCAAAAACTTTACACTATGCACTAAGATCCAAGCAAAACAATGACACCAAAAAGTGTGCAACTTTGAGAGGTCTAGTTGCAGACTTTACATATACATGTTCCTATTGATCATACACACAACCTAAAGGAACTAGACCATGAAACTTTGAACATAGCTTGATTAGCTTCTAGATTAGATATGTACAAAAGATTTCCTCATCCACACAATGAGACTCAGAGAAATCAGAGAAAGTCTCGACACTAACTTCTGAAGATGACTCTCTACACATCTATCACATGGACCCTTGTCTTATAGTGACTCTCTCATTTATTTCTTTACATTATTGACTTATATAGATATGATTCTAGACTCATCCCGCATCTATTGCATTTGTCTTTATCATTCTAATGATCATTTATACTCAAAGTACAAGAATTTTCATATGCAATGTACATATGTATACAAGCTACATTTCTGAGATCTCTTCACCATCTTCAATGACTTATTTAGCTTCATTGTGATTCTTGACTTGCTCCAAGTTCTTCATAATCATCAATTTTGGATTGCTTTGTTCCAACAAATAGGACATGTTTGAGTTGAAATAGGATCAGTTTGAGTTCAAACTGATACTTATTTAGTTTTTTTTCCTTTTGGGCATCTTTGTGCTCAACTTCTGAGGATATAAGACTGTCTTTTGTGACAACTGTGGATGGAAATTTGTTCTTTATCTGACCTATAAGCCAAACATCATTACAACTTACAATCAATGACACTATTAGTCTATCAAAAATTGTACAGAATAGGGTAAATACAATCAATAAAATCGTTACAAAATAGGCTAAATACAAAATCCTATGAGAGTTAATCAATTTGGACAATGTCACGTGTGGATAGTAACTATTACAAAGAGGTTTTGTAAGAAGGTGAATAGTAGAACTGAATAGTGAAATCAATTTCCTCACTTTGAAACTATTTACTACTATCCAAATCATATCATTGTAAAAAGGCATCATGAGAGGACCGATTGTAAAATTCATACAAATGCGTTCCTAATGTTTATGATGACATTAAGACTTCAAATTATTTCCAAATTGGTGCTTAAGTTACAGACAAATGCCATTTTTCCCATACAATACCAAAAGAAGAATTGTTTACATCATTACAATCAATGACACAATTGAGCTATCAAATATGTACATGGTATATAATATGAGGCAGAGACAACAAAATATTTTAATAACATCAATAAAAAATAGGCTGATCACAAATTGTGATGATAGCTAATAGATTTGGATGATGCCACACGTGCAGATAGTAACCATTACAAAGGAAAATGATGTAAGAGGGTGAACACTAGTACTATTCTTTCAGAAGATCCTCTATATCATGTTCAACGCCTCTGTTCAAGTGTGACTAAGTACTCTGCTGCCTTGTAATTGCGTGCAAATGGCTTGGCTTCTTCTGTCCTTTCACAGGTTCTTGCAAATTTCTTTTTTCATTTGCCATAAACTGTGCTAGAGTGGCATCCTCTTGTACATGAACACCTACAACCTTTGTTGGGGATCCACACATGTCAGAATCTGAGGCTGGGTTACAATAGTTTTTCTAGAAGGAGGTTTCATTTGTAGCATTCGTTTGAAGAACATCTCTATTTGTACTTTGATTAAGATCAAAATTTTTATTTTGTAGATGAGCTTTGTTTGACCAAACAACGGGATCATTATCAACTACAGAGTTGTGGCTAGCTAGATGAATATCTGAGCTGCTAACTGGATCAAGAACATTCTCAATCATTCCATCTAGACCACTATGAGAGTCAATGCGTGTGGACTTTGCATCATGCATGTTGTCAATTGGACAAGGATCCACACTAGCATCCATTGCAGATGGTGTTTGGAGGAAGGATGGAATATTTTCTTTCTCTTTCGATGATGAAGATTGGGCATAAATCTTACTTTCAACAAATGGTGTACGTCCAACATTCTCACTTATCCCAAGCTCCCTATCGTATGCAGCATCAGCATTGTTGGTAATTGCTCCTATTGAGGTACGAGCAACTACTTAGCACAATGAAACCAGCTAGATTAGTGTTCCACTAGAGGGTTAAAGAGTAATAATTAGTAATAGCTACTTATTAATAGATGATCAATAATAGCTAATCAGTAATAGTTGATTAGAAATAGCTACTTATTAGTACCTATTTTGTAATAGCTAATTCGTAATAGCTAATTTGTAATAGCTAATTCGTAATAGCTTATTTGTAATAGCTAAACAGTAGTAGCTAATCAGTAATAGCTAATTAGTAATAGCTAGTTCATAATAGCTATTTTGTAATAGCTAATTCATAAGCTAATCAATAATAGCTAATGAGTAATAGCTAATGAGTAATAGCTAATCATTAATAGCTAATCAGTAATAGCTAATTAATAATCACGAATTAGTAACAAGCTAATTATTAATAGCTATCTACTAACAACTATCGAACAATCAACTACTTAGTAATAGCTAATTACGAACAACTAACCAAGATCTAGTTACTTCATAATAACTACTTAGTAATAAGCTAATTAGTAATGGATAATTCATAATAGAGAATTAATAATACCTAATTAGTAATAGCTAATTTGTAATATCTAATTCGTAATAGTTAATTCGTAATAGCTAATTCGTAATAGCTAATCAGTAATAGCTAATCAATAATAGCTGATCAGTAATAGCTAATGAGTAATAGCTAATTAGTAACAAGCTAATCAATAATATCTAATCAATAATAGCTAATTAGTAATAGCTAATTCATAATAGGTAATTAGTAATAGCTACTTAGTAATAGCTGATTACTAACAAACTAAATATTAATTCATAGTAGCTAATTCATAATATCTAATTAGTAATAGGTGATTAGTAACAAGCTAATTAATAATAACTTACTAATAAGCTAACTAAGAACCAGCTACGTAGTAATGGCTAATTAGTAAAAGCTATGAAGAATTAGCTACTTAGTTATAGCCACTTAGTAATAACTACTTAGCAATAGCTGCTTAGTAGTAGCTACTTGGTAATAGCTACTTAGTAATAGCTGCTTAGTAATAGTTACTTAGTAATAGCTATTTAGTAATAGCTAATTGGTAACAAACTAATATATTAATAACTATTTCTAATAGCTAACTAACA
>CM035427.1:166320944-166325944 GCA_020310875.1 Ceratopteris richardii
CAGATTCAAGAAATTCAATACTTGAAGGACTAAGGAGTGAAAGCTTGGAGTTAAAGCTCGAGGAGAAGACTATTTGACATCAAGAAAGGCAAAAGGAGTTCAATTTGAAGTGAAGGTACATACATTGTTTGTAAAGCTTGAAGTTTTCCAATACACAGGTGGATACAAGATGGGAGAAAGCTTGCAGATTGATAAGCTAGATAGGGAGAACTATCCAGCATGGTCCATGAGGATGGAAGCACACCTCATGAGCAAAGATCTTATATCATTTATTACAGGAGATGAAGAAAAACCAGAGTTTGCAGATCCAAGTATTCCTACTAGGGAAGAACTTGCAATGTTGAAGACTTGGATGAGAAAGGATGCTCAAGCAAGGAGTATCATCTACATGGCTGTAAATGATTACCTTCTACCTCACATCAGAGGTTTGGAAAGTGCCACAGATGTTTGGAATGCCTTGGAAGAGCATTTCCAAAATACAACTAAGTCAAGGAAGTCCTCACTATGGGCTGAGTTCACAACCTTCAAGAAGAAGAACTCACAATCAATTTCAGATTATGTGGCAAGGATGAAAGATATTGCAGATAGCTTGGGAGCAGTGGATGAAGATATTGAAGAAGAAAAGTTGGTAAGACAAATACTTACAGGTCTAAGAGGTGATGAGAAGTGGAAGCCTTTTATCTTGTCCATAGAATTGTCACTTGATCACTTTACTCCTGATCTTAATCAATTGCTAGGACACATGCTAACCTTTGAGCAGGATCTTAAGGGAGACAATGATAGAAGTACAAGTCAAGCCATGTACTCCAAGGACAAGAAAAAGAATGGCAAGGGAAAGCAATCAAATGATGATGAAGGGAATTCAAATCAAGCTAACTTCACAAAAGGGAAGACAAATTTCAGAGGTAAAGGAAGAGGAGGTAAGAACAAAGATAATGCTAAAGCTTGTTGGATTTGTGGCAGAACAAATCATTTGGCAAATGATTGTTGGTATAACAATCAAAGTGGAGGATACAAAAATCAGAGTTATAATCAAAGAGGTAGAGGAGGCAGAAACCAAAGAGGCAATTACAGAGGAAGAGGTGGTAGGACATCATATGGTAGAGGAGGTGGAAGAAACTTCCAATCTCAGTCCTACAACAATAATTATTACAATTATGCATCAGATCAGAAGGATGACATGACTCTTATCTTGAATGCAACTCATGAATCAATGGGAGAAGATCAAAGAGTGTTTTATATTGACTCAGGGTGTAGTAACCATCTGAGTGGGAATCTATCCTTGATGACTGATATGGAAGCAAGGGTGAATGGACATACAGTTCAAACAGGTGACAATACCAAACATAAAGTGGAGAGCATTGGATCAGTGAAGACAAAGAGTGGAAGTACACTTCTGAGCAAGGTACTTTATGTTCCTACTATTCCTAAAAATTTGATAAGTGTAGGGCAAATTGTGGAGAAAGGATATGAGGTAAGATTCACAAATGATGGTGTCTATGTACAAGATCCAAATCAGGGATATAGAACCATAATTGCAGGTAAAAAGGAAGGGAGATTGTTCACTCTCAAGGTCCAAGGTAATGTGGGACATGCATTGTTTACCTATGGAGGTCAAAAGGTATCTGAATTAGACCTATGGCATAAAAGGCTAGGTCATTTCAATGAGAGAGCTATAAAGGAGATGTCAAAGAATCAGGTAGTGCTTGGATTGCCAAACATTGAAGGGCAACATATGGTGTACAAGTGTGAAGCTTGTCAATTAGGTAAATCACATAAGAGTTCTTATAACAAATCAGGGTACAAGTATTCAAATATGCTTGAATTGGTTCATACAGATGTATGGGGACCCTCAAGGGACTATAGCATAAATGGATCCAGATATTATGTGTTGTTTGTTGATGATGCAACCACGTGGATTACTTTGTATGTAATCAAGGACAAATCAGAAGTCTTCAAGACATTCAAACACTTTCATGCTTATGCAGAAAGGATCACAGGACAAAAGCTCAAGAGGTTAAGATCAGATGGAGGGGGAGAGTATTTCTCAAAAGAGTTTGATGATTATTTGTGGAATGCAGGTATCAAAAGAGAAGTAACTTGCAGGTACTCCCCTCAACAGAATGGAGTAGCAGAAAGGAGGAATAGGACTCTTGTAGAGTTTGCAAGAGCTATGATGAAGGAAAAGAATTGTCCAAATTACTTATGGGCAGAGGCCATTAACACTGCAACATATCTTGTGAATAGGTTGCCTTGTAAAGCTTTGGATGGAGGAACCCCTTATGAAGCATGGTGGGGTAAGAAGCCTAGTCTTGATCATTGTAAAGTATTTGGATGTATTGCATATGCTTATGTTCCTTCACAATTAAGACATAAGCTAGAACCAAAAGCAGAGAAGTATGTGTTTATTGGATATGATGATAGACAAATGGGTTACAGGTTGTGGAGTCCATCCACAAAGCAATTTCTTGTTACTAAAGATGTGACATTTGATGAGCAAAACATGTGGTATACAGGATCACCAAATGAGTATACAGATGTTGAAGTAACTCAAAGAAAAGGAAAGGCAAAGGTAAAAGTTTGTGAAGAAATTGTTGATGAAGTTGATTCTAGATGTAGAGTGCAGGATCATGTAGAAGAAGGGCCAAGATTTGATCCAGAATCAAATGTGGCTGAAACTTCAAGAAGTGCAGAAATCAGAAGATCTACAAGAGAAAGGAAAGAGCCTATAAGGTATAGTTATGATACATCTTTCCTAACAACAAAAGATTATGCCTACATTGTGAAAACAGAAGAAGATCCAACCACTTATGAAGAAGCCAAAGGTAAACAGAATTGGGAGAAGGCAATGCAAGAAGAGTATGATGCTCTACTTGAAAATGAAACTTGGGAATTAGTACCAAGACCAAAGAATCAGAAAGTCATTGGATGCAAGTGGGTATATAAAACAAAAAGGTTTGCAGATGGTAAGGTGTCTAGATATAAGGCTAGACTTGTGGTTAAAGGTTATGCCCAAACTTATGGGGTAGATTATGATGAAACCTTTAGTCCTGTTGCTAAGATGTCTACAATTAGGACATTGATTGCTATTGCTACTTGCAAGGGATGGAAATTATCACAATTGGATGTGAAAAATGCATTTCTAAATGGATATATTGCAGATGAAGTATATATGGAGCAACCAGAAGGCTTCATGGAATCAAATGGATCAGATTATGTGTGTAAGCTCAAGAGAGCTTTATATGGGTTGAAGCAAGCCCCAAGAGCTTGGAATTATAGATTGGTCAAGTTCTTGAATGAATGTGGATTTCAAGCATCAAAGGCAGATAGTAGCTTGCTAGTGAAGGCAAGTGAAAATGGATATATTTACATGTGCATTTATGTTGATGATATTATTGTTACAGGAACAGATGCTCAAGGAATCAATGAACTCAAGAAGCAAATAGAGAAGGAGTTTAAGATAAGTGACTTGGGAAACTTATCTTATTTTCTAGGAATGCAGATTGTGTATACTCAACATGGAGTATATATTTCACAAGAGAGATACTTGAAGAATCTTCTAGTCAAGTTTAACATGGAAGATTGCAGGACCTCAACTACACCATTGGAGGTAAATCATAAATTAAGCAGGTATGGAGGTGAAGAGTTCAATGATATGAAGAAATATCAGAGTTTGGTAGGTAGTTTAATCTATGCTACCTTGACAAGGCCAGATCTATCATA
Source organism: Ceratopteris richardii (assembly GCA_020310875.1). Lineage (NCBI taxonomy): Eukaryota > Viridiplantae > Streptophyta > Polypodiopsida > Polypodiales > Pteridaceae > Ceratopteris > Ceratopteris richardii. Next base: position 166,324,668 of record CM035427.1, read on the forward strand.
TGCAGTAGGTGTGTTGTCACAATTCATGCATTGTCCAAAGAAGACTCATTGGATTGCAGCCCAAAGGGTACTCAGATATATCAAGGGAACCCTAAGTGAAGGTTTGTATTATGGTTTCACTTCTGACACAAGAATCAAAGTGTTTAGTGATGCAGATTGGGCAGGTGACTCTGATGATAGAAGGTCTACTCATGGATATCTATGTTATGTTGGAGATAAGTTAGTATCTTGGTGTTCAAAGAAGCAACATACAGTTGCTTTATCATCCACAGAAGCTGAGTATAAGGGAATGGTAGAAGCTGCAAAAGAAGTGATATGGTTGAAGACCTTGATGAAGAGTTTTGAGTTTGATCATAGTACTCCAATAATTTTTGGAGACAATATGAGTTCTTTGTATTTGGCAGCTAACCCTGTTTTTCATGCCAGGACTAAGCATATAGAGATTCAGTATAATTTCTTGAGGGAAAAGGTACTAGATAAAGAGATTGAAGTGATGTACACTCCAACAAAAGAACAAGTGGCAGATATGATGAGAAAGAGTTTGGATGGACCTAAGTTACAAAGGTTCAAAGACATGGCAAGTATCAAGAAGACAGAGAAAACCTCAATTGATGATTGAGGGGGAGCTGTTGGTGCAGATCAATCACCAATTGAAGGCTTGGAAGACCAAATGATGAAGGAAGAATCAATTCCTAAAGTGTGGAAGAAGATTACATTCAGATGACAAGAGAAGTGTACACATATGTACATTAGCATAGTCATGGATGACTTAGATCATTTTGTTCAGTAAGAATTATGTACAAATTATCTATAAATACCTTGAGAAAAGTCGGGGCATGTATGAGAGCACATGTGACAATAGTTAGATGTCAAGAATGAGGGAGATAGAAGTTATGAGATAGAGGAAAGTGAATTTGAGTTAGCTCTCATCACTCAGCTGTATTTTCTCTGAGTAAATGAAAAGTTTTGCGCCCGATGTTTCTGCGTGTTCTCCTTCTACAGTAGATCAATTGTGAAATGCTTTTGTACAAGTCTAAGTTGAGAGTTGCTTGACCTCTGTGCAAAGTTTTAGCTTCCAATTGTAATCAGGCTGAGTGAATTAAGTGTAGGAACATTCATATGTGAAGCATGTTCACTAGTTCCTAAAACAGGCGCAGATTTCAAAGTCAATGTTTTGGTCATTTCTCCTAGCACAGTTTAAAGTTTTGCATGAGTGAGAGCTTAATCTTTAAGTTGGAAGATAAGCTACTTATGTCTAGAAGCATTTTGTAAAACGG
>CM035427.1:166358265-166363265 GCA_020310875.1 Ceratopteris richardii
TACCAAACTCTGATATTTCTTCATGTCATTGAGTTCTTCACCTCCATACCTGCTTAATTTATGATTTACCTCCAATGGTGTAGTTGAAGTCTTGCAATCTTCCATGTTAAACTTGACTAGAAGATTCTTCAAATATCTCTCTTGTGAAACATATACTCCATGTTGAGTATACACAATCTGCATTCCTAGAAAATAAGATAAGTTTCCCAAATCACTTATCTTAAACTCTTTCTCTATTTGCTTTTTGAGTTCATTGATTCCTTGAACATCTGTTCCTGTAACAATAATATCATCAACATAAATGCACATGTAAATGTATCCATTTTCACTTGCCTTCACTAGCAAGCTACTATCTGCCTTTGATGCTTGAAATCCACATTCATTCAAGAACTTGACCAATCTGTAATTCCAAGCTCTTGGGGCTTGCTTCAACCCATATAAAGCTCTCTTGAGCTTACACACATAGTCTGATCCAATTGATTCCATGAAGCCTTCTGGTTGCTCCATATATACTTCATCTGCAATGTATCCATTTAAAAATGCATTTTTCACATCCAATTGTGATAATTTCCATCCCTTGCAAGCAGCAATAGCAATCAATGTCCTAATTGTAGACATCTTAGCAACAGGACTAAAGGTTTCATCATAATCTACCCCATAAGTTTGGGCATAACCTTTGACCACAAGTCTAGCCTTGTATCTAGACACCTTACCATCTGCAAACCTCTTTGTTTTATATACCCACTTGCATCCAATGACTTTCTGATTCTTTGGTCTTGGTACTAATTCCCAAGTTTCATTTTCAAGTAGAGCATCATACTCTTCCTGCATTGCCTTCTCCCAATTCTGTTTACCTTTGGCTTCTTCATAAGTGGTTGGATCTTCTTCTGTTTTCACAATGTAAGCATAATCTTTTGTTGTTAGGAAAGATGTATCATAACTATACCTTATAGGTTCTTTCCTTTCCCTTGTAGATCTTCTGATTTCTGCACTTCTCGAAGTTTCAGCCTCATTTGATTCTAGATCAAATCTTGGCCCTTCTTCTACATGATCCTGCAATCTACTTCTAGAGTCAACTTCATCAACAACTTCTTCACACACTTTTACCTTTGCCTTTCCTTTCCTTTGTATTTCTTCAACACCTGTATAATCATTTGGTGATCCTGTATACCATGTATTTTGCTCATCAAATGTCACATCTTTTGTAACAAGAAATTGCTTTGTGGATGGATTCCACAACCTGTAACCCATCTGTCTATCATCATATCCAATAAACACATACTTCTCTGCTTTTGGTTCTAGCTTATGTCTTAATTGTGAAGGAACATAAGCATATGCAATACATCCAAATACCTTACAATGATCAAGGGTAGGTTTCTTACCCCACCATGCTTCATAAGGAGTTCCTCCATCCAAAGCTTTGCAAGGCAACCTATTCACAAGGTATGTTGCAGTGTTAATGGCTTCTGCCCATAAGTAATTTGGACAATTCTTTTCCTTCATCATGGCTCTTGCAAACTCTACAAGAGTCCTATTCCTCCTTTCTACTACTCCATTCTGTTGAGGGGAGTACCTGCAAGTTACTTCTCTTTTGATACCTGCATTCCATAAATAATCATCAAACTCTTTAGAGAAATACTCTCCCCCTCCATCTGATCTTAACCTCTTGAGCTTTTGCCCTGTGATCCTTTCTGCATAAGCATGAAAATGTTTGAATGTCTTGAAAACTTCTGATTTATCCTTGATTACATACAAAGTAATCCACCTGGTTGCATCATCAACAAACAACACATAATATCTGGATCCATTTATGCTATAGTCCCTTGAGGGACCCCATACATCTGTATGAACCAATTCAAGCATATTTGAATGCTTGTACCCTGATTTGTTATAAGAACCTTTATGTGATTTACCTAATTGACAAGCTTCACACTTGTACACCATATGTTGCCCTTCAATATTTGGCAATCCAAGCACCACCTGATTCTTCGACATCTCCTTTATAGCTCTCTCATTGAAATGACCTAGCCTTTTATGCCATAGGTCTAATTCAGATACCTTTTGACTTCCATAGGTAAATAATGCATGTCCCACATTACCTTGGACTTTGAGAGTGAACAATCTTCCTTCCTTTTTACCTGCAATTATGTTTCTATATCCCTGATTTGGATCTTGTACATAAACACCATCATTTGTGAATCTTACCTCATATCCTTTCTCCACAATTTGCCCTACACTTATCAAATTTTTAGGAATAGTAGGAACATAAAGTACCTTGCTCAGAAGTGTACTTCCACTCTTTGTCTTTACTGATCCAATGCTCTCCACTTTATGCTTGGTATTGTCACCTGTTTGAACTGTATGTCCATTCACCCTTGCTTCCATATCAGTCATCAAGGATAGATTCCCACTCAGATGGTTGCTACACCCTGAGTCAATATAAAACACTCTTTGATCTTCTCCCATTGATTCATGAGTTGCATTCAAGATAAGAGTCATATCATCCTTCTGATCTGATGCATAATTATAATAATTATTGTTGTAGGACTGAGATTGGAAGTTTCTTCCACCTCCTTTACCATATGATGTCCTACCACCTCTTCCTCTGAAGTTGCCTCTTTGGTTTCTGCCTCCTCTACCTCTTTGATTATAATTCTGATTATTACTTCCACCATTTTGATTGTTATACCAACAATCTTTTGCCAAATGATTTGTTCTGCCACAAATCCAACAAGCTTTAGCATTATCTTTGTTCTTACCTCCTCTTCCTTTACCTCTGAAATTCATCTTTCCCTTTGTGAAGTTAGCTTGATTTGAATTCCCTTCATCATCATTTGATTGCTTTCCCTTGCCATTCTTTTTCTTGTCCTTGGAGTACATAGCTTGACTTGTACTTCTATCATTGTCTCCTTTAAGATCCTGCTCAAAGGTTAGCATGTGACCTAGCAATTGATTAAGATCAGGAGTAAAGTGATCAAGTGACAACTCTATGGACAATATGAAGGGTTTCCACTTCTCATCTCCTCTCAAACCTGTAAGTATTTGTCTTACCAACTTTTCCTCTTCAATGTCTTCATCCACTGCTCCCAAGCTATCTGCAATATCCTTCATCCTTGCCACATAATCTGAAATTGATTGTGAGCTCTTCTTCTTGAAGGTTGTGAGCTCAGCCCATAGTGAGGACTTCCTTGACTTAGTTGTATTTTGGAAATGCTCTTCCAAGGCATTCCAAACATCTGTAGCACTTTCCAAACCTCTGATGTGAGGTAGAAGGTAATCATTTACAGCCATGTAGATGATACTCCTTGCTTGAGCATCCTTTCTCATCCAAGTCTTCAACATTGCAAGCTCTTCCCTAGTAGGAATACTAGGATCTGCAAATTCAGGTTTTTCTTCATCTCCTGTAATAAATGCTATAAGGTCTTTGCTCATGAGGTGTGCTTCCATCCTCATGGACCATGCTGGATAGTTCTCCCTATCTAGCTTATCAATCTGCAAGCTTTCTCCCATCCTTGACTTTCTGTATCTGCAATTACTATGGTTTATGAGGAGAAAGTGTACCTTTGATATAAGCTTTGTCCTTCTTGATTCTTTCGAACTCGTACTCTGAACTTCTGCAAATTATCTTCAATAATTTGTCCTTGTTCTCCTTTGATTTGGAAGATCTTCAATATCTGCACCAGTCGGAACTTCAATTGTCATTTCTTCTCTTGTATTTCACCTTCAGCTCTGATACCACTGTTGGAGACCTCTTAATCTCCAAGGTTTGATCTATACTGACTTAAGAACACTTCTATGTCAGTTATAAACCAAACTTTACACAAACAATGTTCTTCTTTACCAAAGCTTCAAGCAACACTTCTCTGAATGAAGAAGTGTCTACTTCAGAAAGTCTGCTTCAGGAATCCACTTCATTACCTGCATAAAATTTCAAATTTCTTCAAGCAAATGATGCACAAGTATTCGCAATACCTTTGCACACACATGTCAATCATTAGTTCTCAAAAATAATCACCAAAAGTTTAATTTGATCATTAAGATCAAAGACATGTCAGAAAATGTCTCTCAGAAGTTGCGCCTTCGACATAGTCAACTTCTCAAGTTGATTTCTCCCAATCTAAAACCCATTTTGCTAAATGCTTTTAGCCATAGCTTCCTTATCTTCTAACTTAAATTTTAAGTGCTCACTCATCAAAAACTTTACAGTAGACACTCAGATCTGATCAAAATACTGAGACAGAAAAGTGCGCTACTCTCAGACTTCAGTTTCCAAAGTTCACATATGAATGTTCCTATTGATCATTCTCACAGTAGGAGAGGAATTAGACTCTGAAACTCTAGACATAGCTTCATTAGCTTCTCAATTAGATGTGTACAAAAGGATTTCTGATCCACATGATCAAACAGAGAGCACTCAGAGAAAAACCCGTCGTTATTTTCTGGGAAAAAAACTCTCTACACATCTTCCTGAAGTTTGTCATCTACAAAATGACTCTCTTACTTCTCCTCTCATAATTCTTGTCATCATTAACTTATATATACATAACTTTTAACTCATCCCGCGTCTATGACATTGTTACTAATCATCCTAAAGGCTTAGCTATACTCAGCTTACAAGATTCTTCACTTATATGTACACATGTGTACAAGACATCATCCTGAATTCTTCTTCACTTTTACAAGTGTCTTCCTTTGCTTCATTCTGACCATAAGCATTCTCCAAGATTTGTATAATCACCAATTTGTGATTGGCTTGTTCCAACAATAGATAGATAGATACATAGATAGATAGATAGATAGGTAGATAGATAGATAGATAGATAGATAGATAGATAGATAGATAGATAGATAGATAGATAGATAGATAGATAGATAGATAGATAGATAGATAGATAGATAGATAGATAGATAGATAGATAGATAGATAGATAGATAGATAGATACATAGATAGATAGATAGATAGATAGATAGATATATAGATAGATAGATAGAAAGATAG
>CM035427.1:166378265-166380765 GCA_020310875.1 Ceratopteris richardii
AGTTCGAAGAGATTCTATTCAGCCATTTCAGAGAAATACGCGTCGAGGTGATCACTGGTCAATATTTGCTACAGTACTAAAAAATTGGGGGTATAGCTTAACTAACTAAATTGATTTCTCTTATCATAGTTTATCTTTTTACATCATTTCACTTGGAATAGTTAGCTTACTAAGCTAATTATATACCTCTAAAAGGAATTTTTCCAATTCCTACTGTGCTGGTTATACTAAGCAAAATACTCAGTAGGTGTCAAGACATAAATAGAAGGTTTTGTTGAGTTTGTGAGTTTCAAAGTTACTTGTTTTGATTCAATCATTGCACACATCACTTCCAAAGTACATAGGCCATTTTATGGTGTCATCGGAAAGCTAAGGAGGTCTACTTATCAAGCCTAAAGCAAAAGAGGGCTGGTACAAAGCAGGTTTTGGCAGTACCTACTCAGTCTCTTGGAGCATCCATCCATCTTTCCCAACAGTGGGATCAGAGCAAACTAAGGTAAAATGGGAAATGGTTTTCCTTCATTTATTGATAAATTGGACAGGAAAAACTATTAAGCATGGTCTCTAAGGATGAAGACCTACTTACAAGGAAGGAGTCTCTATGGATACATCTCAGGAGATGAGGAATGCCCTCATTAAAAACAAGAGGATTACCAACCAAGGAAGAACATGAAAATCTCAACACATGGTGTGCTAAGGATGCATTGGCAAGGTCTTATTTACTCAACTCCATCTCTGATTTTCTTTTGCCACATATTAGAAATTTTAAGACATCCCAAGAGACTTGGGAAACCTTGTCATCATATTTTTCCTCCAACACAAGGGCTAGGAAAAATTAGTTGTGGATTGAATTCACAACATTAAGGAAGCAACCTAAGCAAGCTGTTTCAGAATTTGTGACCAAGATTAAAGATGTGGCAGATCACTTAGCAAGCATAGGAGAAGAGATTGAAGAAGAGCAGATTGTAAGGCAAGTGATCAATGGGATCAAGGCTGATGACGAATGGGAAAGCTTCACCATTGCCATGGACCTTTACATGGACATGCAAATTCTAGATCTTACAACTCTTATGGGAAACTTGTTTACTCATGAAGCAAAGCTCAACAAGAATGGAGATACATCCAAAGGTAATAACTCTCTGCCCTATACACTGATAAGAAGTCTAAGGATAAAGGCAAGAACAAAAAGGTGGAAGATGAAGGCTCTACCTCCCAAGCCAACTATGCAGGGAGAGGTAGATCATCAAGAGGAAGGGGCAGAGGAGGTAAGCAAGGTAGGCGGAGATCCTATAACTCCTCACCATGTAACATTTGTGGTCTATCAAATCATACTACAGATGAGTGTTTCAGGAATTACAAGAATCAGAGAGGAAGAGGATACCAAAGAGGTGGATACTCACAGTCAAGAGGAAGATTGAATCATCACCAAGGCTACAACAAAAACTACAACAACAATTACAACAATAATTACAATGGCAACTACCAAGGAGGATTCAAATCCAGGAAAGACTACAACAACTACACAAAGGAGTAGGATGACTCTCTTCTGATCATCAACATGACTTCAAAATCAGGTACAAATGATGATCACCTATTCTACATTGACTCAGGATGCTCAAATCATGTAGCTAGCAATGTAGCACTACTCTCTCATCTTGAGGAACCAAAAGGTAAGCATCAAGTCCAAACAGGTGATGACACCAAGCACTCAGTAGTTAAAGTTGGAAATGTTAAGACTTGTGATGGAAATTAGAATTTGTTGAGGAGGGTACTCTATGTACGGACCATTACAAAAAATTTGATGAGTGTTGGACAGATTGTGGAGAAAGGTTTGCAAGTTAGATTCAACCAATATGGAGCATTTGTGGAGGATCCAAGACATGGGTTCAAGAGGATTGCTAAAGGAGAAAAATCAGGTAGACTTTTCACTTTTGAGTTGGAAGACACAAAAAATATTGCACTATACAGTTATAAAGATCAAACACTTTCAAAACTTGAGATTTGGCACAAAAGATTAGGGCATATAGGAGAAAGAACCTTGAAGCAAATATGCAGGGACCAATGTGTGCTTGGAATAGCATCTTTATTGGGTATGATCTAAATAAAAAAGGTTACAGGTTTTATAACCCTTCCAGTAAGGGATTCATGGTAAGCAGAGATGTTGTTTTTGATGAAAATGATTCTTGGTATGAGAATGAATGCAGGAAGGTTAACTTACCCTATGATTTGGAAGAGGAGTTTCCAAGTCTTGCTAAGGAGGAACCAACTCATAATGGAGACACAAGGTCAGATGATGAAGACACTATCAATCTTGAAGAGTTCAAGGCATGGAAGTCCAAGGGCAAAATGAAGATGAAGAAGCTTGAAGATATACCCGAGTCTTCAACTCAATCAATCACAAGATCACAAAGAGAAAGCAAAAAACCTATCAGATATGGGTATGATACATCTCTTGTTACTAAACATTCTGTTTATCTTGCCAAAGATTTGTCAAATGAAG
>CM035427.1:166388265-166420765 GCA_020310875.1 Ceratopteris richardii
TACTCACATGCATACACACATATACATACATACATGCATATTACATACAAACATGCATATTACATACACACATGCATATTAGATACACACATGCATATACATACACACACATATTCATTCTCATACTCACATACATACATACATGTATACACACATATACATACACACGTGTACACACACATGTATACATACACACATGCATATGCATACATACATACACACATATTTGCATGTACACACACATACATACATACACACATGCATATTACATACACACTCACATATGTATACACACACATATGTGCATAGACACATGCATATGCATACATACATACACAAACATATGCATGTACACACACACATACATACATACACACATGCATATTACATACCCACACACATATATATACACACTCACATATGTTTACACACTCACATATGTATACACACACATGCATACATGCACATACACATACACACACATCACATATACATACACACATACACACATATATATGTTTTAGGGTTAGGGTTTTAGGCTTAGGGTTTATGAATTTCTCTTTTCTTTTGTTTTGCAGGAGATTTTTGGCATCAGTTCTTTGGAATTCGAGGAAGGAAAACATTAAGTGGACTTTCACGACAACACTCCAAACAATTACATTGATGTAAGTGATTTGTTTTGTTTTCGATTGATATAGAGTTTGATAGAGAGAGAGGAAAGAAAGAGAGATACATACGCACATATTTGCATGTACACACACATACATACATGCATACACACATGCATATTACATACACGCACACATATAAATACACACTCACATATGTATACACACACATATGTGCATACACATGCATATGCATACATACATACACACACATATGCATGTACACACACACATACATACATACACACATGCATATTACATAGACACTCACATATGTATACACACACATATGTGCATACACACATGCATATGCTTACATACATACACACACATATGCATGTACACACACACATACATACATACACACATGCATATTACATACACACACATATTAATATGTTGGTGCATGACAATCATCAATTGAAGGTTTATGAAGAAATGAAGTCAAGGAATTGAGAAGAGAACAAATTCCAGAAGCTTGGAGGAAGGACATACTCAAAAATTCAAATCTATGTACACATATGTACATTAGTTCACATATAGGTGACTCACACTTTTGATGAGTCATAAGTTTGTATATATTTGCCTATAAATGTTTTGAAAAAGTCAGGGCATGAGAGACTGAGAATAGGAAGAGAGAAATCAGTTGTAGAAAGTGTCATTGGATACATGAAAGTTAGGTGAAGTCATATCTTCAATGTAGTTGTAAATTTTCTGAGAAATCAAGAAAATCTTGCGCCCGATGTTTTGTTGTCTGCTACTTCTGTAGTTAATCTTTTGAGAAATCCTTCTGAACATATCTAATTCCATAGTTAATCAATCTATGGCTAGAATTTGAGAGTCTAATTGTCATCAGGTTTAGAGAATTTTGCATAGGAACATTCATATGTGATGATGTTCTGAGAGTCGACAAAACTGGCGCAGATTTCATGTTCAGAGAAATGAACATTGCTCAGTGTATGGTGTAAAGTTTTACACAAGTGAGAGCTTAAAATCTAAGTTGGAAGGTAAGCCATCTATGGCTAAAAGATCTTGATCAAACGGGTTCGACATTGGGAGAACTACAGCTAAGAAGTTACAGGTGTCAAAGTCGCTACTGCAGAGAAGGTGTTCTACACATAGGTAAATTGTTTGTATGATTTCTCATAGTATACTGAATCATTTGCAGAGATTTAAGTTGGAAACGATGTGCAACCTTAAGGCGAAGCATTGTGCAAAGTTTTGTTAAAAACTTTACAGGATTGATTAGTCAATGAGTGATTAATCTGCAGCAGACTTTTCAGAGAAGTGATTTCTTCACAGTTAGTCAACTTCTTGGTAATGTGTTAGTGGATTTCCAAAATTATGTGGAGTCTAGAGTTATTCTTGGTCTAGAGGTGGTCTAATATCAAGGATAGCTTGTTCTTTTGGAGATTAACACTCTCCATCAGTGGTATCAGAGCAGGTTGTGTCAAAATTAAGGAAAGGGAGACTCTGACTGCTGCAGACGTACAAGTTCTACATTTCGAAGATTCAGAAGGATAAAGTGTTGAAGAAAGATTGAAGGGAGACACGCAAAGATTATCAAAAGAATCAGAAGAAGCAATACTCGAAGTGAAGGTACATTTATTCCTTGTAAAGTCTAAAGTTTGAGGCTACAGGTGAAGCAAGGATGGGAGATAGTCTCCAAATTGAAAAGTTGGATAGAGAGAACTATCCAGCTTGGTCTATGAGAATGGAAGCTCATCTGATGAGCAAAGATTTGATAGCATACATTACAGGTGAAGAAGAGAAGCCTCAGTTCAGAGATCCTAGTGTTCCAACTAGGGAAGAATTGTCAGATCTAAAGAATTGGATGAAGAAGGATGCTCAAGCAAGGAGCATAATCTACATGGCAGTCAATGACTATTTGCTTCCTCACATTAGAGGACTTGAAAGTGCAAGTGACATTTGGAATGCTTTGGAAGAGCATTTCCAAAACACAACCAAATCAAGGAAGGCTTCACTATGGGCAGAATTTACTACTTTCAAAAAGAAGGCATCACAATCAATCTCTGATCATGTGACAAAGATGAAGGACATTGCAGATTCTCTAGGTGCAGTGGATGAAGATATTGAAGAAGATAAATTGGTAAGACAAATTCTCACAGGGCTAAGAGGAGATGAGAAGTGGAAGCCTTTTATTTTATCTACAGAACTTTCATTAGATCACTTTACTCCTGATTTGAATCAATTGTTAGGTCATATGCTAACTTTTGAGAATGATATCAAAGGAGATGTTGATAAGAGTGCAGGTCATGCAATGTACTCTAAAGACAAGAAGAAAGCTAACAAAGGAAAGCAACAATCAGGTGAAGAAGAAGGTACTTCAAACCAAGCAAATTTCATAAGAGGAAAAGGAAATAGCAGAAGTAGAGGAAGAGGCAGAAACAACAAAGATAATGCAAGAGCTTGTTGGATATGTGGTAAGACCAATCATCTATCTCATGATTGTTGGCATAATAATCAGAACAATGGTAATTATCAGAACTTTAATCAAAGAGCAAGAGGTGGTAGATTTCAGAGAGGAAACTTCAGTGGTAGAGGTGGTAGGAATTCTTTTGGAAGAGGTGGAGGAAGAAGCTTCCAAAATCAATCCTATAATAACACCTACTACAACTATGCATCAGATCAGAAGGAGGATTCGACTCTCATTATGAATGCAACATATGAAATCTCACATGAGGACATGAGAGTGTTCTATATTGATTCAGGATGTAGTAATCATTTAAGTGGAAATATTTCTTTGATGACTGATTTAGATCATAATGCAATTAATCATACAGTTCAGACAGGTGATAATACAAAGCATAAGGTAAAGTCAATTGGTTCAGTCAAGGCTAAAGATGGGAGCACTCTTCTGAGTAAGGTTCTTTATGTTCCCACAATTCCAAAGAATTTGATCAATGTAGGTCAAATTGTGGAAAAAGGATATGAGGTAAGATTCACCAATGATGGAGTCTATGTTGAAGACCCTAGTCAAGGGTATAAACAGGTTGTTACAGGAAAGAAAGAAGGAAGGCTCTTCACATTGAAGGTACAAGGAAATGTTGGACATGCTATGTTCACATATGGAGAGCAAAAGGTGTCAGAATTGGATCTTTGGCACAAAAGACTTGGACACTTCAATGAAAGAGGTATTCAAAGACATGATTAACAATGATTCAGTGCTTGGGTTGCCTAACATTGCAGGTCAACACATGACATACAGATGTGAGGCATGTTAATTAGGTAAGGCTCATAAGCAATCCTATTCCAAGCATGGGTTTATGTATTCAAAAAGACTTGAGTTGGTGCATACAGATGTGTGGGGTCCTTCAAAGGACGTTAGTATAAATGGTTCAAGATATTATGTCATATATGTTGATGATGCTACCAAATGGATCACAATTTATGTGATTAAAGAAAAATCAGAAGTGTTTAATACATTTAAACACTATCATGCATATGTAGAAAGAATTACAGGTCAAAAATTGAAGAGACTAAGGTCAGATGGAGGGGGAGAGTATTTTTCAAATGATTTCAATGATTACTTGTGGAATGCAGGTATAAAGAGAGAAGTTACTTGCAGGTACTCTCCTCAACAAAATGGGGTAGCAGAAATAGGACTCTTGTTGAGTTTGCAAGGTCCATGATGAAAGAGAAGAATTGCCCAAATTATTTGTGGGCAGAGGCTGTAAATATAGCTACTTATTTGGTCAATAGATTGCCTTGTAAAGCTTTGCAAGGTATGACACCATATGAAGCTTGGTGGGGTAAGAAACCTACCTTGGATCATTGCAGAATCTTTGGATGCTTGTGTTGGCAGCAGTCAGGGAACAGAAGGAGCTACAAGACGAAGAGAGTCAGAGCGAAGGGACAGCACAAGCAGACACGGCAGTCAAAGAAGATCTGGCAAATAGGCCAATAATTTTCCTCATGAAGAAGCAAGTATGAGCATTCATGCAAATCTAGCACTTAGGCAACCTTTTAACTTTTCAAAAACCTTTACACCGATTAAAAGTGATTTTCATCACTTAACACCATTGTAAATACCATTTCATATTTTTGTAGCTCCATTTTGTGCAAGCCAAGGAGTCCTTGAGCTTGAGGAGCATTAGAAGTATCTACCTGCCAATTTTCATAATTTTTGGATCTCGTTTGAGCCCTCAAATAAGCCCTGGAACCTAATTTTTAACTAGGCCGGACACTAGGTCTGAACAGGGCCAAAGCTAGTCAAAAACTATAAAAGGAGCTAGAGAGCTCATTTTTGGGGTTGGATTGTAATTGAAACAAACTTGTAAGAGCATTTTGAAAGTAATCTAAAGAACTCCATTGACTCTCCCTCTTTGTCTTACTGTGTGTGCGTGTGTGTGTATGTGTGTGCATGCTAGTGCGCTTCTCACTCACACACTTGTGCCGCCACTTGCTCGAGGTCTTCATACCATCCTCACGTCTTCCCGGACTGACATTAAAGGAGGTGCTACTCATCATTGAGCTACACCAAATTTTGGCGCCGTTGCCGGGGATCGAGCTTTGAGGACGAGCGTGTGATGGTAAGACGTAGAGTTGATGCGTTGGAGTTGTAGGTAATTTCTTTATTTTTCCTATTTTTCTCTTTCTTACCTCACCACCATCATCACCATCATCATCATCACCATCCTCCATCTCCATCTCCATCATCGCAAAAATTTCAGTTTTTTGACTATATCCCCTTCTCCACCTCATTTCCCTCATTTCACTTGTGAGAGAGAGCGAGAGAGTGAAATTGCGTGTGCTGTTTTTGCATGTTTCTTGAGCTGTCTTGCAGGTACAGGTCACATCATTGTCCCCAGCATTCTGCGCAGGTACGGATTTTGAATTTACTGTCTGTGTGTCGCCGACTTCTGTCAATCGCGACCGACAGAAAAAACGCTCAAACCACCAAACAAAGTGCAAAACCATGATCTACAGGCCTAGAGCTTCCCAAAAATGTGTTTAGTTTCTTAAAACTCCTCAGATTTCTATCAATCGCGATCGCTCTGTCAATCGCGATCGAAAAACCACGACGGACAGATCTGTCAATCGCGATCGACACGTCAATCGCGATCGACAGCCCACGACGGCTCTGTGAATCGCGACCGACAGAGTCAACGACCGATTGACCACGACCGACTGACCATACGCGTGACACGTGTCAATCGTGATCGAGTCATCAATCACGATCGACTCATCAATCGCGACCGACACAGTCAACGACTGTTTGACCACGACGGACAGACCACGACGGCTCTGTCAATCGCGACCGACACAGTCAACGACTGTTTGACCACGATCGACAGACCCTTGCGACCGACCTGTCAATCGCGATCGACCCATCAATCGCGACCGACAGAGTCAACGACCCTTTGACCACGACTGATTGACTTTTCGTAACCCCTGTCAATCGCGACTGACAGCCACGACGGACCTGTCAATCGCGATCGACACGTCGATTGCGACTGACCTGTCAATCGTGACTGACAGACTTTGCGAACACGTTAGAAGGGCAATTTAGGTCAAATTTTTAAGGTAAAAATAGTGGTATAAATTTTGGCCAAGTGTGGGACAAACACAAGGGTGTAGCATTGCATTACGAGGACACGACCCAAGTAACTCTAGAATTCCTGTTTGCCTGATAACCGAGCTCAATCCTGTTTTAGCCCCAATACCTGAACCGGCATAACTTTCTCATACGAAATCCGTTTGCCGTGATTTTTGTTTTGTTGGAAAGCTCACAGGGAGTACAACAAAAACATTGACTGGTTATAGTTAAATTAAGATCAGGAATATTTGCTAGGGTATTTTGAAGTTGACCATACCCAGGGGGAACAAAAATTCAGGGATCTCCAAAGTTGTGTCCAAAAGGTCATAGTGTAAATTGGTGAAGTGTTGCATGAATGAAAGTGATTGGTTCTGTCTTTTGAATTTAAGTCTTGAGCTAACAGTGGGCCTTTTACAGGTCCTTTGAGAGAAGCAAAAGGTACGCAAGGCAAGAGTAAGTGCAAGCTTGGGAACGCGTGTCCTGGGCACATCTGGGCAACACCACAAGGAAAGGAACTCAAGGTTGGAAAACCCGCAACACTATCTAAGAAAATCAAGTGCAAGTTAAGAGATAACCTGTGTGTGTGCGAACGTCAATCTTAAAAGGGAAAGAACCTAACGTGAAACGACCAAACTAAAGTGCGAAACTGAACTCAAGTATTCCTGACGACGTGATATCAGACAAGAGTATAAACGCGATAATCAACATAAAAAGAACTAAGTGACAGATACAAAAGGACTCAGAAACGTGGTTGTACCTGGGAAAACATTGGGTTAATCAGTTAGGCATATGAACCTTAGATCAGGACGACACCTAGCAAGAGAGAGACAAAGCCTTAGGTCTTCCGAGGCTAGCGTCAATCACACTGCAAGGTCTTGGGCCCAGTAGTTGAGCCACCACTCGTACTACCCTAGCTCGGAGACCAGTGAGTCAGAGATGTCTCAAGGCATGGACAGACCTATAGGTAGTTCAGGTGTGCCATACTTGTACAGGGTAGAAGGCCCTTACAAAACGCAATTGGAATACCTTAGGACCAACCGATTAGGTGCTAGCATCTATGAGGACGGCCTAGGAAGATCCGTGGTACAGATCAAGAATCCTGATCAATCCATAGGACTAGAGCACCCAGCCGTCAAGTTTGAAAATGGTGCATACCTGGACAAAGAAGGAACCATATACGTAGTCACCAGTCACCCAGAAAGGACAGATGAATTTGGGAATGTAATCTCAGAAGCAGACTTAGGGGACTTAGAGCAGGGAAACATGGGTGCGGAACCTAGAACCCCCCGAGGTAAATCAGTTCTCACAAGGATTATCACGCCTGAGTGGGTGCCCCAAGACAACAAGTGCATAGAATTGCTTCTCAATCGAGAAACTGACGAAGCCTTTTGGAGGTATAAATCTAATCAGCCAACTGATATAGGAACAATCATGATCTACGAGTTTAAGGATCCTGATAGCCCAGGCAGAGTGACCTACCTAGATCACGCTTCAGAACGGATCTTTATGGTTACGAAAAATGATAGGCATGCTTACACTTGGAAGGGTGAATTCATTTTCCCCCAACCAAGATCGAATGTATCCTATGGTCACCCTGGAGCTGGAACATCCCAAGCTCATGGAACTCAAAGCGACAGAAGTAGAGATAGACCAGAAGTAAGCTTCGCCAACCCTGTGGGCAGAGAAAGAACGAGGACGGAGACGAATAGGGTAGAACCTGAGGTGCTTAGAGCTCACAGGAACCAAAGAAATATGGATGGATTCCCTCTGCCGAGACCTAGAGAGCACACAAGAACTTTGAGACCGACCCAGCTAGTTAAGTCCATGAAGAATTACTTTGATGGCACAAGAGATCCCTATGATCATGTGGCGGAGTTCAAGCAAGTCTTGAGAGCTGAACAAGTGGAGGATCTATTCACGCAGTACAATGCCTTCGGTCTAACCCTTAGGAACACAGCACTGACATGGTTTCAGCCATTTGATGAGCGCCAGTTCAGGAGCATAGACCAACTCCTAGAAGCATTTATTACTGAATTCTCCAAGAGTGGCATAAGACACAATACCTCCTCACTGATTCACAGCTTCAAGCAAACCCCTCAAGAGACTGTGAGACTTGCAGGAAGAAGATTTAGGCAATACCTTGAAAGATGTCCTGTTTCGGAGCTACCCACATCTGCCAAACAAGTAGCTTTATTCCTTGATGGATTGCTGAGTACGAAATTGAGATCCTATGTGTATCTGAAAGACCCTAGGACTATAGAAGAGTGTGTACGCATGTGCATTGACATTGAAGATAACCTAGGGGAAGAACTAGAGCTTTCCAAAATCTACAAAGATTCAGATAGTGCATCTAGTCACTCTTCCACGCAATCCACATCAATTGAGGAACTCGCAGAGAATGTAGCTCAGAAATTAGGGGTAACTAGTAAACAAATCCCCAGGTTTACCCCTGTGAAAAGGTGCTACACTTGTGGTGGTGACCACATGGCGAATGTCTGCCCCATTACGGCTCAGCCCCAAGTAAATCCTAGTAGCCAGTACTGCACCATAGAACGGAGATATACCAATCACACCGCACAAGATTGCCCTTACAACAAGCAGGCAGTTAGGCAACCCCACCCTCAGCCATACCCTCAGTAGGGAAGATACCAGAACCCGTACCCTCCACAACCATATGGCAGGCCACAACAAAATTACCAACCACAATACCAAAACCAACAAAGGCCTCAGCCTGTGCTAGCACAACAACCCCCAGCCCCAGCTAATGTGATTCCGGTAAAGTATACTGCTGCAGAAGAGAACCTGAATAGAGCTATAGTCCCTGTAACATCCTTGCTTTCTGAGAGTGACCCCGGTGACCATAGCTTCGATTCTACACATGTCGATAGTCCCCAGGCGTACTACATGCAGTCTCCAGAACATGGTGAGTCCTATTACAGCAAAGAGCCAAATGAACCTAGTTGGGAGTCAGATTACACAAACATCATGTATGCAAACCCCAACCCTAGGCCTCAACCCAGGCAAGTAAGACCTCCATTCCCAAGAGGACCGTGCTACAGATGCCAAGGAGATCACCTCATTCGTGATTGCCCCTTACCTCCACCTCCACAAAACCAGTCAGTGACGATCCAAGGCTTTTGCCACGATTGTGGAAAAGAGCATCTCTTACGAGATTGCCCTAAGAATCCTAATAATATGCCAAAAATCACTCCTATCAACGTTATTGGGTTAGTGGTAGATTCCACAGGAAGTGTCACTTCCACTGCTCCCGTACAGGTAGTCACTAGAGCTCAAGCATTGCAGCAGAATCAAGGGGTAAACCAGGATAAGAACTCAGAGGCTAGTGAAACCGAGAGCATAACAAAGAAAAGGACTAGAGCGTGGAAAGATAGTCGAGAAAGAATGAAAAGACAATGGGCTTAAAAGATGAGTGAACTTGAGGAAAGCATAAGAGAAACCAAAGCTAGGATAACTGAAATCACCTCTCAAGCCCCCTCTCACACTATCCCATCACCACCACTCCCATCGCCATCCGACCCGCCACCTTCCAACCCACGTCATACGATTCCACCACCCCCTAGAGTAGGATCAGTATTAGCTGATCCCATTCCGGAAGACATAGACATGATGCTTAAAGCATATCAGGCCAGAATTCAAGAAGGGCCAAATGTCACAGATCATGACAAGTGTTACCCTAGAGCTGACCTAGAGATAGAAAGAACCAAGCTTTGCGCGAAAATGGTCGCATTGGCTCAGACTATGTTTGAAGCCAGTCGCCTTTTCAATTACTCAGGCTCAGCCAAGACGCAATTACACTTGGATGGACTTCTAGAGAAGTTAGAGGGCATAATTGCCAGAGCGGCCAAGGAAGAAAAAAATCAAGAAAGGGAGGAAGCAAGCAAAATCATGACCCATCCCCCATCAAAAGTTTATGTGGCTAATTCTACTGAACCAGACAACTTCCCCTCTTTAGAAAGAATAGAGAATCTAATTGCACAATCAGAAAAGGAACCTGCCCCTCTAAGAAAGGAAAGGGCAAGGGAACGGACAAGCCAGCCTCTTCAGGAAGCCCATGTGCCTCCTCAAGAAGCTTATCTTCCCCCCCAAAAAGCACATGAGCCTCCCTCGAAAGCTTGCGTACCTCCACAGGTTGCCTACACTCCTTCTCAGGGAGCGTATGAGCCTGTTGGGAAAAGTAATAGAATAAGTAACCCTCCCCAGGAAGCTTGTGCTCCAGCCATCTATGAGAACGAGGAGAGAGCCAACGATAGGATAAGCCCTCCTTCCCAGGTTGCTTATGCGCCTAATTCTACGGAGCCAGACACTTCTTCTTCTATGAATCGGTTTGCACCAGACTTCCTACGAGAGAATCAAGAAGACAAATGGGATAACGAAAGTGAAGTCGCCCCTCCCTTTGAACTTGTGGATGATGCACACGACCAATTCCCACAAGACATCCCATCTATTTACGGGGAGCATGAGAGTACTCAATCTCACGAGAGATTGGACTTTGAATCTAATTCCATACAAGAGTTACCCCACTTCACAGGACCATGGGAAGCAAAGTCCACCTGTATGAGAGCACCTACAGTCATGGTAAGAAATGAAGACTCAGTCATACCTAGGAACACAGAGGTAGTGAAGAACACTAACGTGCAGTCTAATCTCAAGTTAGAAGAGCTACTCAAAGTTAGACCTGAATTATGGAAACATGTAGCCAAACAAGTACCAGAGATAGCAAAACCTCGTTCCCAGGTAGGATCCCATAGGACAGTGCCAAAAATTCCCTTGGATAAGATAGGAGATATGTGTGAAGGTGAAGAAGGGAACACCTATCTTCCCATCACCTACCAGGAGTACACCACCAAGGCAATTTTGGACTCAGGTGCAGGAGTTGCAATTGCCACTACTTCCCTATGGAAGCGTTGGGGCAAGTCGGCACTCAGGCCAACGAGAATGAAATTGCAGATGGCCGATGGTCACATAGAGAGACCCCTAGGATTGCTAGAAGGAATAACTCTCACCACTTGTGGTGTCGAGTTTGAGCATACATTTGCTATATGTGACTTCAGCAAAAATCATGCCTATGAGATGATTTTGGGAAGGCCATTCATGCGACAGTTGCAAGTGGTACAGGATTGGGGAACCAACTCCTTGTATTTGCAACACTTGGGTGTTACGACCAAAGTCAATCTCAAGGATTATTCTCATAGAGATGTCCCTTCTATCCAATGGAATCCCATCCATAGAGCCAAAGATGATACAGAATCGGTGCATTCCATAGGATCTGGATCCTCATGGATGCATGAAGACACTCACTTATGGATGTGCAAGGTAGCAGTAGAAGAAGAGAAGAGAGAGAAAGCCAGAGAGGTAGGTGCGAAAGAAACCCATAGATCAGTCCAAGACCCAGCCTATGCACCTGTAGTTTTTCCAGACGAAGAATTTGAACCTCACGGTTGGGCAGAAATTTTAGCAACAATGGACGTAGCCATCAATGAAGAACAATGGACACCTCACTGTGATGAGGATGGCTATGAAATTTCAGTCTTCTCCATAGAGCCAATCATGGGAGAGGCAGTTCTAGAAGAATGCGAACCTAGCCCTGATGCATTTGAGGATGCAAGTGACTCCGATCTAGAGTCAATCATTATGGACCCACCATTTGCATCAGATGAAGAATACTTCCATGAAGTAGAATTTCAACCCCAGAGGCATGGAGAGGTTACAAATGATGTAAGATTAGCAACACATATGACCCCGAAGGAAGAAGGAAAGAAACGAAAGAAGAAAGAAGTCTCACCAGAGGAGGAAGAATCTTTGTTTGAGGTCCCAGAAAATTTTAAGAAGTATGAGAGAGACGACAGGCGAGTCATGATAAGAATGCCTAAACGAGAGGCACAATCAGGAGAGGCCTATGATAACAAAGAAACCACCAAGAAGATTGTAGTGGCCCTAGAAGAAGGAGAGGAGAGATGCACATACATAGGCCATGACCTAACAGAAGAAGAAGAGCATGCATTAATCACCTTGCTAAGAGAATACAGAGATGTATTCACTTGGAGTTACAAGGATTTGAAAGGTGTTGACCCCGACATATGCTCACACACCATCCCCATGACCTCAGATGCTAAACCCTCTAAGCAAAAACCCTACACATATAACGATAATTACGCTGCTAAGATCAAAGAAGAGATAGATAGACTGGTCGAAGCTGGGTTTATCTACGAAATTGAGCACACTGAATGGGTATCCCCCATCGTAGTGGTGCCCAAGAAGAATGGCAAGCTGCGTGTGTATTAACTTGAAAAAGGTTAATGCAGCCACGATTCGAGATAACTATCCGCTTCCCATCACAGAACATCTCTTAGAAAGAGTGGCAGGCAAGGAAGTGTACAGCTTCCTTGATGGGTTTTCGGGTTACAATCAAGTAGCCATAGCTCCAGAGGATCAGCATAAGACAGCCTTTGCCACAGAATGGGGCATTTTTGCTTTTAGAGTAATGCCATTTGGGCTTACCAATGCACCAGCAACCTTCCAGAGGCTGATGTGCCATGTATTTAAGGAGTTCCTGAGGAAGAATTTAGAAGTCTATGTTGATGATCTTTGTGCCCATTCCAACATTAGGCAAACCCATATTCCTGAACTCAGACAAATCTTTGACAAATGTAGAGAATATCAAGTCTGCCTGAACCCAGAAAAGTGTGTTTTCATGGTCAGGCAAGGCAAGATTCTAGGACACATAGTGTCAAAGAATGGCATATCCACTGACAAAGAGAAAGTGCGAGCTATAGCAGAACTACCTAGGCCAAAGAATGTCAAGGAAGTACAAGCTTTGATGGGGCATTGTGGTTATTACCGACGATTTATACACATGTATGCTGTCATTGCAAAGCCCATGTACGGACTTCTGACAAACTTTGAGTGGACGGATGAATGTGAGAATTCCTTCCAGGAGCTTAAACGAAGATTATGTTCAGCACCAATCTTGACCACACCAGATTGGAATAAGCCATTCCATGTTCACGTGGATGCATCCAATCATGCCATTGGATGTGTGCTTGCACAACCTACTGGTGAAGGTAATATGGATCTTCCAATTGCCTATGCCAGTAGACAGTTGAATGCAGCTGAACGAAATTACACCACTACGGAGAGAGAAGGTTTAGGCATGGTATATGCAGTTAAGAAATTTAGACACTATTTGCTTGCAAATAAATTTAAATTTTTTACGGATCATCAAGCATTGCTATACCTTGTAAACAAGCCTTGCAATACAGGAAGATTAGTAAGATGGTTTCTCTTGCTAATGGAATATGATTTTGAGGTTGTGGTAAGGAAAGGCAGGACTCACTTGAGAGCAGATCACCTCTCTAGGCTCACATCGGGAGAAGCCCCACAAGGAGTGTCAGATGACCTTCCTGATGCTTACTTGTTTAATGTGGAAGTTGTACCGCAGTGGGCTAAGCCATTAGTACCAGTATTGACATACGGGCCTAACCATCCAGTGGTAAACACACGGAATAGAGAGGTTGTAAAAGCCCAAAAGTACCACATCATGGCTGGAAGTATGTACAAGCACACAGATCAAGGGATCTTGGCTTGTTGCGTAGAGGAGGATGAGTACTCTAAATGGTTGCAACTAGCACATGTAGGTGCACTAGAGCAACACCATTCAAAGCAACGAACTTTACAGACATTAAGGAGACTCGGAGTACATTGGCCAACTATGGAAGCGGATGTCCAAAAGTTGTGCAAGGAATGCCCAATCTGTTGTACTAAACCACCTGTGGAACACGCTACTCTTTATCAAGTATCCATTGTGCCAGATTGGAGTGAACCACTAGTATCCTTCCTGAGGACAAACACATTTCCCCCAAACATGACTCTGGCTAGGAAAAGGAGTTTAGAACAAGAAGCCCTGGATTACTCACTCATTGGTGATAATCTATATAAGCGCGGTAAAGATGGTTACCTGAGGCTATGTGTCCATGAAAGTGAATATCTCAAGATCTTGGAAACTGCTCACCAAGGTGTAGCAGGAGGACACTTTGGACCAGATCGGGTGATCAAGGCAATACTATTTGCGGGCTTCAGGTGGCCTACCCTTCACATGGATGCTCATACTTATGTGAAACGGTGTGATGTCTGTCAAAGGACTCAGTATCCTATACGCAAAGACGAGATGCCACTGAAACCTATGATGGGTGGACGTGCGTTCTCTAAGTGGGGAATAGACTTCGTAGGTCCTATTAATCCCCCAGCTAAAGGTTCTCATGCAGAATACATCATTGTTGCAACAGACTATCTAACTAAGTGGGTAGAGGTAAAGGCTATGACAAAGAACGATGCTCAAACAACTGCCAAATTCTTGTTTGAGAATGTATTCACAAGATACGGGCTACCTATAGAGCTTGTAAGTGATAGAGGCACTCATTTCTTAAATGAAGTGATTGAAAATCTACTCCAAGAATTCTTGGTAATACACAAGAAGTCTGCCCCCTATCACCCTCAAGCTAATGGACAAGCTGAGAGCACTAATAAGATCTTATGCAATGTACTGACGAAATTAGTGAACACTAAACGCTCTAACTGGGACAAACAGCTACACCATGCTGTTTGGGCATACAGAGTTGCCTACAAAACGGTACTCCAAGCCACCCCCTTTCAGATGGTATTTGGCCAAAACGTTGTGCTACCTTTGGACTTCTTAATACCTACGTTGAAAGTAGCACAAGAGCAGGAATGGACAGGTCATGAGCTCTCCTCTAGGATCTTTGACCTTGAACGATTAGGAGAAACAAGACTGAGAGCAGCTGCAGGAATATATGCAGCCAAGAAGAGACAGAAGGCATATTTCAATGCCCATGTGAAGGATAAGGGCTTGAAAGCAGGAGATCTAGTTTTAGTCTATACACTGAAACAACACGCAAGGAAGCTAGAAAAGAGAGGCTACGGACCTATGATTATCAATAGGATCTCCACGAGTGGAGCAGTACAATTAGCCACGTTAGAAGGTGATGTTCTCCCAAACTATATTAGCGGTTGCAGAGTCAAGTTGTATCAGGAACCCCTCACAGAGGAAATGCTCAGCCGACTCAACACTGCTAAGAAACGCAAAGAAGAAGAAAAGCGAATTCGAGAAGAGGCTCAAGCAGAAGCGTTAGAACGCATCAGAAGGATGAAATTACGAAGGCAAGGTAGAGATCAGCCTAGAACAAATGACTATGCCGATCAAGGATATCATATGGCAATGTGTGAAGTCGCAGGAACAAGCTCACATAGGATAACTGATCGACGTCCTTTCGTAACCTTAGATATAGGACAAGGAAAGAATGCAAGGACCGTAAGAGCCTTGATTGACTCAGGTGCAGCCACTAGTGCTGTTAGAATGACTTACTGTCAAGAGTTGCAGTTAACTGTCAATCCTGTGGAAGCATATCTCATAGGATTGGGAGGAGTGGAAACCCCTTGCACGGGCGAGGTGGAACTTCCCCTCTACATTCATGATGAGACAATGACAGTTAAAGTACTAGTGTGTCAAGATGAGGACCTCATGGAACCCCTTATCTTGGGTCAAGACTGGATCTATGACCAAGCAGTCAACTTGAGCCTAAGAAGTGGACTTCTTCAGGTATGGGTCAATCATAGTCGAATTACAGTAGAGCTAGATAATGGAGCACTCAAGGAACTAGGAAAGGCACAGACTCCTGGTCCCTCTAGGGGTGCACATGAAGTTGACCATGCTGTTCTTGTCCAAAACTATGTGTTGCAGAGGAATGATATTCTCAAAAAAGGAGTCAGGGATGCAACGGAACTCCCTTCTTTTCCAAAGGCCAGAAGGAGGCAGCAACCAAAGGAGGATCAAAAGCAGAAGAAGCAGAGTACTACCCATGCCGGAAATCAAAAGTACTTGCGCAGCAAAATATCTGAGCAAGTGAAACAAGTGTGGGTGCGGAAAGGCGAACACCCGGTTGCACTCAAGCCAACCACACGGGCAAAGCCTCTTATTAGTAACCGACAACACGACACTAATAAGAAGTCTTTCGGAAATTCTTCTACTAACGTGAAATCTATTTGGGTGCCCAAGAAGTCGATGAAGGCTAGCCCACAATCAAGACAAATTTGGGTGCCTAAGGCTTGCTTGCGGGCACAAATAGCTATGCCAAAGCCACAACCTATACAGCGTAACCCATTCACTCGCACAACCGGCATCCACTCGTTTTCAACACTCACGAACACACCAAGGCCCATGAGCACGAACAGAATCATTTGTAAATGGGTCCCTAAAAGGCCTCATGTTCAAGCTGATACACCTATAATGTTCTCTAGCG
The DNA here is from genome assembly GCA_020310875.1 of Ceratopteris richardii. NCBI lineage: Eukaryota > Viridiplantae > Streptophyta > Polypodiopsida > Polypodiales > Pteridaceae > Ceratopteris > Ceratopteris richardii. The sequence continues at coordinate 166,404,828 of CM035427.1, forward strand.
TCTCTACGAAACCAAGAAAAAAAAACCATCCACTGCATTTGGCAGCTTAAGACCTGTAATAAACCCCCCGACCCCAAATTGTAAATTCACCCCCACTTACTAGCTGCATTAGTCTCCTAGGAATACCCAAGCATTAACTACACACACTGTCTTCGTGCACTTACCAACCACTAACTCACCATTTACCTCATGTTAATGTTGTAACGGGGACAACAATGGATTTATTCTGTCCATTATGATGTTAACACGTGGTTCTATATTCTCACAGAACCAACCATCAAACAGGGCCATGGCAGAAGCAGGTGCAAGTTCTCAAGCCGGAACTGGTGCCCAGATTGTGGACATAGAAACACTCCTCCTCGAGCCACATCTCACCGCAAGGCCGCAAGAACTTCAAGCCGTGCATGTGCTCCCCATTCAGGATCCTCCACAAGGACATACTTCTCAAGTAGGTAAGCACGCGCATTGGTTCAGTGATGTCGCGGGACCATTGGGCGATGGAACCTATTTCTGGGAAGCAGAATTGGAATTTAATGGCAAATGGGGTCGATACCACTTTTTCACGCGCGAGTTTGAAAGCTACCAAAACGCCGAAGTCATGAGATCAGTTTGGATCAAAGCGGGTGTGGACAGTTATTTCAGGGCCCACTTACCAAAGCTGGATTTCTTACGATGCTCATATCTGATCAGTACCATCACGCCAAGCAGGGCCAAGGGAGGCGACAGCACCTTTGTGTTGCCATCACTGCTGCCGGGTCATGAGCTTAAAAGATTCAAGTTGACCCTCAATCTGGTAAGAGAAGCATTGGGTATGTATGGCATGCACATCCCAACAGAAAAGGAAACCATGGTTCCAGGTCGAATGAAACACAAAGATCTTAATAAGTTGAAGGATATGGTAGCAATGACACCTACCATTGCGCTTCACCTGCAGACCATCATGCAACATTTTGCTTTCCCCGCCCAGGAATGATTCACAATGCCCCCGAAGAAAATATGGTTCAGCTTGTATCTAGCAGAGACAGAAAGCCTTCCCATCAATGTGCCACACTGGATCATAGATCAGATCCACCTAGCCCATCAAAGGTGGAACAAGAAGCAGAAAAATGTGCTTCATGGATGTTGCGCACTAACAAAGATAATCTACCGATGTCTGGCTTATGACGTGCCTATTCAGAGGGCACTCATATGGCCCCGCGCCCAGGAATTCCAAAGAAGACTATCAACAGCAGGTCCCCCATCAAAGAAGATGAGGGGGGGAGTACAATTACCCTGTGCTCAACCAAGGGGAGCCACCACTACACCAGAAATTACCCCTCCCCAGACACGACGCGTTAGGCCATTCACAATCCGGCTACCAAGACCAAGCACAGAGGGGCCTAATCTGGTGTTTCCACCCGTCCCTTCAGATCTGGAATTCCCACAAGGTTTTACTCTCAACGATCTCACGGATGAAGAAGTGGCTAGACTGGTCTATGACTCTAATCTCGAGACGGAAGCTCAGGAACCACAACCCCAGACAACAATAGCAGCCCCCACCCGACCAGAGGAGGTAGAAGTCGACGCCGAGGAACAAGAGGCCGAACAAGAAGAAGAAACCTACGAGGAACAAGAATATGACGAGCTCTCCGAGCTAGCAAGTGCCCCTACGTATTCGGCACAAATCAAGAGACTATATCGAACCATGCAACTAGTTCAAGAACAGCATAAGATGTCACTGGAATCGGGCAAGAAACTCATGAACCAGTTGCTAGCTGAGGAAGGTGTGGACGAGTTGTTCATTGAGTCCATAAACCTTCATGCCGACGCAGTAGGATTGGATGAGGCCATCCATGAGGCAATGGCCTACATTCACAGATTTGAGAAGAGGGTTCCCGTTCGTCCCAGGAGGTCCGGGAAACAAATTCATACCAATGTATCAGCACCAGGAGAGACAACGCAATCAGAAGAATATCAGGAAGCACCACTGTCACCACCATCCCCACCTCGCACTACACACTTCACTCCACCACATGACACTAGCACTACCACGTCCACTACCACTACCATTGTCATGGGCATCCCACTCTCTCCGGGAATCCAATTCGGGGGAGTCACCATGCCCACTTTCACCACTCTGTTCACTGACATCACATCCACTCCACCCACAATCCCCATCTACACTGTCACTCAAACAATGGACACTATGGAAACGTCTCCTGCCACAGCACCGCTCCCTCCCCCCATGCCACCTTCATCTCCCATACCCCCTCCACCCACATCTCCACTTGCATTCACATCATTCACATCTCCCATTCCCGCCCCCATTCCCCCTGCATCTTCACCCCTCCCAGCATTATTTAATGTAAATAGCATATTTTTAGCATTAAATCAATGTGTATATCAGCTCCAGAATGAGTACAGAGCTCTGGACGGCCGGTATCAACAACTGACAACACACCATCAGAACTTACAAAGGCAATTTCACATTCTACAAACAGAAAATGCAGAAATGAATCAACGCTACACAACGCTTGAGCAGGCTCACCACACATTATTGGAGGCACCCCAACCATCGACAGAATCAGGCGTCAAACAACTAGAAGCTTTGCTCGAAGTATACCAGACCGATAACCTGCGAGTCAGACGCAACTTGGCGCTACTACGGAAACATATGGCCACAGCACTGGAGGAGAACAAAAGACTGCAAAAACAAAACGAAGAGAATCTGGAAGCAGCAATGGAAGGCTCCCCTCACGAGATAGATCCAGAGCAGTTCAAAGCAGTTCCAACGGAGACGATGAAAACCATTTTGGAAAGCTATGCAGATCTCTTGGAAGCCCATGATGACTTGGAAAGAGAGCGTGACACACTTCAGAGCAGGCTGAAGGAACAGGAAGAACAACCGAAGAGTGTCCCATCAACCTCCACCTCAGACGAAGTAAATGCCTTAACCGAGCACGTAGCAGAATTACAAAAGAGGTTACTGACATACGAAGGGCAGCCATCCCCTGTGGTAGAACCAGAGCAAGAAGAGCTAGTCCCTATTGAGGTAGATGATTCTTACGAGGAACCGTATGTTCCTATGCCAATGCCAGGCGGGCGACGAACCTCAGAGGGACTAGACACATTGGAAGTGGAAGCACCCGAGTGGCTTCAGACACTGGAAGGGACAGCGAACACTCACGAAGAACGGGTGGCAATTCAGATCCAATCACTAGCGAATTTAGAAGAGACTGTCATAAAGTCTGAATACTTCAGAAGCATGTCTCACCATAGATGGATCAGCACCAATAATGACCAGTATGTGCCATTCTGTATACTTTTGGCCGATTACAACGCGGAGATTCAACGACAATGTGGCAAACCTCCCACCTTTGCTACACAATTTGGTCCAGATGATCTACCTGAAAGTGCTCAGCGTGAGTCCATCCATCAACCCACCTGGAGAATCAGGCTTTTGGAAACGTATCCAGAAATGGTCTGAACCTGGAATAATATGCCGTTGTTTATTAAGTACAACCCTTGTTACATTCCAGTTCTGCGACGATGCACATGGCCTGAATTCACTATAGCTGTCAGAGACATTAAAGCTGTTGGTGCAAGACAAGCCTACACACATTGGCTTGGAACCTTGGACTCATGGAAGATTAGCATGGATAAAGATTTATCAAGGCTTCACTTGAACCAAAAGCTCATATGAACATATGCCTATAAGTTCTTACATCTTTACCCCTTGTAAAAGTCTTTATGACTTGGCATCTCATGTAATCACTTACCTACCTCATAAGTCGTGGAAATTTGAATGTTGTAATGGAGAGAATATCTCCCTACTTTTAGAGGAGAGATTCTAGGGAGCCTTAGTTTGAATTTCAAATTCAAATGAAGAACAAACTCCTATAAAAGATGAAGAAGAAAAGTCGCGGGTGGAACTCACTCTAGCTCACTCCCCGAGGCATTGTTATCATTGTAACTGAGTGTGTGTTAGTGCTACTCCATAGCCTACACCACCACACCTCAATTAGCTATGCTTGTCATGCTATTGAGCTTGTACAAACTTATCAATCAATAGATATACACACATTTATCATTTCTGGTTCTCTGTGTTATCTTCTTCAAGTCTGTCAACTTCAACAGGGCACAACTCAAGATCTACTGAACCAAATCAAGAGATCTATAGCTCATTAGAACCAGCTCAAAGTCTACTACAAGCATACAAAATCTCAGGGGATTTCATTCAGCCATTTGGGAGAAATCCGCTTCGAAGTGCACACTGGTCTGTGTCTACAGAGTTCCTAAAAAGTCGGGGGTGATTATAATTTTGCTAAACTTATTTCTCAGTGCATAGTTTATCAATTGAAGTGATTCTACTTGTGATTGGTAGCTTACTAAGGTAATTTAATACTCCCAAAAGGAATTGTTCCAATTTTAAGTGTGCTGGTCACACTGAGTAAAAGTCTAAGCAGGTATCACTACAGGAATAGAAAGTTTTTCTTGAGTTTTGAAGTACGAAGTTATCTGTTTTGGCTTGATCATTACCCAAACCATTTCCAAAGTACATATATGGTTTCTTTGTGTCATTTGGAAGTTCAAGGAGTCTACTAAGCATATCTGAAGAGCAAAGAGGGCAGGTGTGAAGCAGGTTTTGCAGCACCAACTGATTTTCTGAGTGCATCCAGCCATCACTTCCAACAAAAGCCTGTGCAAAATGGTTGAATTATGTTTATCTAGCACCTCCACGAGGACCTCCCACAGTCAATTACATGATTTCTACAATCCGTCACTGGAGTACTAGGCTACGCAATAATCCTGATGTGATGGCCCAGATGTGCATGAAAATATTTGAATTAATGCTGATCACTTTCAGGACGTTTAAAAACATTAAGGACCCTCACTTCTCAGGTGCAGGCTTTATGACAGGAAACCAAGACCTAGTGTATGATATGAGTACCACCCCGTCCATTGAAGTAATATATGCTTGGCACGCCAGAATCAAATACCTCCCAGCCTGCTTCAAACAGACCTTTGAGGAGATGTTCATCACAGGATTCTGGGAATATCACTCCGAAATCTTTATACCCAGACCATCCCATCTCCTCCAATTATTTGCTGTGGAGAGAACTATCTACTCAGAACAATTGAGGGTGCCTCATCCAGATGTTCCCGGTCCTGTGAATTGGGATGAGCTGCTCACAGATCTAGCACGTGGCTTGCGACTCGAAGAACACCACCTAGCCTCCGATGTCGTCCAATACTATGTTCAAAAATCCTCTAGACAAGGGTCTGTCAGGGGCGACAGACGCGAGAGTGGGGGGGGGGGTTGGCAGCAGTCAGGGAACAGAAGGAGCTACAAGACGAAGAGAGTCAGAGCGAAGGGACAGCACAAGCAGACACGGCAGTCAAAGAAGATCTGGCAAATAGGCCAATAATTTTCCTCATGAAGAAGCAAGTATGAACATTCATGCAAATCTAGCACTTAGGCAACCTTTTAACTTTTCAAAAACCTTTACACCGATTAAAAGTGATTTTCATCACTTAACACCATTGTAAATACCATTTCATATTTTTGTAGCTCCATTTTGTGCAAGCCAAGGAGTCCTTGAGCTTGAGGAGCATTAGAAGTATCTACCTGCCAATTTTCGTAATTTTTGGATCTCGTTTGAGCCCTCAAATAAGCCCTGGAACCTAATTTTTAACTAGGCCGGACACTAGGTCTGAACAGGGCCAAAGCTAGTCAAAAACTATAAAAGGAGCTAGAGAGCTCATTTTTGGGGTTGGATTGTAATTGAAACAAACTTGTAAGAGCATTTTGAAAGTAATCTAAAGAACTCCATTGACTCTCCCTCTTTGTCTTACTGTGTGTGTGCGTGGGTGTGTATGTGTGTGCATGCTAGTGCGCTTCTCACTCACACACTTGTGCCACCACTTGCTCGAGGTCTTCATACCATCCTCACGTCTTCCCGGATTGACATTAAAGGAGGTGCTACTCATCATTGAGCTACAGCTTGGCATATGCATATGTGCCATCTCAATTGAGGCATAAGTTGGAGCCTAAGGCAGAAAAGTATGTATTCATTGGTTATGATGATAAGCAAATGGGATACAGGTTGTGGAGTCCATCCACAAAGCAATTCCTTGTATCCAAGGATGTTACATTTGATGAGCAAGGTACTTGGTATGCAGGTAAATATAATGTACATACAGATGTTGAAGAAGTAGTGGATCAAAGGAAAGGTAAAGCAAAGATTCAATTACTTGATGAAAATGAGAATAATGAAGTGCAGGTTGAAGTTGAAGAGAGGCCAAGGTTTGATCCAGAATGTGATGAACCAGAGACTTCAAAAAGTGCAGAAGTTAGGAGATCATCTAGGCACAAATGGCAACCTACAAGGTATAGCTATGACACCTCATTCTTGACTACTAAAGATTATGCTTATTTGGTAAAAACAGATGAAGATCCATCTACTTATGATGAAGCCAAAGGCAAGAGAAATTGGGAAGAAGCCATGCAAGAGGAGTATGATGCATTGATAGAGAATCAGACTTGGGATTTGGTTCCTAAACCTAATAGCCAGAAAATTATTGGATGTAAGTGGGTTTACAAAACAAAAAGATTTGCAGATGGAAGTGTGTCTAGGTACAAAGCTAGACTTTTTGTGAAAGGGTATGCACAGACATATGGAGTGGACTATGATGAGACTTATAGTCCTGTGGCAAAAATGACAACCATCAGAACTCTCATAGCAATTACTGCTTGCAAAGGTTGGAAGTTATCTCAATTAGATGTTAAAAATGCTTTTTTGAATGGTTACATTTCAGATGAAGTTTACATGGAGCAACCAGATGGATTCAAAGATCAAGTGAATCCAAATTATGTGTGTAAGCTCAAGAGAGCTTTGTATGGATTAAAGCAGGCCCCAAGGGCATGGAATTATAGGCTTGTAAAGTTCTTGAATGATCTTGGATTTCAAGCATCAAAGGCAGATAGTAGCTTGCTAGTCAAAGCAAGTGAAGATGGATTCATTTATGTTTGTATTTATGTTGATGACATAATACTTACAGGAACAGATGGTAAAGGAATACAAATGATCAAGAAGCAGATGGAGAAAGAGTTCAAAATCAGTGATTTGGGGAACTTGTCATTCTTCTTAGGAATGGAGATTTTATATACTCAACATGGAGTATATGTGACCCAAGAAAGGTATCTTAAAAATTTGCTAACCAAATTTAAAATGGAAGATTGCAGGGTTGCACCTACACCATTGGAAGTGAACCATAAATTGTCTAGATTTGGAGGAGAAGAATTCAGAGACATGAAGCTATATCAAAGTTTGGTTGGTAGCTTGATTTATGCTACATTAACAAGGCCTGATTTGTCATATGCAGTTGGTGTGCTTTCACAATTTATGCATTGTCCTAGAAAGGAACATTAGATTGCAGGACAAAGAGTACTTAGGTACATCAAGGGTACACTCAGAGAAGGGTTGTACTATGGATTTACTTCTGATACAAGAGTGAAGATATATAGTGATGCAGATTGGGCAGGTAATGTGGATGATAGAAGATCAACACATGGATATTTGTGCTATGTAGGAGACAAATTGATTTCATGGTGTTCGAAGAAGCAACATACAGTTGCTTTGTCATCTACAGAAGCAGAATATAAAGGTATGGTGGAAGCTGCAAAGGAGGTAATTTGGCTAAAGACACTTATGAAGGTTTTTGATGTGATTCAAAGTACTCCTATTGTTTGTGGAGACAATATGAGTTCTTTATACTTGGCAGCTAATCCTGTGTTTCATGCTAGAACTAAGCATATTGAAATACAGTATCATTTTCTAAGAGAGAAGGTCATTGATAAGGAAATTGAAGTTATGCATACTCCTACAAAAGACCAACTTGCAGATATGATGACAAAGAGTCCAGATGGACCAAAGCTACAGAGATTCAAGGATATGGCAGGAATTAGGAAGATAGAGAAGAACCTCAATTAATGATTTAGGGGGAGCTGTTGGTGCATGACAATCATCAATTGAAGGTTTATGAAGAAATGAAGTCAAGGAATTGAGAAGAGAACAAATTCAGAAGCTTGGAGGAAGGACATACTCAGAAATTCAAATCTATGTACACATATGTACATTAGTTCACATATAGGTGACTCACACTTTTGATGAGTCATAAGTTTGTATATATTTGCCTATAAATGTTTTGAAAAAGTCGGGGCATGAGAGACTCAGAATAGGAAGAGAGAAATCAGTTGTAGAAAGTGTCATTGGACGCATGAAAGTTAGGTGAAGTCATATCTTCAATGTAGTTGTAAATTTTCTGAGAAATCAAGAAAATCTTGCGCCCGATGTTTTGCTGTCTGCTACTTCTGTAGTTAATCTTTTGAGAAATCCTTCTGAACATATCTAAGTCCATAGTTAATCAATCTATGGCTAGAATTTGAGAGTCTAATTGTCATCAGGTTTAGAGAATTTTGCATAGGAACATTCATATGTGATGATGTTCTGAGAGTCGACAAAACTTGCGCAGATTTCATGTTCAGAGAAATGAACATTGCTCAGTGTATGGTGTAAAGTTTTACACAAGTGAGAGCTTAAAATCTAAGTTGGAAGGTAAGCCATCTATGGCTAAAAGATCTTGATCAAATAGGTTCGACATTGGGAGAACTATAGCTAAGAAGTTACAGGTGTCAAAGTCACTACTGCAGAGAAGGTGTTCTACACATAGGTAAATTGTTTGTATGATTTCTCAGAGTATACTGAATCATTTGCAGAGATTTAAGTTGGAAAAGATGCGCAACCTTAAGGCAAAGCATTGTGCAAAGTTTTGTTAAAAACTTTACGGGATTGATTAGTCAATGAGTGATTAATCTGGAGCAGACTTTTCAGAGAAGTGATTTCTTCAGAGTTAGTCAACTTCTTGGTAATGTGTTAGTGGATTTCCAAAATTATGCGGAGTCTAGAGTTATTCTTGGTCTAGAGGTGGTCTAATATCAAGGATAGCTTGTTCTTTTGGAGATTAACACTCTCCATCATAATACACACAGATGCATACATATTACATACACATATGCATATGCATATGCATACATACACACACACATATACATGCACACACGTGTACACACACATGCATACATGCACATACACATACACACACATCACATATACATCCACACAAACACACATATACATGTTTTAGGGTTAGGGTTTTAGGATTAGGGTTTTTTACTTTTACACATATACACACATAATACATACACACATGCACACATATACACATGCATACACACATACACATACACATACACATACACATACACATGCACATACACATACATGTTAAAAGTCAAGCTTCAAGATAAAAAATTTGTGCAGAATCTTTTATGGACATGTGGAGCAATCAAAGGAAGCCAAAAGCCACGAGATTCCATCAAGAAAAGTCACTCAACCACTCCCCAATTCATCTCAACTAAATCCTCCAAGTTAGGAGGCTGATTTGGAAAGGTAGTTCCTAGATTTTAGGGGCACACTTCTCACTATAAAAGGAGCATGTATCCCGAATTCTTTTGGGACATCTTCTTGGAGTTTTAGCTCATGTAAAGTGAGCACTAAGTGCTGGAGTTATGATAAGCAAGCCCCTTGCTTAAGCTAGCCCCTTGCTTGCTTGTTTGTTTTCTTTTAGTAGGCATATCTATGTGTGTGTGCAGGCAGTGTTGCAACTCTCTACCTCTGAGTTGTTAGCATTGGTTCTCCCTCATATTGTATCCATTTGATGTAATTCTTGTCTCATTGGGTAGCTATTAGAGTCTATTTTATGCTCACAAATTCTCTAGAGCATTCTCTGAGTAATCTGGGAGCAACATTCATTTTAGTGAAGTTGTGTGATTGATATCTCTCTCTGTGTGTAGGCTCTGTTGGAAATATTTTGCTCTCTCTTGTAAGGGCTGGTTCTCCTTCTCTATTTATCCATTTGCTATGATTTTGGTGTCATTGGGTAGCTATTAGAGTGCTCTTAAACTTAACCGAAGTTTGAGATTCATTCTCGGTATAATCTCTGAGAAAAGCTTGCTGGAGTGAAGTGAGGTCTCTGCTTGACTAGCAGTTGTGAGCATTCAACTAGCTCATGTTGTAGACATTGTTTCTCTTTGTGTAAGCATCCATTTGAAGTAAAAATTGTTTTGTTGGAAAGCTCTTGCTTTCTACTACAGGTCTACAAAATCTCAGTAGAGTTCTCTGCATAAGCTCGGAGTAAGAGCACTTTTGATGTGCAGAGGTCAAAGAAGGATACCTGTGGAGGTCATTCGCGCTTCGTCGTTGCTTAGGGGTTGAGATACTTCCCCCATCAGTGGTATCAGAGCATTTGGGCATCTTGGAGGCATCACATACAAGCAAGAAGACTTCTTGGAGTTGGTGGTTGAAGATTTGCATCAACAAAAGCTTCTTGGAGGTAGCTCAAATCAAGGGGGAGCTATTCTACTCAAATTTGCAAGAGCACAAGGTGTCCATCTAAGGAAAGCTTTGGATTGAGGTAACCTCAGAGCCTCATTTTCATTTTACACACATTGGAGCATTGGCCAAGGGCTAGGTCAAGTATCAAAGACTAGATATGGGAGACTTCAACACTCAAATTGAAAAGCTAGACAAAGGGAACTATCAACCATGGAGATTTAGGGTCTCCAACTATCTTATGGGCAAGGGCCTTTGGGGGTTGATTAGTGGAAGTGAACCAAGACCTAGGTTGGATGAGAATCCAACCAATGACCAGAGAAGGGCCTTTAGGGAATTGAATGAAAGAGACAAGAGGGTTATCTTTATCCTTTCCCAACACATTAGCAATAGCATGATCCGCCATATCCAAGACTTGGATTCAAGCATGAAGGTATGGGAGACACTTGAAAGGCTTTATTCAACAAGCACCAAAGCAAGGAAGATCCAACTCAAGAATGAGCTCAACAACCTTAGGAAGAGCTCAGGGAGTAGCATAAATGACTACATACTTAAGGTCAAGGAGTTATCAGATGCATTGAGATCCATTGGAAGCCACGTAGACGATGACGATCTTGTGGCTTATACTCTCAATGGTTTGAGAGATGATGAGAATTGGAAACCCTTTACCACTTCAGTATATGTAAGGGATAATCTTCCCAATTTTGAGCAATTGGTTTCTCTCATGGTGACCGAAGAGATGAGCATAGGTGGAAGTTCAACTAAAAGCAAGAATGCACAAGTTTTCTATGCAGGTAATCAAAGAGGCAAAGGAAGAGGAGGACAAGGAAGGGGAAAAGGAAGGTTTGGAGGAAGGCAAGGCTACTCAAGCAATCAAGGACATGACCAAGGCACCTCATCACAAAGAGGGAGAGGAAGAACAAGAGGAAGAGGAGGATGACATCAACAAAATAGAAATCAAGATGGCGAAGGATGTTACATATGTGGCAAGTTCGACCACTATGCTAGAGATTGCTACCAAGGAGGAAACCAAAGGAGCTATAATCAAGGATCTTCATACAAACGCCAAGGTAATTATGCTTCCAAAAGTTCAGAAAATGACAATCTCTTGATGATGCACATGAATGGGAATTCAAGCAAAGTAGATAACACTTGGTATATTGATAGTGGATGTAGCAACCATATGAGTTGCAATGCTTCTTGGTTTACTAATCTATGTTCCCAAAGGTAAAGGACATGTAGAAACAGGTGATGATACAGCCCATGAGATCTCCCATGTTGGAGATGTAGCTTTGGATGACAAGGAGGAAGGAAGATGTCTCAAGGATGTCTTGCATGTACCTACCATCACAAAGAACTTGGTGTCCGTTGGGCAAATGGTTCAAAGAGGCTATCAAGTAAGGTTCAACAAAGGTGGATGCTTTGTGGAGAACCCTAAGCAAGGTTACAAGGTCATAGCAAGAGGAAAGAAGCAAGGGAGACTCTTCACTTTGGAGGTAAATTCTCATTCCACTCAACATGTCTACTTCACATATGGAAACAAGAGGATTTCGGAGTTGGACTTGTGGCACAAGAGGATAGGTCACATCAACATACAAAGAATGAAGGAAATGCAATTCAAGAGGCTGGTTGAAGGTCTTCCCAACTTCCAAGGACAAGGTATGAAGCATTTATGTGAATCTTGTCAACTAGGGAAGCAAGCGAGACTTCCATTCAAGAAGAGTGGCTACATAAGCTAACATCCATTGGAGTTGATACATACAGATGTGTGGGGGCCAACCAAAGAGCAATCCATTGGAGGTAACAAGTACTTTGTCACTTTTATAGATGATTGCACAAGGATGGTTTGGGTTTATTTCATAAAAAACAAATCAGATATGTTTACATGTTTCAAAGCATTCAAGGCAATGGTAGAGAAGGAAACAGGTACATATATCAAGAAGCTAAGGTCGGATGGAGGGGGAGAATATTTCTCCAATGAGTTTTCTGATTTATTAATGGATCAAGGCATCAAGAGGCAAGTAACATGCAGGTACACACCCACACAAAATGGAGTAGTAGAGAGAAAGAATAGATACATTGCCGAGATTGCTAGAGCAATGCTTAATGAGATGAATGTACCTAACATGTTTTGGAGTGATGCAGCAAATACCACTGTGTATCTAATGAATAGGGCTCCTACCTCAAGGATCCATGGCTTGACACCATATCAAGCCTATTATGGTAAGAAACCTGATCTTTCCCACTTGAAGATATTTGGATGTACTTGTTATGTACATGTGCCAAGTGAATTGAGGCACAAGCTACAACCAAAGGCAGAAAAGTGTGTATTTCTAGGATATTCAAATGATCATAAAGGTTACAGGGGCCTCAACCCAAACACAAAGGACTTGAGGATATCAAGGGATGTAGCATTTGATGAGCTACTCCCCTAGTATAAGTATGATCGTATGCAGGACTATGAAGAAGAAAAGCATGGACATGATGAAGAACAAATCCACCTAGAGCTAAGCGGCCCAAGGTGTTCCATCAATGAAGATAGTTCAAGCATGAACTCACCATGGAGGGGAGATCTTCATCAAGCTATGAAGCACAATCAATCAACAAAGGCAAAGCAACATTTGTGGAGTTGGATGAAGAAGGTAATGAAGTTGAAGATGATGAAGGACACATGATGGAGAAAGAAGCCACGTCAAAGAAAGAGATCAAGTTCCCAAGGCAAAGGAGGTTTATTCCTCCAAAAGGTGAAGAAAGGAAGTCTTCTAGAGTTAAGTATCCAACTCAAAGGTTTACTTATGATTCATACATGGCAACACATTATGCATATATGAACAAAGTAGTAGAAGATCATGCGCCCGATTGCTATGAAGATGCAAGCAGGTACACCGAATGGAAAGAGGCAATGCAAGAAGATATCGACGCACTTGAGGAAAATCAAACATGGACTCTAGTGCCCAAGAAGGAGAACATGAAGGTAATAGGTAATAAGTGGGTGTATAAAGTAAAGAGGAATTCAGATGGATCTATTTCTAGGTTCAAAGCAAGATTGGTGGCCAAGGGTTTTGCACAAACCTATGGAGTGGACTTTGAAGAGACATTCAGCCCCGTGGCAAAGATGAGCACCATTAGGACACTCATTGCAATGGCTGCTAGCAAAGGATGGAAGCTTTTCCAATTGGATATCAAGAATGCCTTTCTCAATGGAGACTTGGAAGAAGAGGTATACATGGAGCAACCACTAGGTTTTGTTCATAAAGAGTTTCCACATCATGTTTGTAGGTTGAAGAAGGCACTTTATGGCCTAAAGCAAGCTCCAAGGGCCTGGAACCAAAGATTGGTGGACTATTTGATCAAATGTGGTTACAATCAATGCAAGGCGGATCCATCTCTCTTCATCCAACAAAGAGGAGAACTTGTAGTCTACATGTGTGTGTATGTAGATGATATTATCATTACAGGTAATGATACAAAGGGCATTGAGGAGATCAAGGCAAAGCTTGGAAAGGAGTTTAGGATATCTGATCTTGGAGATCTTAGGTATTTTCTTGGCATTGAAGTTGTATACAAAGAAGAAGGTATTATGCTCATACAAAGGAAGTATATTCTAGACCTACTTGAGAGGTTTGGAATGCTACATTGCAAGCCTATCTCAAATCCCATGGAAGTTAATGTAAAGCTAAGCTCCATTGATGGAGAGCCATTAGACGATGTAACCTTTTTATCGCTCTATTGTAGGCTCTTTCAATTATGCCACAATAACTAGGCCCGACATAGCATATGGAGTTGGAGTGTTATCACAATTTATGCATAGTCCAAAGACTACACACTTGCAAGCTGCAAGAAGAATGTTACAATATCTCAAGGCCACTATAAATGAAGGATTGTTCTATTCATTTGATGATGATATGCAGGTCAAAGCTTATTCTGATGCGGACTGGGCCGGTTCCAAGGAGGATAGAAGAAGTTCAAGTGGTTACCTAGTCATGCTAGGTAGCAAGATCATCTCATGGATTTCAAAGAAGCAACCCACGGTGGCATTATCTTCCACTGAGGCTGAGTATAGAGCTTTGGCTCAATTCACATGTGAGCTAATGTGGATTAAGAAGTTATTTATGGAGCCTAATTTGCAGGTTGACACATATCCAATTTTTTGTGACAATATGAGTAGCATTCATCTAGCATCGAATCCTGTCTATCATGCTAGAACCAAGCATATTGAAGTGCACTATCACTTCATAAGGGAAAAGGTGATACCCAAGGAAGTTTCAGTACATCATATTGGTACCAAGGACCAAGTTGCCGACATGTTTACAAAGGCTTTGGATGGAATGAAGATTTCAAAATTCAAGCAAAGCATCAACATGAAGGAGCTTGGATGAGAATGAAGAATTGAAGCTTGAGGGAGAGTGTTAAAAGTCAAGCTTCAAGCTAAAAAATTCATGGGGAATCTTTTATGGACATGTGGAGCAATCAAAGGAAGCCAAAAGCCACGAGATTCCATCAAGAAAAGTCACTCAACCACTCCCCAATTCATCTCAACTAAATCCTCCAAGTTAGGAGGCTGATTTGGAAAGGTAGTTCCTAGATTTTAGGGGCACACTTCTCACTATAATAGGAGCATGTATCCTGACTTCTTTTGGGCAATCTTCTTGGAGTTTTAGCTCATGTAAAGTGAGCACTAAGTGCTGGAGTTATGATAAGCAAGCCCCTTGCTTAAGCTAGCCCCTTGCTTGCTTGTTTGTTTTCTTTTAGTACGCATATCTATGTGTGTGCGCAGGCAGTGTTGCAACTCTCTACCTCTCCATTGTTAGCATTGGTTCTCCCTCATATTGTATCCATTTGATGTAATTCTTGTCTCATTGGATAGCTATTAGAGTCTATTTTATGCTCACAAATTCTCTGGAGCATTCTTTGAGTAATCTGGGAGCAACATTCATTTTAGTGAAATTGTTTGATTGATATCTCTCTCTGTGTGTAGGCTCTGTTGGAAATATTTTGCTCTCTGTTGTAAGGGCTGGTTCTCCTTCTCTATTTATCTATTTGCTATGATTTTGGTTTCATTGGGTAGCTATTAGAGTGCTCTAAATTTAACCCAAGTTTGAGATTCATTATCTGTATAATCTTTAAGAAAAGCTTGCTGGAGTGAAGTGAGGTCTCTGCTTGACTAGCAGTTGTGAGCATTCAACTAGCTCATGTTGTAGACATTGTTTCTCTTTGTGTAAGCATCCGTTTGAAGTAAAATTTGTTTTGTTGGAAAGCTCTTGGTGTCTACTACAGGTCTAAAAAAGCTCACTGGAGTTCTCTGCATAAGCTCTGAGTAAGAGCACTTTTGGTGTGCAGAGGTCAAAGAAGGATACATGTGGAGGTCATTCGCGCTTCGTCGTTGCTTAGCGGTTGAGATACTTCCCCCATCAATACACATACACATACACCTACACATACACATACACATACACATACACATACATATACACATACACATACACATACACATACACATACACA
>CM035427.1:166433265-166435765 GCA_020310875.1 Ceratopteris richardii
CAGATGGAGGAGGAGAATACTTCTCCAATGAGTTTGAAGATTTCTTGCAGGAAAGAGGCATCAAAAGGGAGATAACTACAAGGTACTCACCTGAACAAAATGGGGTAGCTGAAAGAAGGAATAGACTTATTGTTGAAACAGCTAGGTCTATGCTTAATGAAAAGAAGTTGCCAAATTATCTTTGGGCAGAGACTGTATCTACTGCCACCTACCTCATCAACAGGTTGCCATCAAAGTCTCTTGATGGCATGACACCTTATGAAGCTTGGCATGGTAAGAGACCATCATTGGATCATTGTAAAATTTTTGGTTGTGTAGCATATGTGCATATTCCCTCACAGGTAAGGGGAAAGCTAGACCCTAAAGCTGAAAAATGTATCTTCATTGGTTATGATTTGAACCAAAAAGGGTACAGATTCTACAACCCAACAAACAAAGGCTTCAAGGTAAGCAGAGATGTCATCTTTGATGAGAATGACTCATGGTATGAGAATGAATGCAGGAAGGTTAGTCTACCCTATGATATGGAAGAAGATTTCCCAAAGCTCACCAAGGAGGAACCAATCCAGAAAGAAGACTCAAGCTCAGAAGATGATGACACAATTAACCTTGAGGAATTTAAGGCTTGGAAGTCCAAAGGGAAGATGAAAATAAAGAAGCTAGAGGATCAACCAGAATCCTCAATTCAAGCAATGAGGAGATCTCAGAGAGAAAGTAAGAAGCCTATCAGATATGGGTATGATACTTCTCTTGTAACCAAGCATTCTATATATCTTGCAAAGGATTTGTTGAATGAAGAACCAGGTACATATGAAGAGGCAATCACCAAACCAGAATGGAAAGGAGCTATGGATGAAGAAATAGAAGCTCTCAAGGAGAGTGACACATGGGACTTGGTACCCAAGAAGGACTCTATGAAGGTGATAGGATCCAGATGGATCTACAAGCTAAAGAGAATCTCTGATGGAACAATCAACAGGTACAAAGCTAGGTTGGTAGACAAGGGTTTTGCACAAACCCAAGGCATTGATTATGAGGAGACATTTTCTCCTGTGGCTAAAATGCCAACAATCAGAGTACTAGTGAGTATAGCTGCATCCAAGAATTGGAACATGTACCAATTAGATGTCAAGAATGCTTTCTTGAATGGATGGATATCTGAAGAAGTCTACATGTCACAACCACCTGGCTATGAAGATCCCAAGAAGGTAAATTATGTTTGTAAATTGAAGAAGGCTCTATATGGATTGAAGCAGGCACCTAGAGCATGGAATTACAGGTTGACAACATATCTCCAAGACCAAGGATTTGTGATGAGTAAAGCAGACACTTCTCTATTCATAAAGAGGAGTAGTACAGAGGTAATCTACTTGTGTGTTTATGTTGATGACATCATCATTACAGGCAATGATGTCAATGGTATTAGACACATCAAAGGACAGATGATGAAAGAGTTCAAGATCAATGATCTTGGATTATTGAAATATTTTTTAGGTCTTGAGTTAGTCTACACTAATTCAGGTATATATATCACTCAAAAGAAGTATGTACAGGACATTGTGAAGAAGTTTAATTTGCAAGAAGCTAAAGTCTCAAGTACTCCAATGGAGGTCAACCTAAAGCTTAGTGCTCATGAAGGTGATGAAGTCCAAGACATCACACGATACCAAAGTATGGTTGGTAGTTTGAATTATGCTACCTTAACAAGAATTGACATAGCATATGGAGTTAGTGTGCTAAGCCAATTCATGCACAAACCAAGAGTACCTCACCTAGTGGCAGCAAAGAAGATATTGAAGTATCTAAAGGGAACTCAGAACCATGGTTTGTACTTTCCTTATACATCAGATATTGACATTAAAGTATATTTAGATGCAGATTGGGCAGGATGCAAGGATGATAGGAGGAGCACATCAGGATACATATGTTTTGCAGGTGATAAACCAATTTCTTGGTCAGCCAAGAAACAACCTACAGTAGCTTTGTCATCTACTGAAGCAGAGTATAGAGGGCTAGCCAATGCCACTCAAGAAGCTATCTGGTTGAAGCTTTTGTATACAGAATTAGGTCTATACACTAGACCTCCAATTATCTTTGGTGACAACACAAGTTCTCTTCACCTTGCAGCTAATCCAATATATCATGCTAGAACCAAACACATAGAGGTTCATTACCACTATGTGAGAGAAAAGTTGCTAAGCAAAGACATTCAATTAACTTATGTGTCCACTAATATGCAATGTGCAGATTTGCTTACTAAAGCTTTGGATGGAAACAAGTTATGCAGATTCAAATCCATGATTGGATTGCAAGATGTGATTGAAGATTGAAGATGAAGACTTAAGCCAAAGTGTTTGGCTTGAGGGGGAGCTGTTGGTGCAATTCAAGCCTTCACACTTGGCTTGGAACCTTGGAAATTAGGTGTTGAAACCTTGGAAGTTTAATTTACTTGAAGAAAGGACCATGTGAACTTATGCTTATAAGTTCTTACTTCTTTACC
>CM035427.1:166450765-166490765 GCA_020310875.1 Ceratopteris richardii
TGCTCAAAATCGCGATTTTCAAAACACGATTCTCTACTCAAAATCGCGATTTTCAAAACACGATTTTGTGAAATCACGATTTTGTGAAAACACGATTCTCAAGGTACAAAATCTCGATTCTCTTGAAGTTCACAAAATCATGATTCTCTTGAAGTTCACAAAATCGCGATTCTCTTGAATTTCACAAAATCGGGATTTTTCCCAAAAGGTCCTGTTTGCCTGTTTTGACCCCCAGGAGCCTGATTTGACATAACTTTTTCATCCAAAGTCCATTTTTTGATCTCTATAGCTCGTTGGAAATTTTCAGATAGGATATTTTGAAGTTGACCCTCAGGTGGAACCAAGAACCCAAGGGGACTCCAAAGGATTTGTGAACCATACCAAGGGGAAATTTCGGACTCTTAGCCAAAGCTTATGAACCTGAGATCTGGTAGACACCTAGGAAAGGATAGACAAAGCATTAGATCTTCTCAGCCCAGTGTCAACCACATAGCAAACTCTTGGGCACAACAACTAAGTGGTTGTCCTTACGTACTAAACTCTGACACAAGTGACTCAGAAATGTCTTTTAGCATGGGAAAATCTGCAGGTGGCTCAGGAACTGCCCATCTACAAACACCAGAAGGACCCTATAAGACACAATTGGAATATATTCGGACCAACCAATTAGGTGCTCGCATCTATGAGGATGGCCTGAGGCGATCAGTGGTCCAACTCAAAAATCCAGATCAATCCTTTGGACTCGAACACCCAGTGGTCAAGTTCAAAGAGGGTTCATACATTGATAAGGAAGGAACCATGTATGTGGTTACCAACCAACCAGATAGGACCGATTGTTGGTGCAAACAAGCCTAAACACTTGGCTTTGTTGTGTGCCTTGAAGACCCAACAAAAGGCTTGGACAATTGGAAGCTTGGAAGGATAAAATTTGAACCCTTGAAGGATGCATTTGAACCATAGAAACCTATGCTTATGGTTATTACCATTTATCTCATGTAAAAAGTCTCTATGACTTTACCACTCATGTAATCACACCTACTAGACTAGAGTCGTGGAAAAAGTAGATGAATGGTTGAGAGAATATCTCATTTACTTTTAGGTACATGATTCTAGGAGATTGACAAGGATTTGAAATTCAAAAATTTACTCAATCTCTATATAAATCACAAGTCAAAAGTCGCGGGTAATGAGACACTCTTCCCGAGGCTAATCCAAGCATATGTGTGAGTGTGTGAGTGCTACTACCTAGCCTACACCTCTGAGTACCATTGGGCATCATTCTACATGTCAATGGGAATGTACATTTGATAGTATCAATACATATACACATAACTTTTACTCTGTGTTTTCTCTGAGTATCTACCTCCAAGTCTGTCAACTTCAACTGGACATATCTCAAGATCTACTGAACCAAATTTGATGATCAAGGGCTCTTTGGAACCAGCTCAAAGCATTCTACAACACTACAAAGTTTCAAGTCAATCTATTCAGCAAATTGAGAGAAATCGCTGTCGAAGTGATCACTGGTATATTTCTGTGTATTTCCTGAAAAGTCGGGGAGGTTCCTAACTTTGCTAAACATCATGCTCAGTGTATAGTTTGTCATTTGAAGTGATTTAACTTGCTAATGGTAGCTTGTTAAGTTAATTTAATACTCCCAGAAGGAATTAGATCAATTTCAAGTGTGCTGGACACACTGAGCTTAAGACTGAGCAGGTGTCATTACAGGAATAGCAAGTTTTTTGGATTTGTGAAGATTCAAACTTACCTGTTTTGATTTGGTCATTACTCAATCACTTTGTACAACACATATATAGTTTCTTGGTGTCATTTGGAAGCTCAAGGAGTCTCCTAACCATATCTGAAGAGAAAAGAGGGCAGGTGTGAAGCAGGTCTAGCAGCACCAACTTGATCTTTTGATTGTATCCAGCCATCACATCCAACAGTGGTATCAGAGCAAAACAAGGTAATCATGGGTGATGGTTTCCCTTCCTTTATTGACAAATTGGATAGGAATAACTACCAGGCATGGTCATTAAGAATGAAGACTTATCTACAAGGGAGAAGCTTGTATGGATACATATCAGGAGATGAGGAGTTGCCCTCATTCAAAACCAGAGGCCTACCTACAAAGGATGAGCATGAGAGACTTAATCAATGGTGTGCTAAAGATGCTTTAGCCAGGTCATATCTTCTAAACTCTATCTCTGATTTCCTTCTACCTCATGTTAGGAACTGTAAGACTTCCCAAGAGACTTGGGAGACCTTGGCAACATACTTCTCATCAAGCACAAGGGCCAGAAAGAATCAGCTATGGATTGAGTTTACAACTCTTAGGAAGCAATCAAAACAATGTGTTTCAGATTTTGTCACCAAAGTCAAGGATATAGCAGATCAACTTGCAAGTGTTGGAGAAGAGATTGAAGAAGAACAAATTGTTAGACAAGTGATCAATGGACTCAAAGCAGATGACAAGTGGGAGAGCTTTACCACTGCAATGGACTTGTACATGGACATTCAAGCACCTGATCTAACAACTCTGATTGGACAACTCTTTACACATGAAGCCAAGATCACAAAGAATGGTGAGCAATCAAAAGGTAACAATCCCTCTGCCCTATATACAGATAAGAAGTCTAAAGATAAGGGTAAAAGCAAGAAGGTTGATGATGAAGGATCCACCTCCCAAGCAAACTATGCAGGGAGAGGTAGATCATCTAGAGGAAGGGGCAGAGGAGGTAAGTCAGGTAGGGGGAGACCCTATAATCAATCTCCATGCAATATTTGTGGCTTGTCTAACCATACTACAGATGAATGCTACAAGAACTACAAGAATCAAAGAGGAAGAGGTCACCAAAGAGGAGGATACTCCCAAGGCAGAGGTAGGTTCAATCAATCTCAAGGCTACCATGGCTACAACAATAATTACAACAACAACTACAACAATAGCTACAATCACAATGGCAATTATCAAGGAGGATACAGGAACAGAAAGGATTACAACAATTATGCAGAGGATCAAGATGATTCCTTGTTGATTATGAACATGACATCTAAATCAGGTATCAATGATGATCATTTGTTCTATATTGACTCAGGTTGCTCTAACCATGTAGCTGGGAATGTTGCCTTACTCTCTGATTTGGAAGAACCTAAAGGCAAGCACCAAGTGCAAACAGGTGATGACACTAAACACTCAGTGGTCAAAGTAGGTAATGTCAAAACAAGTGATGGTAATCAGAATTTGCTAAGCAGAGTATTGTATGTCCCAACAATCACCAAGAATCTGATGAGTGTAGGTCAGATTGTTGAAAAAGGTCTACAGGTCAGGTTCACTCAATATGGTGCATTTGTGGAGGATCCAAGACATGGATTCAGAAGGATAGCCAAGGGAGAGAAGTCAGGTAGACTATTTACCTTTGAACTTGAGGATACTAAAAATATTGCCTTGTACAACTATAGGGACCAAACCCTATCAGAATTGGAAATGTGGCACAAGAGATTGGGTCACATTGGAGAGAGAACCATAAAGCAGATGAGCAGAGATCAATGTGTGCTTGGGATACCCAATGTATCCAAGCAACACATGATATACAAGTGTGGGGCTTGTCAATTTGGTAAGTCACACAGATTGCCATATACCAAGAAAGGATTTATGCATGAAGATTACTTGGAATTGGTACATACAGATGTGTGGGGACCAAGCAAGGAGCCATCCATATCTGGATCAAGGTACTATGTATCTTTTATAGATGATTATAGCAGATGGACTATCTTGTACTTCATGAAACATAAAGATGAAGTATTTAATTGCTTCAAAAGGTATCTTGCATTGGTAGAGAATCAAACAGGTAGACAATTGAAGAGATTAAGGTCTGATGGTGGTGGAGAATATTTCTCCAATGATTTTGAAGAGTTTTTGCAGGAAAGAGGCATCAAGAGAGAGATTACCACAAGGTACTCTCCAGAACAAAATGGGGTAGCTGAAAGAAGAAATAGACTCATTGTGGAGACAGCTAGGTCTATGCTCAATGAGAAGAAACTACCAAATTATCTTTGGGCAGAGAGTGTATCTACTGCCACATACTTGATCAATAGGTTGCCATCAAAGACACTTGATGGAATGACACCCTATGAGGCTTGGCATGGTAAGAGACCATCTCTGGATCATTGCAAGATCTTTGGGTGTGTTGCATATGTGCATATTCCCTCACAGGTAAGGGGAAAGCTAGACCCTAAGGCTGAAAAATGTATCTTTATTGGTTATGATTTGAATCAGAAAGGATACAGGTTCTATAACCCCTCAAATAAAGGCTTCAAGGTAAGCAGAGATGTCATCTTTGATGAAAATGATTCATGGTATGATAATGAGTGCAGGAAAGTAAGTTTACCTTATGATATGGAAGAAGACTTTCCAAAGCTTGTCAGGCAAGAACCAACTCAGAATGAGGATACAAGTTCAGATGATGAAGACACCATCAACATTGAAGAATTCAAAGCTTGGAAATCAAAAGGGAAGATGAAGATGAAGCAACTTGAAGATAATCCAGAGTCCTCAACACAAGCTATGAGGAGATCATCAAGGGAAAAGAAGAAACCTATTAGGTATGGTTATGATACTTCACTTGTGACCAAGCACTCTGTATATCTTGCAAAGGACATCTTAAGTGAAGAACCAGGTACATTTGAGGAAGCCATTACTAAACCAGAATGGAAGGAAGCAATGGATGAAGAAATGGAGGCTCTCAAGGAGAGTGATACTTGGGACTTGGTACCCAAGAAGGACTCCATGAAGGTCATAGGATCCAGATGGATCTACAAACTCAAAAGGAACTCAGATGGTTCAATAAGCAGGTACAAAGCTAGGTTGGTAGCCAAGGGTTTTGCACAAACCCAAGGCATTGATTATGAGGAGACATTTTCTCCTGTGGCAAAGATGCCAACTATCAGGATTATGGTGAGTGTAGCTGCATCCAAGAATTGGAACATGTACCAATTGGATGTGAAGAATGCATTTCTGAATGGATGGATTTCAGAGGAAGTCTACATGTCACAACCACCTGGCTATGAAGATCCCAATAAGGTAAATCATGTGTGTAAATTGAAGAAAGCTCTGTATGGATTGAAGCAGGCACCAAGGGCATGGAATTATAGGTTGACAACCTATCTATTGGATCAAGGATTTGTGATGAGTAAAGCAGATACATCTTTGTTTATCAAAAAGACAAATTCAGAGGTAATCTATTTGTGTGTCTATGTTGATGACATCATTGTTACAGGGAATGATGTTCAAGGAATCAGACATATCAAGGCACAAATGATGAAGGAATTCAAGATCAATGATCTTGGATTATTAAAATATTTCTTAGGACTTGAGTTGATTTATACAGATACAGGTATATATATCACTCAAAAGAAGTATATACAGGACATGGTCATGAAATTTGGTTTGCAGGAAGCTAAAGTATCAAGTATTCCAATGGAAGTCAATCACAAGCTTAGTGCACATGAAGGAGAAGAAATCAAGGACATTACAAGTTACCAAAGCATGGTAGGAAGTCTCAACTATGCTACCTTGACAAGACTTGATATATCTTATGGTGTTAGTGTACTTAGCCAATACATGCACAAACCTAGGGCACCTCATCTTGAGGCAGCTAAAAAGATTATTAAATATCTCAAGGGAACTCTGAACAATGGTTTGTATTATCCATATACATCAGATATTGACCTTAAGGTTTACTCAGATGCAGATTGGGCAGGTTGTAAGGATGACAGGAGAAGCACCTCAGGGTATATTTGTTTTGCAGGTGACAAAGCCATTTCTTGGTCATCCAAGAAACAGCCTACAGTAGCCTTATCATCTACTGAGGCAGAGTACAGAGGTTTGGCAATTGCTACCCAAGAAGCAATTTGGTTGAAGCTACTATATTCAGAGCTAGGACTATTCACAAGGTCACCTATCATATTTGGTGATAACACAAGTTCACTTCATTTAGCTGCTAATCCTGTGTATCATGCTAGGACAAAACACATAGAGGTGCATTACCACTATGTGAGGGAGAAATTACTTAGCAAGGAGATCCAATTATCATATGTGTCCACTAATATTCAATGTGCAGATTTGCTTACAAAAGCTTTGGATGGGAGCAAGCTATGCAGGTTTAAATCCATGATTGGATTACAGGATATCATTGAAGACTAAAGATGAAGACTCAAGCAAGTGTTTGGCTTGAGGGGGAGCTGTTGGTGCAAACAAGCCTAAACACTTGGCTTTGTTGTGTGCCTTGAAGACCCAACAAAAGGCTTGGACAATTGGAAGCTTGGAAGGATAAAATTTGAACCCTTGAAGGATGCATTTGAACCATAGAAACCTATGCTTATGGTTATTACCATTTATCTCATGTAAAAAGTCTCTATGACTTTACCACTCATGTAATCACACCTACTAGACTAGAGTCGTGGAAAAAGTAGATGAATGGTTGAGAGAATATCTCATTTACTTTTAGGTACATGATTCTAGGAGATTGACAAGGATTTGAAATTCAAAAATTTACTCAATCTCTATATAAATCACAAGTCAAAAGTCGCGGGTAATGAGACACTCTTCCCGAGGCTAATCCAAGCATATGTGTGAGTGTGTGAGTGCTACTACCTAGCCTACACCTCTGAGTACCATTGGGCATCATTCTACATGTCAATGGGAATGTACATTTGATAGTATCAATACATATACACATAACTTTTACTCTGTGTTTTCTCTGAGTATCTACCTCCAAGTCTGTCAACTTCAACTGGACATATCTCAAGATCTACTGAACCAAATTTGATGATCAAGGGCTCTTTGGAACCAGCTCAAAGCATTCTACAACACTACAAAGTTTCAAGTCAATCTATTCAGCAAATTGAGAGAAATCGCTGTCGAAGTGATCACTGGTATATTTCTGTGTATTTCCTGAAAAGTCGGGGAGGTTCCTAACTTTGCTAAACATCATGCTCAGTGTATAGTTTGTCATTTGAAGTGATTTAACTTGCTAATGGTAGCTTGTTAAGTTAATTTAATACTCCCAGAAGGAATTAGATCAATTTCAAGTGTGCTGGACACACTGAGCTTAAGACTGAGCAGGTGTCATTACAGGAATAGCAAGTTTTTTGGATTTGTGAAGATTCAAACTTACCTGTTTTGATTTGGTCATTACTCAATCACTTTGTACAACACATATATAGTTTCTTGGTGTCATTTGGAAGCTCAAGGAGTCTCCTAACCATATCTGAAGAGAAAAGAGGGCAGGTGTGAAGCAGGTCTAGCAGCACCAACTTGATCTTTTGATTGTATCCAGCCATCACATCCAACACCGATGAGTTTGGAAATATCATTCATGAGAATGAGATAGGAGACCTAGAACAAGGAAATGTAGGACAAGGACCCCAGACTCCTAGAGGCAAGTCAATTTTGACCAGAGTGATCACTCCAGACTGGATCCCTCAAGACAACAAAAGCATAGAACTATTTTTGAATAGAGAAACAGAGGAAGCCTTTTGGAGATTCAAGCTAGATTAAGCTAGCCAATTGGGCATAGTTATCATCTATGAATTCAAAGATCCTGAGATACCAGGCAAAGTTGTCTACCTGGATAACACATCAGAGAAGATATTCTTGGTAACAGAACATGATAGACATGCATATACTTGGAAGAATGAATTGATTTTCCCTCCACCAAGATCCAATGTTTCCCATGGCCTCCAAGGAGTAGGATCATCCCAAGCTCATGAAGCCCAGAGAGAAAGAACTAGAGAGAGACCTGAGGTAAGTTTTGCACACACGGTGGGCAGAAATAGAGCAGGATTTGAAAATGAAAGACATGAAAGAGAGAGATATCAAGCACATAGGCAACAAAGAGATGAACATGATTTTCCATTGCCTAGACCCCGAGAGCACCCAAGAACCCTTAGACCCACTCAAGTGATCAAGGCAATGAAGAATTATTTTGACGGGTCAGGAGATCCTTATGATCATGTGGCCGAGTTCAAACAAGTGTTAAGAGCTAAACAGGTTGAGGATTTGTTCACCTAGTATGAGGCATTTGGTCTGACTCTTAAGGGCACTGCCTTAGCTTGGTTTCAACCACTGAGTAGTCGCAACTATCGCGATATAGGTCAACAACTAGACGAATTCATTGTAGAATTTTCCAAGAGTGGTATCAGGCATAACACATCATCCTTGATCCACAGTTTCAAGCAGACACCCCAAGAAACAGTGCGACTAGCAGGTAGAAGGTTCAGACAGTACCTAGAAAGATGCCCTACTCCAAAGTTACCCACACCAGCCAAACAAGTGGCTTTGTTCTTAGATGGCTTACTGAGCACAAAGTTAAGATCATATGTGTACTTGAAAGAGCCTAGATCCATAGAAGAGTGTGTGCGGACGTGCATTGACATAGAAGATAACTTGGGTGAGGAGTTAGGATTGTCCAAACTCTATAAGGACTCTGATAATTCTACTAGTCATACTTCAAAAATCTCCACGGAAATAGAGGAGATAGGTGAGCAAGTTGCCAAGAAGCTGGGAGTCCAAAATAAACAAACACAGAGAGTCACTCCATTGAATCGGTGTTATACTTGCGGAGGCAACCACATGGCTAATGTATGCCCATTGCACAACCAGAACATGAGAGAAAGGAATGCTCCATATTGCACTATTGAGAGAAAATATACGAAGCACACGGATCAAGATTGTCCCTATACTAGGCAGGCTGTTAGACAGAATTATCAACAACCTTACCAACCAAGTAGGTATCAAAACCAATACCAACAGCCATATTATAGACCACAACAGCAATATCAGGCACAATATAGGCCACAACCAATCTTGGGAAACCAACCACGAGCTCATGCCAACGTTATTCCAGTCAAATATGTTGTGGGAGAGGAAAATCCAAATAGAGCATTGGTGCCACTAACCCCATTGATACCATATAATGACTCTCATGCTCATAGTTCAGACTACTCCCATGAAGGTAGTCCACATGCTTATTACACAGAGTCACCTGAACATAGTGAGATTTACTCGTATCAATATGAGGCACCATCTATGGAGCAAAATTGGGAGCCAGAATACTCCAAGGTCATGTACACAAATCCTAACCCTAGGCCCCAGTTGAGACAAATGAGACCACAAGCCCCTAGAGGATCTTGTTTCAGATATCAAGGTGACCATTTCATTCGTGACTGTCCCCACCCACCATCTCCGAGTCAAGGACAGGCTATCACAATATAGGCTTTTTGTTCTGATTGTGGCAAAGACCATCTCCCTAGAGATTGTCCAAGAAACCCCTCCAGTGCACCCAAGATTACACCCATTAATGTGGTAGGCTTAGTGGCAGATTCAAGTTCAAGTAGTAGCAATGTGGCTCCTATACAAGCTGTCACTAGGGCACAAGCCTTAAAATAGGATAAACCAGCAGAACAATCAGAGTCGAGTGAATCAGGAGAGCTTAGTAAGAGGAAAACAAGAACATGGAAGGATACCAGAGAGAAGGCCAATCGCAAGTGGAATAAAAAGTTATCGGAACTAGAAGAAAGCTTAAAAGAAGCGAAAACAAAAATAGAAGACATTGCATCTCAAAGCCCCTCGCATGCCGAAACTCCATCCACTCCACCTCATCCCACCCCACCACCCATTGTAAATAGGCCGCAATCAGGGTCTCTTCTTGCATATCCAACCCCAGAAGGCTTGGACATGATGTTCAAGGCCTACCAGGCTCGTCTTCAAGAAGGACCAACAGCTGCAAATCTAGACAAGAGTTACCCTAGAGCGGATTTAGAGATTGAACGAATGAAAATGTGCATGAAAATGGTAGAACAAGCTCAAGCTATACTTGAGACTAGTCAAAAGTTCAATCAGACAAACTCTGTCAAACCAGATTTGCATTTCCAAGGGTTACTAGAAAGATTAGAGCAGTTGGTAAACAAACCACAAGTTTCTTTACCTCCACAGGCTCAACTAGTTATTGAGAGAGGAAGCTCACCACCAATGGGAGCTTATGTTCCTAATTCCACGGATGTTGGAATGCCTCCTTCAATTCAACAGTACTCTCAAGAGTTCTTGCGGGAAATACAAGAAGAGAAATGGGCCAAGGAGAAGGGTAACTCCCCTCCTATTCCTGAGATTGATGATCTTCATGATCAATTTTCCCAAGACATTCCATCTATTTACGGTGATGAAGCAGAACAACAAGAAGGCGAAAGATTAGATTTTGAATCTAATACCCTAGAAGAATTGCCTCAATTTCCAGGCCCATGGGAATCTGAATCTCTCCAGATTAGAGCTCCCACAATAGTGGTCAAACATGAAGACTCAGTGGTCCCAAGGAACACTGATGTCGTGAAGAACACTAAGGTTCAATGTCATCTCACTGTAGAAGAGCTGCTCAAAGCAAAACCCGAGCTATGGAATCATGTGAGGGATCAGGTTCCAGAACTTGAGTCCAATATGCCAAAAATAGGCTCTAAGCAAAAAGTACCAGAGATACCTCTAGACAAAATAGGGGACATGTGTGAGGGTGAAGAAGGTAATACTTATCTTCCAATCACCTACCAAGGTTACACAACCAAAGCAATCATAGATTCAGGTGTTGGTGTTGCTATTGCGACCACCTCCTTGTGGAAGCAATGGGGCAAGCCCACATTAAGACCAACTAGAATGAAGCTTCAAATGGCTGATGGTCATTTTGAAAGACCTCTAGGATTGCTAGAAGGGATAACTCTAACCACTTGTGGTGTAGAGTTTGAGCACACATTCGCTATATGTGACTTTGAGAAAAATAATGTCTATGAGATGATCCTAGGAAGACCCTTCCTACGACAATTGCAAATAGTACAGGATTGGGGAACCAACTCCTTGTACTTGCAGCACTTAGGGGTCACCACCAAGGTCAGTTTGAAGGATTACTCCTTTAGAGATGTACCACCCCTACAGTGGAATCCTATCCACAAAGCAAAAGAAGATTCAGTCTCTGTGCATTTTGAAAGTTCACCTGATCCATCATGGCTGCATGAAGATACTCATTTGTGGATGTGCAAGGTCGCATAGGAAGAGGAAAAACGTTTAAAGGCAAGAGAAGAAGGAAGTTCGCCAGGAGATAGAACAATTAAAGACCCAGCCTATACACCGATGATCTTTCCAGATGAGGAATTTGAGCCTCATGGCTGGCCAGAAATCTTAGCCACCATGGACATTGTTGTCAATGAAGAACACTGGACACCTCATTGTGATGAGGAGGGTTATGATATCTCAGTGTTCATGTGTCAGCCCTTGCTAGAAGAATGTGACCCTAGTGATGTCATAGAAGAAGAAGAGAATGACGATGATATAGAGTCCATTGTGATGGATAGTTGCTTTAACTCAGATCAGCACTATCTAGAAGATATAGGAGTGTTCACCTAGAAAGAAGAAGAACCTCTCACAAGTATTAAAACGGTAAGATGGAAGTGAGAGCAGTCAAAAGAAAAAGAAAAGAAAGGCAGTGAAACAAGAAGAGGGGGAATCATTGTTTGAAGTACCAGAAAACTTCAAGAAATATGAAGTTGACGACCGCAAAATTTTGGTACGCATGCCTAAGAGAGAGGCCATCATAGGAGAATCATATGATAATAAAGAAAAGACCAAGAAAATTGTAGTGACCATTGAAGAGAACGAAGAGAGATGCACATACATAGGAGATGACCTAAGTGCAAGAGAAGAAATGGAGCTCGTAGCTCTATTAAGGGAATATAGGGATGTGTTTGCATGGCACTATAGAGACTTGAAAGGGGTAGATCCAAGAATTTGCTCTCATACTATTCCCATGACCGCTGATGCCAAGCCCACCAAACAAAAGCCCTACACATATAATGATACATATGCAGCCAAAATAAAAGAAGAAATTGATAGGCGGATTGAAGCTGGATTTATCTATGAGATTGAGCATATTGAATGGGTGTCCCCCATTGTAGTAGTTGTTGGTGCATTTCAAGCCTTCACACTTGGCTTGGAACTTTGGAAAATTAGCTTGGACAAATTTCATCAAGGCCTTACTTGAAGGAAAGGGCATAGGAACCCATACCTATGAATTATTATCCTTTTACTCCTTGTAAAAGTCTAAGTGACTTGACATTATGTATACACACCTAATTGATCAGAGTCGTGGAATTCGGATGGTGTAATTGGAGAGAATATCTCCCTACTTTTAGAGGAGTGATTATAGGAGATTTGAATTTGAATTCAAATTCAAATCTCAACTCATTCTCTATAAAAGATGCAATCAAAAAGTCGCGGGTAAGCTAGTCTAATTGAGCTCACTCCCCGAGGCATTCTACCACTGTAACTCAGTGTGTGTTAGTGCTACTTCATAGCCTACACCAAAACACCTCATTTAGCTATGCTTGTCATGCTAATGAGATTGTACAACTACATCAATCAATAGAAGTATACACATTCACTATCTCTGTTGTCTCTGAGTCATCTACTCCAAGTCTGTCAACTTCAACAGAGCATATCTCAGGATCTACTAAACTAAATCAAGTGATTCAAAGCACATTGGAACCAGCTCCAAGCATACTACATGCCTACAAAATTTCAAAGTCAAAGAATCAGCCACCTGAGAGAAATCGCGCTCGAAGTGGACTCTGGTATTCTGCTACAGAGTTCCTAAAAAGTCGGGGGTACATATATTTTTGCTAAATTGATTTCTCAGTGAGTAGTTTATCATTTCTTCTCATTCCACTTGCAAATGGTAGCTTGTTAAGCTAATTTAATATGTCCAGAAGGAATTAGATCAATTGTAAGTGTGCTGGTCACACTGAGTGAAAGACTGAGCAGGTGCCACTACAAAAATAGCAAGTTTTCTTGGATTCTTGAAGTCTCAAGTAGTTTGTTTTGATTTGATCATTACACATATCATTTGCAAAGTACATATATGCTTTCTTGGTATCATTTGGAAGCTAAACAAGTGTACTAAGCATATCTGAAGCAAGGAGGGCTGAAGCAAAGCAGGTCTAGCAGCTTCAACTCAATCTCTTGAGTGCATCCAACCATCTCTCCCAACAGTAGTGCCCAAGAAGAACGGGAAGTTGCGAGTGTGTATTAACCTTAAAAAAGTTAATGCCGCTACGATTAGAGATAGTTATCCGCTTCCAATCACAGAACACCTATTGGAGTGTGTTGCAAGCAAGGAAGTTTATAGCTTCCTTGATGGATTTTCACGTTACAATCAAGTAGCCATTGCCCCAGAAGATCAACACAAAACAGCTTTTGCTACAGAGTGGGGAATCTTTGCATTTCGTGTGATGCCATTTGGGCTCACAAATGCACCTGCAACATTCCAAAGGCTCATGTGTCATGTTTTCAAAGAGTTCTTGCGAAAGAGCTTAGAAGTATATGTGGATGATTTATGTGCTCATTCCCAAGAAAGAAGATTTCACATCCCTGAGCTCAAACAAATCTTCAACAAGTGTAGAGAATATCGAGTGTGTCTGAACCCAAAAAAGTGTGTGTTCATGGTGCGTCAAGGTAAAATCTTAGGTCATATTGTTTCTAAGAATGGAATCTCAACAGATGAGGATAAGGTACGAGCCATAGCAGAGCTGCCAAGGCCAAGGGATGTTAAGGAGGTACAAGCCTTTATGGGCCATTGTGGATATTACCGTAGGTTTATCCACATGTACGCGATCATAGCTAGACCCCTTTATGCCTTGTTGTCTAATTTTGAGTGGAACGATGAATGCGAGAATTCTTTCAATGAACTGAAGAAACGTTTGTGCACAGCACCAATACTGACCACTCCTGATTGGAATAAGCCATTCCATGTCCATGTGGATGCATCCAATCATGCCATAGGATGTATGCTAGCACAACCCAAAGGTGAAGGGAATTTAGATTTTCCCATAGCATACGCTAGTAGACAACTAAACCCAGCCGAAAGAAATTATACCACAACCGAGCGAGAAGGGTTAGGCATGGTATATGCTGTGAAGAAGTTTAGACACTATTTATTGGCCAACAATTTCAAGTTTTTCACTGATCATCAAGCTTTGTTATACTTGGTCAATAAACCTTGCAATACTGGATGCTTAGTAAGATGGTTCCTCTTACTAATGGAATATGACTTTGAAGTTGTTGTCAGGAAAGGTAGAACCCACCTTCGGGCAGATCACCTTTCTCGCATCACTTCAAGAGAGTCACCGCAAGGAGTGTCTGATGAGTTATTCGATGCCTATCTGTTCAATTTAGAAGTTGTTCCTAAATGGGCAAATAAGTTGGTACCAATCCTAACCTTCGGCCCTGCAAATAAGAATGTGAAAACATCACAAGAAGAAATTGTAAGATCACAAAAATATCACATATTGGCAGGAAGCATGTACAAACAAGATACTGAGGGTGTATTAGCTTGTTGTGTCGAGGATGATGAACATAGTAGTTGGTTGCAACAAGCTCATGAAGGATTGCTAGGAAACCACTATTCTAAACAACGAACATTGCAGAATCTGAAGCGTCTAGGAGTGTATTGGCCTAGCATGGACAAAGCAATACATGAGTGGATCAAGAATTGTCCAATGTGCAGAGAGAGACCACCAGTGGAGCATGCCACCCTTTATCAAGTATCATTAATTCCAGATTGGAGTGCTCCATTGGTAGAGTTTATGAGATCGGGAAGATTACCCAAAGAGGCCAGTTTAGCAAGAAGACGAAGCATGGAGCAAGAGGCTCAAGGTTATGCCTTAGTAGGAGAGAACCTATACCAAAGAGGCAAAGATGGTTACTTAAGACTGTGCGTTCATGAATCAGACTATTTAAAGGTCTTAGAGATTGCACATAGTGGTGTTGCAGGTGGACATTTTGGTCCTGACCGAGTGATCAAGACCATTCTATTCTCAGGACTTTGGTGGCCCACTCTTCATATGGATGCACATACCTATGTGAAGAAATGTGACACATGCCAACGTACACAATATCCAGTTAGAAAAGACGAGATGCCTTTGAGGCCAATGATGGGAGGGCGTGCATTTTCAAAGTGGGGCATAGACTTCATAGGTCCTATTAACCCCCCAGCTAGAAACTCCCATGCAGAATATATTATTGTAGCCACAGATTACCTTACAAAGTGGGTAGAAGTGAAAGCCACAACAAAGGATGATGCTCAGACTACGGCTAAGTTCTTATTCGAGAATGTGTTCACGAGATATGGACTACCAATAGAGTTGGTGAGCGATAGAGGCACACACTTCTTGAATGAGTTCATTCAAAATCTTCTCCAAGAATTCTTGGTGATACATAAAAAGTCTACCCCTTATCACCCACAAGCTAACGGACAAGCCGAGAGCACCAATAAGATCCTCTGTAACGTATTGACAAAACTAGTAAATAATAAACACTCTGATTGGGACAAACAACTTCATCATGCTATTTGGGCTTATCGAGCCTACAAAACGGTACTCAACGCCACCCCATTTCAGATGGTCTTCGGACAGAATGTTGTGCTACCATTAGATTTCTTAATCCGTGCCTTAAAAGTAGCACAAGAGTATGAGTGGAGTGGACATGAATTGTCCTCTAGGATCTTTGATCTAGAACGCTTAGGTGAGACAAGGCTACGCGCGGCAGCAGGCATCTATGCTGCAAAGAATAGGCAAAAGGCATACTTTGGTGCACACATCAAGGATAAGGGATTGAAAGAGGGAGATCTAGTGTTGGTTTACACACTAAAACAACATGCTCGTAAGTTGGAAAAAAGAGGATACGGACCCATGATCATTAATAGAATTTCCACTAGTGGTGCAGTTCAGTTGGCCACTCTAGAAGGAGATATCTTGCCAAACTATATTAGTGGCTGTAGAGTCAAGCTATATCAAGAACCTCTTACTGAGGATATGCTAATGAGACTCAACACTGCTAAGAAGCGAAAAGAAGAAGAGTTAAGAGTGAGAGAAGAAGCTCAGGCAGAGGCCAGAGAGCGTATTAGGCAAAACAAGTTAAGGCGATTAGGCCTAGATGTCAACTCGAAAGCCCCAAAATATCACATGGATATGTGTCAAAAGTCAGGCATAGCGACTTCTCAAGTCATTGATCGAAGACCCTTTGTGACCATAGAGATAGGACAAGGGAAGGGTGCACGGACGGTGAAAGCATTGATTGACTCAGGTGCAACAAGTAGTGCAGTTAGACTTTCCTACTGCCAAGAATTGCTGTTGAACATCAATCCAGTAGAAGCTTATCTCATAGGATTGGGAGGTGTGGAAACCCCTTGTTTGGGCGAGGCAGAACTTCCCATCTACCTGCATGATGTTCCAATGAAAGTCAAAGTGCTAGTGTGTCAAGATGAGAACCTTACAGAACCACTTGTCTTAGGACAAGATTGGATTTATGACAATGCAGTCAACTTAAACCTAAGAAGTCAAATTCTTCAAGTTTGGGTACATGAACAATGCATTACATTAGAATTAGAGAACTGCATGCTCCCGGATCATGGTACCACACACTCTCTTAGCTCTTCTAAGACTAATCATATGGAAGAAGATGTTGTATGTGTCAAAAGCTCTATGATGCAAAAGGAGTCAATCGTGGAAGACCAGGTTCGAAGGCCGGTGGATCTTTCTTCTTCTCCAAAGAATCAAGTAGCCATAGTAATGAGTCCACCACACAAGCAAACACAACCGTTCACGACAACTTCTACATCAAATAGAAAGACACCATTCGATAAGAAAGCAGTTCTGAGCATGAAGCAGATATGGGTACGCAAAAGAGAGCAACCACCTGCCTTGCCTCCACAAATTCCATCCAGGCAAGCCAATCAGGCCAGAAGACGAAGGAAGGAGCTCGGACAAGCTCAATCACAAGGTACCCAACAAGTTTGGGTGCTTAAGAAATTAGTTGCAGCTCAACAAGGGCGATTACAGATGTGGGTACCTAAGAAGCTCTTACATCCACAACAACATATGTTCTCCCACATGCAAAAGGTCTCAACAAAGAAGCCAAAAAGAGAAAAGGGTAAGAACCACGTACAGAGACCGAAAGAAGATCAAATCAGCTCTTCAATAATAGTAGGAAGACGTGCAAAAAATCTATGGGTTTGTGTTGCTCTAGCACAATGGTGAGAACCACGTTAAGAAGCTTCACCTCCTTAATGTCAATCCGAGGGAGAGGTAGGAGTGATATGAAGATCGTGAACGTGAGATGATGTGAGAGTGAAGGTGAGAAGCACAAAGATGCACACACACATACACACACACAATGAAGAGACAAGCAAGACACAGTGGAAGGTGGGAAATTAGCTCTATTACTCAAGAATACTCTTACAAGCTCAAACTAGCTCTATGCTCACACTAACCAAAATGAACCAACCTCAAAAATGAGCTCTCTAGCTCTTTTTATAGTTTCTAGACTAGTTTTGACCGGTTTCACGTCTAGTGACCGGCCTAGTTAAAAAATAGGTCCTAGAGGCTATTTGGAAGGGTAAACGATGTCTAAAAATAACGAAAATTGGTACGAGCATTCTACCTAAGCTCCTCAAGCTCGAGGACTCCTCGGCTTGCACAAAATGGAGCTATGGATTACAAAATGTGGTTTTCTATGATACATATGTTACAATTAGTGATAATAATCACTGTTTGAATGTTTGGAGAATTAATAAGAAATATATTTGTTTGAAAAATTGATCCGCCTGGTTGATCCGCCTGGCTCCCTACTCCTTCTTTACATGCTTCCGTGGCGTCTGTGCCTCTGGCTACTTCCAACACCCCCCTCCCTCTCGCTTCTGTCGTCCCTGACAGAACCTTGTTGTGAGGTCTGCCGGATGTAGTTTTGTAGGAGGTCTTGAGCGAGGGTGTGCTCTGATATACGAATGCCTCGGGCTAGATCAGCCTCGAGTTTCTCCCAGTCGATAGGTTGTGGCTCGTCTGGTGGTGGGAGCTGATAGTGTGTGGAGTACACCATTCGTTCACAGGCGAATAATTGCAATAAGTGTGTGGGCCTGCTTATAAATACCTCTGAATGGTACTCCCAAAAGCCGGTGGTGAACATTTCTTCGAATGTCTGCTTGTAACATGCCGGCAGGTATTTGATTCTACAGTGCCAGGCGTAACACACCCGTAGCGATGGCGTTGTGCTCATATCATAGACTAAATCAAAGTTGCCATGCTCGAAGCCCGGGGTGTTTACATGGGGAGCCTTGATGCGTCGGAAGACTTTAAAGACCATCTGCATCATGTGAAAGATTTTGACAGTCATGTGCGCGGCAATATCATCCATATGCTTTAACCTAGGGAGCCAGTGGCGGATCGTCGCCATCATGTAGCCTACTGTGGGTAACTCCATTGGTGGCCTGAAATAGGGATAGTTCAACCAGTCTTGGCACTGCTTATTGTTCTGTAGCTTAATAGCGAAGGCAGTCCAAGAGCGGCGTCGTGGTACTGGTCCCCAGCACGGGTTGAATTTTAAGTGCAGCGGCGCTTTTACCCACGTGCTCATCATCTCTGGATAATTTTGCAATAAATCTTTGCGCCAGTCTGGTTGAAGGATTTCACCTCTCTGCGCCCTTAGTGGCAAGTCTTCTGGCTCGAATTGAGTGGCATGCGTTGGTTTCATACCTGTTTCTTTCTCTATGGCTAACTGGTATTCGGCCATTAACATGAAGTACGGTTTATATTGGAGCTCATGCCCAGATATGTATCGTCGCGGGGCCAACTGAGCAAAGAATGGTGACTGTAAAATTTTCTCCTCAATTATGGCCATGGCATGTAGCTGTGCCTCTACTCTGGCCGAGTGTGTCGTTCCGAGTTCTTCCACTGTCTTCATCCACGCGGGGGTAGGTAATTCATAGGTCATCTGGCCTTCGGCCGTGACACGTCCGCCTGGGATGGGTATCGGTTCATATGCCTCTTCGAATGTCTCCTCCACCGGGATAGTGACGGTTTCTTCCTCGGCTGGTAGCTCAGGTGGGGAGTCTGGCCTTGGTGGTGCTTCATAGACTGCAATTCTAGATTCAAGATTTGTTACCTGGGCCCGGAGTGCGTTGAGTTCCTCTAAAATTTCAGGGGCAGGGTCCGCAGGTGCTGGCAGTTCTGCTGCTACGTGTACTTGTTGTGTTGCTGGTTCTCTGAGCTGTAGCAGCTTGTGATCTTCCTTTAACTTTTGATGCTCTTCGTTCATACGATCATAGTCCTCGAGCAATCGCACGTGATCGTCTAGTAACATCCTCATCGATTCGGATGGGATAGCTTTGAATTTGCTCGGACTTAGTGGTTGGTCTGGATGGTCCAAAGCCGCTTCTAAGTTCTCTCTATTCTGCTCTTGGAGTCTCTGGTTCTCCTCTTTTGCTGCGGCTAAGTGTCTTCTTAGTAAGCCCATATTTCTAGTAAGCGTTGCATTGCGGACGGTCTGGGCTCTAAGTAGGTTATCCAAATCCGCGGTGGCCTCTTTGGTTTTCTCCTCACTTTCTAGTTCTAACTTGTGATAGGCCTCTCGTAAATCTTGGTATCGGCTGTTCAGTGAGGCGTTCTCAATTGATAACGAATTAAGCTGCGTTTGTAGTTCATTCGTTGTCTTCTGCAGCTGTTGATAGTTGGTGCCGAGTGATGCAAACTCATCGCGGACTTGTGTCATGCATGTGAACATGTGTTGAAATGCGGTGTCTATGGTGGGCGATAGTAGTAGTGAAGTGCTAAATGAGGATGCAGTGGGGGTAGATGCAGTGGGAATGGGAAATGGGGTTGGGACAGTGGATGCAGTGGTGATTGTGGAAAATTGTGACGTGCCTAAAGATGGGGGTGTTGTGAGTGGAGTGGGTGGTGGTGAGGTGGATGGTGATATGTCCATACCATTGGACGTGCTTAGTGTTGTGACTGTAAAAAGTGGTGTGATCGTGGGTGGTTGTGTAGGTGTGAATACGGGATTTACAAATGTAGAGTAGTTTACAGGGGGAATGGTTGGAGTGGCTTGGTGAAACAGGGAAATAGGGGTTATGGTAGGTTGGGGAGGTGAAACTGGTGAGAAGGTTAGTGGGGTTAGGAAGGGGAATGGGGGTCTTAGAGGTGGGGGAAACGCTGGGAAGGATGAAGGGGTGAAGGGGTTAACATATGGATGCGGAGGGTTGGGTGTGGGCATGGTGGTATGAATGGGTAAGGAAAAGGTTGTGGCTATGTTGCTTTGTACATGTGTGGATGTGGGGGAAGCAGGTGGGTGTGCGGGGGATACAGGATGGGTTGGTGAAAGATGAGGTGAGAGAGGAGTAGAAGGGGTGGATGTTATTTCGAGGATAGTAGTGGTCTGTACAAGGGTAGTACGGGGTGGGGAATCTACAAGGATGGGTTCTGCGGTCAATGAACTTTCAGGGGCGAGGCGTGCCTCCCTGGCTTTTGCTGAAGACTGAGCTCCTGTTGGTACGCGAATATACTCCCCGGGTTTTGAAAGTAGTCGCACTCGGCGGGGATCAAACTGTGGTAGTTGCTTTCTTTGTAAAAACCTGAGTGCTTCATGGGAGCCTACTGATTTGACTAACTCTCTGAACCCTCTGATGTATGCGTCTTCGAATCCTCCGGAGATGAGTTCCTGTTCAATTAATGCCTGGCTCTCATCTTCAGTTAACTTCTTTCGTGCCCAGACTTTCTCCATGGTGCGATATAATTTCTTTATAGCCAGTGTGTACGCTGCGGCTTCGAAAGTCTCATCTTCATATGTGCTGGTGTCGCCATGTGCGTCCGTTTGTTGGCCTTGGCCCTCTGTCTGTTCGTCATGTGAGCCCTGGCTGGCTTCATCGTCGCCTTCCTCGTCGTCTGTTTCGGTTCTCTCTTCTTCAGAGCTCGACACAGCTTGTCCCTGTGGCAAATCTCGTGGCGTGGTAGGGTAGCTGGGACGCTCATATTCCTGGGAGAACAGTTGTGCTTCTGAATACTGGAATTCGTTTGAGAATGCATCAGGCATCTCAAAATCAAAGGTCGTGTTTATTGGGTCGGCCTCCATATGTGGTATCGGGAAAGAAAAAGCTTCCGCACCAATAGTGGTGGGAGCTTCTGATGTTGTGGTGGTGGGTTCTGTGGTGGCAGCTGCCTGTGGTGCAGCGGTACTAGTGGTGGCCTCCGTAACCACTGGTCTGGACAACCGTATGCGAATAGGTTGTACAGTGGGAGCAACTTCTGTTTGTGGTCGCTCTGGAGAGGGTTGTGGTGATGGCGACTCTGGCACTTGAAGGCAAGGGATGGTGCCTCGCATGCGCTTGCCTGCCCGTGTCCTACTGGGCTTCCTGGCTTTCTTCGTTGTTCCTTTGAATGCCTTCAGTTCTTCTCCTGTTAATGCACGCTCGATGGGCAAGTCATAAGCCAAACACATATACACAATTCTCGTCAGCGCACAACATCCATTAAGCACCTTCTTGCGCTCCCATCTGTGCTGTGCCAGATACATTTGATCTATGATCCAGCTTGCCAGATCAACTGTTTGAGGTCCCGTACATGCCAAATACAATCCGAACCAAATTCGTTTATGGGGCATGGTAAATCTGTCCTGAGCTGGAAATGCGAAATGTTGCATGCATATCCTTAGTGGCTTTGACAGCTCAGGTGTAATGGCCGAAATCTCCTCCCACTTCGTGACGTCCCCACGTTTCATCGGTTCTGGAATTAATCTCTCTCGATCTGTGGGTGTGTGGGTTCCATGAATCTTGATGGCTGCTCTGATTAAGTCCTTAGAGAGATAAAATCTCTTGTAAGGTGGATCATCCACTAGAGTAGGCAATATGAAGGTTCCTGGGATGTCCTTATTCTCTGATGCCAGCAGGGTAGTGATTAAGTAATAGCACCTGTAAAAATCCGGTTTGGGCAGAGGATCACTGAAGTATTCTGTGAAGCCTGCTCTGGCCCAAACATGAGTTAAATCCTGGGTGCTTTGTAGGGCTTCGAACTCTCTGGAGAAAAACTGGTACTTTCCCCACGTGCGGTCATCAAATGTCAGAGAGGATTCAAATATAAAGTCCGCGTCCGCAAGGGGTCCTGCGAGGCCCTGAAACCAATGAGAGTTCCTGTGAATTTTTTCGGTGTAGCCAATGGGTGGGTTGTCGATAGGCATTGGCCCTGGAAATCCCTGAAATTCCGGCGGTGGGGCAGTCGGGTGGGATTCTGCGCGTAGCACGTTGAGTGGTACTGCCGCTACACTGGGGCCTGCTCCTGATGTTCCTTCGTCGGTTTGCATGGTGATTGGTGCGCTAGTGAGAAAGATCTGCTACAAAAGATTAACACATTAGCATGGAAATTAATTATGATCCCATTAAAGTGAGACCGCAATCCCTTT
Organism: Ceratopteris richardii; assembly: GCA_020310875.1. Taxonomy (NCBI): domain Eukaryota; kingdom Viridiplantae; phylum Streptophyta; class Polypodiopsida; order Polypodiales; family Pteridaceae; genus Ceratopteris; species Ceratopteris richardii. The sequence continues at coordinate 166,473,081 of CM035427.1, forward strand.
CCATAACTGATGCGTAACCCGTGTAGCCAAGTGCTGTGATGTGATGGATGCAATGTTTCTTGCAGCACTAGTGCAGGTCTCTAGACACCTATACGTTTCAGATCATGCATACATTTCTTGATGAGATTACGAGTGAGGTGTGATGATGGTGTGTGAATTTATACAAGGTTTAAAGGTTAGTGATTTAGTACAAGGTTGTATGTTAGTCGGGGGGTAGTTAGACAATGGGTTAGGGGAAGACGGTTGGACACGCTTCGGTATCCATTTCCTAAGAGTTTTTGAATGGGTGGTGGGTTTCTGCTGAGGGGCAAAAGGTGGTATCGGGTGTGGTGGTATCGAGGGATGAAAAGGTTTGTGAGGATTATATATTACATGGCTTATGGGTTGAGCTATGATACATGGTTTGGGCACCCAAATCTGCGTGGGCGTGGGTCTATGGGTAAGGTACTTCTTGGCGATCCACATTTGTCGAATGCTCGGACCTATAGAAGAAGGTCGAGGGGATGGTGGGTATCGATTCTGTTTCTGCACTGCCTTTTTCCTGTCGATTTCTGCTTGGCTGGAGTTCTTTGGTGCTTTTTGTCCTTTTGGCACCCATATTTGTCTGGTGCCGCGTCCTTTGGGTGGCCTAAACTGCTTTCCTTGTTGTTTCCTCTGATACTGCCGTCGGTCCGGGTTCCTTCGTCGTGGTTGATTCTGTTGTTGTCGAGGTTGAGAGGTCGGATGGACGCTCTGCTTTGGAAAAGAAGGGAGATCCAACACTTGCGTGACCTGCCCATTAGGAAGTGATGCCTTTTGTAACTTTAATCTAGGCCAGTCCGCAACAAGTTTGGAAGGATGAGCACCGCAGGGTGTCGTGCTCATTTGGCCGCTGATGCAACCCACCTGACCTCTGATTGTGCCCTTCTGCCCTTGCAGTTGGGTAACTGTCTCTTCTAGTTTGCAGGAAGTCCCAGGGAAGATCTCCTGTCGTCCTTCTGATTGACAATTGTCCATAGCCAAGCCCGAGTGGGTTGGTGTAGACGTACCGTGACTGAGCTGATCAAAGATCTTCCGGTCTTCCATCTCATGCGTTTCATAGGGTCTAGGGTCACAACCGTCAAGCGGAATGCCGTTAGGGAAGTCAAGCGGTATCACTCGCTTCTGCTCTAAGGTTCCAATCTGTAAGGAGCCTTGTCTAAGATTTAGGTCCACTGAGTGATCGTATAGCCAATCTTGGCCAAGGATTAGGGGTTCTATCAGGTCGTCATCATGGCACACTAGTAGCTTCGCTGTCATGGTCACATCCTTAACGAGGATAGGAAGGTCCACCTCACCCATGCAAGGGGTTTCCATGCCTCCTAGGCCTATGAGGTATGCCTCAATTGGCCGCATTTCTATTCCTGAATCCTTATAGTGAGACCATCTAATCGCACTAGTCGCAGCACCTGAGTCAATCAAAGCCCTGAGTTCTTGGCTATGGTTACCGTGCTCTAGCCTAACTTTAATGAATGGTCTCCTGTCCACTATGCTAGGATGAGTGGTTGACTTTACTTGACACATGGCCATGGGATATCTGGGTGATGTTTCCAAATGGTTATAATGTTCTCTCCCTAGTCCTTGTCTTCTTAGCTTCATGCGCTTAATGCATTCTATGGCTTCTGCCTGAGCTTCGGCTCGTATTCTGTTTTCTTCCTCCTTACGCTTCTTTGCCAACGTGAGTCGTCTAAGCATATCCTCAGTAAGAGGTTCTTGATATAACCTGACTCTACAGCCACTAATGTAATTAGGCATTATATCTCCTTCTAAGGTGGCTAACTGTACTGCTCCACTAGTCGAAAGTCTGTTAATGATCATAGGTCCATAACCTCGCTTTTCTAACTTCTGTGCGTGCTGTTTCAGTGTATACACTAGAACTAAATCTCCTTCTTTTAGGCCTTTATCTTTCACATGTGCATCAAAATATGCTTCTGTCGCTTCTTCACTGCGTATATTCCTGCTGCTGCTTTCAGCCTGGTTTCTCCTAATCGTTCCAAGTCCATTATTCTCGCTAATAATTCATGGCCGGTCCACTGATGTTCTTGTGCAACCTTAAGGGTCGGTATCAAGAAGTCCAAAGGAAGCACTGCATTCTGGCCAAAAACCATCTGAAAGGGAGTTGCATTGAGTACGGTCTTGTAGGCCACTCGATATGCCCAAACAGCATGGTGTAACTGTTTGTCCCAATCTGAACGTTTATTGTTCATGAGTTTCGTCAGTACGGTACAAAGTATCTTGTTAGTGCTTTCAGCCTGACCATTGGCCTGAGGATGATATGGTGCAAATTTCTTGTGAATCACCATAAAATCCTGTAACAAATATTCAATGACTTGGTTTAGAAAGTGAGTGCCTCGATCGCTCACTAACTCTATAGGCAGTCCATATCTTGTAAAGACATTTTCAAATAAGAATTTTGCAGTCGTGTGAGCATCATTCTTTTTTGTGGCTTTCGCCTCTACCCATTTCGTAAGATAATCTGTGGCAACAATAATGTATTCCGCATGTGTACCTTTTGCAGGGGGGTTGATGGGTCCTACAAAGTCTATACCCCACTTAGAAAATGCACGTCCGCCCATCATGGGTTTCAATGGCATTTCGTCTCTGCGAGTAGGAAACTGAGTTCTTTGGCACACATCACATCTCTTGACATAGGTATGAGCATCCATGTGAAGAGTGGGCCACCATAATCCTGCAAAGAGGATGGCTTTGACTATCCTATCTGGTCCAAAATGACCTCCTGCAACACCTTGGTGTGCAGTCTCTAGTATGCTCAGATAATCGCTTTCATGAACACATTGTCTTAAATATCCATCTCGTCCTCTTTTGTATAAATTATCGCCAATGAGTGAATAGTCTTGAGCTTCCTGCTCTAGACTGCGTTGTCGAGCTAAGGTCATTCCTTGAGGGAATGTGTTCGTCCTCAAGTAAGTCACTAAAGGTTCACTCCAGTCTGGTGTGAGAGACACGTGATACAATGTAGCATGCTCTACTGGTGGTCTTTCACAACAAACATGGCATTCCTTACACAACTTGTAGACATCTGCTTCCATCGTAGGCCAAAATACTCCTAGTCTATGCAGAGTCTGTAATGTTCGATGTTTTGAATGATGTTGCTTTAGTGCACCTATGTGAGCTAATTGCAACCAATTCGCATGTTCTGAGTCATCTACACAACAAGCAAGAATCTTTTGGTTATCCTGTTTATATATGCTTCCTGCCATTATTTGGTATCTCTGAGACTTGGTAATCTCTCCTTCTTTGATCTTTATCCTAGGATTCTTGGGTCCGTATGTCAGAATAGGGACTATAGGCTTAGCCCATTCTGGTGCTATCTCAAGGTTAAACAAGTATGCATCTGGTAGATCATCCGCTACTTCTTGAGGAGCTTCTCCTGAGGTTAATCTTGAGAGGTGGTCGGCTCTAAGATGCGTCTTTCCCTTCTTGACTACCACTTCAAAATCATACTCCATGAGTAATAGAAACCAACGTATTAATCGTCCTGTGTTACATGGTTTGTTGACTAAATATAATAGGGCTTGATGATCTGTAAAGAACTTGAATTTGTTGGCCAACAAGTAGTGCCTAAACTTCTTTACAGCGTAGATCATCCCTAATCCTTCTCGTTCCGTCGTGGTGTAATTTCTTTCTGCTGCGTTCAGTTGTCTGCTAGCGTAAGCTATGGGGAGATCTATGTTACCTTCCTTCGTGGGTTGTGCCAACACACATCCTATGGCGTAATTGGATGCATCCACATGTACATGGAATGGCTTACTCCAATCTGGGGTAGTCAATATAGGTGCTGAGCACAAACGTCATTTAAGTTCATTGAATGAATTTTCACATTCATCTGTCCATTCAAAATTGGTTAAAAGAGAGTACAGAGGCTTAGCTATGATTGCATACATGTGTATGAATCGTCGATAATAACCGCAATGGCCCATAAATGCCTGTACCTCTTTCACATTAGTTGGTCTAGGTAATTCTGCAATTACCTTCACCTTTTCTTCATCCGTAGAGATTCCATTCTTTGACACAATGTGTCCTAGAATTTTGCCTTGTCTGACCATGAAAACGCATTTTTCTGGGTTCAAACAAACCTGATATTCTCGACATTTGTCAAATATTTGTCTTAACTCTGGAATATGTGTCTGTCTTACATTTGAATGCGCACATAGTTCATCGACATAAACTTCCAAGCTCTTGCGTAAGAATTCCTTAAAAACATGACACATGAGTCGCTGGAAAGTGGCGGGTGCATTTGTTAAGCCAAATGGCATTACACGAAATGCAAATATGCCCCATTCTGTGGCAAAAGCCGTCTTATGTTGATCTTCTGGAGCAATGGCTACTTGATTATAGCCTGAGAATCCATCAAGAAAGCTGTACACTTCCTTGCCCGCAACTCTTTCCAATAGGTGTTCTGTGATAGGAAGAGGATAACTATCTCTAATCGTGGCGGCATTAACTTTTTTAAGGTTAATACACACACGCAATTTTCCATTCTTCTTGGGCACAACCACAATGGGGGATACCCATTCGGTATGCTCAATTTCGTAAATGAATCCTGCTTCTATCAATCGATCTATCTCCTCTTTAATCTTCGCAGCGTAATTATCATTATACGTGTAAGGTTTTTGTTTTGTCGGTTTTGCATCTGGAGTCATAGGGATTCTATGAGAACATACATCTGGATCTACTCCTTTCAAATCTGTGTAACTCCAAGCAAAAACATCTCTATATTCGCGCAATAGGGCAACTAACTCTTCTTCTTCATCCTTCGTCAAATCATGCCCTATGAATGTGCATTTTTCTTCTTCTCCTTCTATGGCAACTATTATTTTCTTGGTTTTCTCTCGGTTATCATATACTTGTCCATCATTTACCTTTCTATTAGGCATCCGTACCATGATTCTTCTATCGTCTATTTCATATTTCTTGAAATTCTCGGGTACTTCAAACAAAGATTCTTCTTTTTCTGACATGGTTTCTTTCTTCTTTCTTTTCTTGCCTTCACTCTTGGTAGTCACTTCCGTGGCTAATCTCACTTCATTCGTAATTTCCTCGTGTCTCTGAGTGTGAGTCTCTACTTCGTAGAAATATTCTTCCTCTGATGCAAAGGGTGGGTCCATGATAATTGATTCTAAATCAAAATCGTTTGCGTCCTCAAATGCATCAGTGTTTGGTTCGCACTCTTCTAAAATTGCATCGCCCATGATTGGCTCTATCGTGAAAACTGAAATGTCATAGCCATCCTCGTCACAGTGGGGTGTCCATTGTTCTTCATTGATGGCTACATCCATGGTTGCTAGTATTTCCGCCCATCCATGGGGTTCAAACTCTTCGTCTGGGAATACTACAGGTGCATAGGCTGGATCTTGAAGGGTTCGTGGATGTTGTTCTGCACCTAAGGTCCTGGCTTCTAATCGTTCTTCCTCTTGTTTGGCTACTTTACACATCCATAAATGGGTATCCTCATGCAACCAAGAAGGATCTGATTCTAAGGAGTGCACGGATTCAGTCTCTACTGGTGTTTTATGGATGGTATTCCATTGTATTGGGGGTACATCTCTGTGTGAATAGTCTTTAAGATTGACTTTAGTAGTCACTCCTAAATGTTGCAAGTACAAAGAATTAGTTCCCCAATCTTGTACAATTTGCAATTGACGCATGAATGGTCGTCCCAATATCATCTCATATGCTTGATTTTTCGCGAAGTCACAAATGGCAAAAGTATGCTCAAATTCTACACCACAAGTGGTGAGAGATATGCCTTCTAGTAAGCCTAATGGTTTTTCTATGTGTCCATCAGCCATTTGTAGCTTCATCCTGGTGGGTCTGAGGGCTGGCTTACCCCAACGTTTCCATAAAGCGGTAGTAGCGATGGCTACTCCGGCTCCTGAATCTAAGATGGCTTTCGTGGTGTAGCCCTGATGGGTTATTGGAAGATATGTGTTACCTTCCTCTCCTTCGCTTACGTCTCCAATCTTTTCCACAGGTATCTCTGGTACCTTCTTATGTGATCCCATTTGAGAGGGTGTGGTGGCAAGCTCAGGGAATTGATTTGCTACGTGCTTCCACAATTCCGGTTTTACCTTTAACAATTCTTCCAGCGTGAGATTACACTGTACTTTCGTATTCTTGATCACTTCCGTGTTCCTAGGGATCACTGATTCTTCATTCCTCACTATTATCGTGGGTGCTCTCATACTAATAGACTTTGCTTCCCAAGGTCCGGTGAACTGAGGTAATTCTTGTAGAGAATTAGATTCAAATCCTATGGGTTCACTCAGTTGTTCCACCTCTACATCATCATATATAGAGGGGATATCTTGGGGAAATTGTTCCTGCAAGTCGTCTATTTTTTGAATAGGAGGATGAGTTCCTTGTTCTTTTCTCCATTTCTCTTCTTGGATCTCTCTCAAAAATTCATGTGAGTACCTATGTATGGAAGACAAGTTGTCTTGACTTTCTGTATTGGGTACTTGAGACAGGGATGGTGGATTCCTTTCCTGTGTCTCTGGGACAATAGGGTTCCTATGCTGATCCTTTTTCTCTTTGCTTTCTATCAAGTGTTCTAGCCTCTCCATTAGTCCTTGAAAGTGTAATTCCGGTTTTGCCATGTTATTCCAATTAAGATATCTAGAGGCTTCAAACAAAGCTTGTGCTAACTCTACCATCTTCATGCAAAGTTTAGTTCTCTCAATTTCTAGATCAGCTCGAGGGTAGTTTTTACTCATTTCCGTGACTTGAGGTCCCTCTTTTATTCTAGCCTGATATGCACGAAACATCATGTCTAGATCTTCCGGTATGGGTTCCGCTAAAACTGATCCTGGTTCTTGAGCTGGATTTTCTTGGTTTAATTCTTGTGAGGTCAATTCTTGTATTTTGGCTCTAGATTCTCTTAGACTTCCTTCCAACTCACTTATCTTTTTACTCCACTTTCTCTTGATTCTTTCTCTAGAATCTTTCCAAGATTTCGTCTTTTTACTACTCGATTCTGCAACTTCACTAGTTACGGCTACTTTCTCTTGATTAAGTTGTTGGTTTTGTAAGAGCACCTGAGCTCTGGTTATAGCTTGGATAGGCACGTATGTAGGGTTGGATCCATCTGCATTATTTACAATACCTATCACGTTGATCGGTGTCACATTTGTAGTGTTAATTGGGTTCTTAGGACAATCTTTGATTATGTGCTCTTTGCCACAATCGGCACAAAAGCCTTGTATGTTATAGTACTGTGATTGCCTTGCTATTGGGGGATGTGGACAATCCTTAATGAAGTGATCTCCTTGGCACCTAAAGCATGGTCCTCTAGGGCCCTGTGGTCTCTGTTGTCTCAGTTGGGGCCGTGGGTTTGGGTTTGCGTACATCACATTAGTATAATCTGGCTCCCAACTAGGTTCCATTGGAGGACTATCATAATGATATATCTCCACATGTTCTGGTGACTCCGTGTAATAAGCGGGTGGACTAGTTACATGAGTAGAGTCAAAACTGTTTGAGTTCGGGTCACTTTCGGTGATCAGGGGTGAAGAAGGCACTAAGGCCCTACTTAGGTTCTCTTCTGCAGCAGCGTATTTAACTGAAATGACATTCGCTGGTGGGGGTGGCTGCTGAGCTAAGACGGGTTGAGGTCTCTGTTGAGCCTGGTATGGGTAGTTCTGAGAAGGCCTATAGTAATACGGCTGAGCATTGTATTGGCCTTGATACCTACCTGGCTGCTGGTATGTTTGCGGGTAGTTCGGTCTCACGGTTTGTTTGTTGTATGGGCAGTCCTGAGCCGTATGATTCGTGTATCTTCTCTCAATTGTGCAATATTGGCCACTATGGTTAGCTTGAGGTTGAGGTGCATTGGGACACACGTTTGCCAAATGATTTCCACCACAAGTGTAACAACGTACATTAGTGGGTAGCTTGGGCACCGGTTTACTAGAAACTCCTAGTTTTTGGGCCACTTTTTCTGCTAGGTCCTCTATCGAATTAGACAATTTTGTGGATGCTAGAGAAGAACAATCTGAGTCCTTATAGACCTTTGAGAGTTCTAATTCATCTCCTAGGTTGTCCTCAATGTCTATACATATTCTTACACACTCTTCTAGCGTTCTGGGTTCCTTTAGGTACACATAGGAGCGTAGTTTAGCGCTCAACAAGCCATCTAGGAACAGTGATACTTGTTTGGCTTGTGAGGGTATCTCTTGCATTGGACATCGTTCAACATATTGTCTGAATCTACGACCTGCCAGTCTTACTGTTTCCTGAGGGGTTTGTTTAAAACTATGAATCAACGAAGACGTGTCATGTCTAACCCCACTTTTAGAGAATTCAGTGATGAATGACTGTAAAAAGTGATGGATGTCTCTAAATTGCCTTTGTTGCAGTGGTTGGAACCAAGTTAAAGCGGTATTCTTTAGCGTTAGTCCAAATGCGTTGTACTGCGTGAACATGTCCTCGACTTGTTCTGCTCTTAATACTTGCTTGAATTCTGCGACATGGTCATAGGGATCTCCTGTCCCATCAAAGTAATTCTTCATTGATTTCACTAATTGCGTGGGTCTCAATACTCTTGCGTGTTCACGTGGTCTAGGTAGAGGAAAATCATCTCTACCACCTGGTATTCCATGTTCTCTTTGTCTATCCGTCCTATTAGTGTTCGTGGTTGTTCTATCTCTCCCTATGGGGTGATTGAAGCTTACTTCTGGTCTCTCGTGATTTCCTTCTCTTTGATTTCCATGGGCTGAGGAAGTTCCTGCCCCTTGTTGATTTGCATTCATGTTTGTTCTGGATGGAGGGAATATCAATTCACCTCTCCAAGTGTAGGTGTTTTTAGCGCTCTCAGGCACCACAAAGACTCTTTCTGAAGTCTCATCCAGGTATACAACCTTTCCAGGTGTATCTGGGTCCTTGAATTCATAAATTGTAATGATGCCTATCTCACCGGGGTTTTCCTTTCTGTACCTCCAAAAGGCTTCGTCTGTCTCTTTATTTACAAACAACTCAGTGCTCCTGTTATCTTGAGGGATCCATTCTGGGATGATTACTCTTGTTAATACGGATTTCCCTCTCGGTGTTCTAGGTTCTTCTAATGGCTCTTTTCCTTGAAATTTCGCTCCTGTTTCTAATTGGATTGTGCCAAACTCATTAGTATCGTTTGGCTGCGTACTTAGGACGTACATGGTTCCTTCTTTGTCTATGTAAGCGTCTCTCTCAAATTTTACCACTGGCCTTTCCAATCCAATGGGTTGATCAGGGTTGTGCAGTTGCACCACTTGCCTTTGCAAACCATCCTCATAGATGCGAGCACCTAATCGGTTGGTTCAGAGAAACTCTAATTGCGTTCTATAGGGTCCTTCGGGTTTTTCTAGGTATGCTACATGAGACCCTCCTTCTGGTCTGTCTGCACTAAATGCCATTTCTGATTCACTTGATTCTGAGCTCAACTCGTAGGGATAACTACTATTCAATTGCTGAGCCCAAGATCGAGCTGTGGTTCTTACACTAGCCTCTGATGATCTAAGGCTTCTTCTGTCCGACTTACCTATATGTCTCCCTGATCTAAGGTTCATTAATTTCCTTCCTTGCACGCTCAATTACACCCTTAGATCGTCAATAGTCCTTTGTTATTACTTTCTTAATTCTTTTTTATTTTTCTTTGGATTCTTGTTGTAATATATGCGTCAAGAATTCGACTTTCCGTTATAGTTTTGAGTTCTCGTTTCGTCAAACTTAGGTTCTTTTCTTTAGGTTTTCGTTACACACACCTTTACTTTAAGTCTTAAACTTGAAAGAATTAAGTAGCTTGAACTTGAGGCGTTCCTATCGACTTAAATCCACAATGCTAACGTTTAGCCTAAGCTAAGAATTGACTGAGGGGGTTGAGTAATCTTCCAACCTCGAGTCGGCTTTTCTGTTGCTCTGATGCCCTGTTGCCCAAGAAGCCGTGCTTCCCAAGCTCTGCTGTCTTCACTGCCTTGCTTGCTTGCCTTTGCTTGCCCTTGCTAGACCTGGAAAATTCCAATGTTAGACCAATTCACAAGAAGATTAAACACTTGAGCATATACACCTTTTAATCCCTTCCCTTTTGCCCAAATTTTCAATGTGTGTGCCCCCTGGCTTCCTAGTCCCAAACTAGGTGAACCTCAAAATAGTTTATCAAAAAATAGATGTATCCTTTATGAAAAAAACAGTTGAGGTCACGTAGTACTCGTCACGAGCTTTCTAACGAGCTATTAAGCTCAAAAAACGGACTTCGGATGAAAAAGTTATGAGCATTCAGGCCCTGGGGGGTAAAAACTGACAATCAAGTTTTCCTTCAAATATGAGCTAAGGGGTCTCCTATGAGTCTAATGGTCCAAAAATTTTTCAAAAATACCCTCAAATTTGGTCAAAAATTGGAGTCCAAAATTTGCGATGGGGGTGGGCAATCGTGATGGTCTGGGACCGTCGCGATGGTCCGAGTGAACCGTCGCGATGGCCCGAAATGGCGAACCGTCGCGATGGCTCAAAATGAACGATCGCGATGGCGTGAGGTCGAACCGTCGTGATGGCCCGAAAAGGTGAACCGTCGCGATGGCGTGGAAGTGAACCGTCGCGATGGTCCGAAAAATGAACCGTCGCGATGGCGTGATCAGGCGGACAATCGCGATGGCGCGGTCAACGGTCAACGGTGGACAATCGCGATGGTCCGAAGTGAACCGTCGCGATGGTCCGCGATGCGATGGCTTGAGCCAATCGCGATGGTCCGATTTTGGGCTGTCGCGATGGTCCAAAAAATGAACCGTCGCGATGGTCTATCGTGACACGTGGCACTGTCGTGGCGATGGCATAAGCCAATCGCGATGGTCCGGGGTCAGCTGAACCGTCGCGATGGTCCAAGTGGACCGTCGCGATGGCTCAAGTGAACCGTCGCGATGGTCCGAAAAAGCGAACCGTCGCGATGGTCCGGCCGAGCCGTCGCGATGGCGTGAGCCTATCGCGATGGTGCGACACAATCGCGATGGTCCGAGCCAATCGCGATGGTCCACCAAAATGAAAATTTTTGGGATGCAGCTGTGGTTTCGTGTATGCGCGGGGATCGCCTACCTCGTGGTGTGGTCGCCTACCTCAAAATCCGAACTTGGCGGACCATCGCGATGGTCTGACACAGTCGGAAATTTCTGACAGAAAGTACATTTTTTACCTTTTGGAAGCTTTCCTGATGCTTTGAAGCTCTGTACCTGCAAGAAAACTCAAGAAAACACAAGCACACACAAGCACAAAAGTTCTCTCTCGCTCTCTCGCATGCACAAATGAGGGGAAATGAGGTGAATGGGTGGATATGGTGAATTTTCTGATTTTTTTGGAGATGAAGATGATGATGCGATGATGAAGATGGAGTGTGGGGAAGGTGAAAAACACTAAAAACTAAGTAAAAACAACAACAAAAACTGAAATTTTTACCTTCCAATGCCACTTCTTGCTATACTCTTACCATCACACATTCGTCCTAGACTCGATCCCCGGCAACGGCGCCAAATTTGGTGTTGCTCTAGCACAATGGTGAGAACCACGTTAAGAAGCTTCACCTCCTTAATGTCAATCCGAGGGAGAGGTAGGATTGATATGAAGATCGTGAACGTGAGATGATGTGAGAGTGAAGGTGAGAAGCACAAAGATGCACACACACATACACACACACAATGAAGAGACAAGCAAGACACAGTGGAAGGTGGGAAATTAGCTCTATTACTCAAGAATACTCTTACAAGCTCAAACTAGCTCTATGCTCACACTAACCAAAATGAACCAACCTCAAAAATGAGCTCTCTAGCTCTTTTTATAGTTTCTAGACTAGTTTTGACCGGTTTCACATCTAGTGACCGGCCTAGTTAAAAAATAGGTCCTAGAGGCTATTTGGAAGGGTAAACGATGTCTAAAAATAACGAAAATTGGTACGAGCATTCTACCTAAGCTCCTCAAGCTCGAGGACTCCTCGGCTTGCACAAAATGGAGCTATGGATTACAAAATGTGGTTTTCTATGATACATATGTTACAATTAGTGATAATAATCACTGTTTGAATGTTTGGAGAATTAATAAGAAATATATTTGTTTGAAAAATTGATCCGCCTGGTTGATCCGCCTGGCTCCCTACTCCTTCTTTACATGCTTCCGTGGCGTCTGTGCCTCTGGCTACTTCCAACAGTTTGGAAGCCAAAAGTACAAGTAGCCTCCACCAAACCAAAGCTCCAACCACATTGGATACCACAGTTCAGAAAGCATCCAAAGAAGAAGACGCCTGAAGTAATCTCTACAGTGCCAAATGCTGTTCTAAAATGGATCCCTATAAGGAGGAAGGATCAGTTGTCATCTCAAGATCCAATGGATACCTCCAATATAGATGGCATCAACATCCGCAAATAACATCGAAAAGCCTCAACGAGCGAAAACCATGTGCTCCTTGCACAACCCAGTCTTTTGCACCATTCAGGTTATGCATTTTGAAAGTATGCATTAATATAGGGCCACATTACAGGGCCGTGCATAGACACATTGGAGAGTCCCATGCACAAGAGCACATTGACATATGTCAACTATTTTTTCTGATAGGGAGTGAAGATCTTGAAGGTCCACAACTTGAGTGATGCTTAACTACTACATGTATGAGAGCATCCAAGGAGATATTTGCAAGAGTTTGTTTGGTACCCCGAAAATCCTTGTCTGTATACTAGATGAGCAGACTCCTGCTTATGGTGAACTAAAGAGAATATGTGAAACTAAGCTTGGTGTAGTTACCCAATGTTGTTTGTCAAAGAATATAAAGAAATTCAATTCTCAGTATTTGGCAAACGTTGCTTTGAAAAGAGAAGACAGAACCAGGCACTCAAAAAAATTTTTCGGTGGACCAGCAACATGGACATTCATCGACAATGTTCCATCACAAATGCCGGGTATACAACATGAAGAGATAGACATCAATCAACCCTTCAACACGGTAAGTATCTTTACTCTGGCAACATCATAACCATGATAGATTAGGAAACCTCTTCGTCAGCATACCCTTGAGCACTTAGCTCAAGACCCGCAATTTTTGCACCATACTTCTTCCAATGCATTTTCCAAGTAAGCATGTGTAGGGCTACATTACAAGGCCGTGCACAAGGCACATACTTTTTTCAACCCATGCACATACACACTTACCCATCATTCACTATGGGTTATGAGTACTTGGCATGACTACTCTGAACATCATCTTTAGAAGCGCTAGAGGACATCCTGGGGCAACATCAATACCTAGGAAGCAATTCAAAGCTAGGAATTGCTCCAACTCAATCTTGATACGCATTCATGCGGGAATCCACGGAAGAAGCACATACCAAGGGCCTACGGCTTGCAAAGGCGTGCAGTGATAAATGAAGGACCAGACAACCGACACTGCCAAATTTGGAAGATAGACGGCTCTTGTTCATACAGAATGGATACTACCTCCCAAGCACTACATGGAACAACCACTACAACAAGGGTTTGTCAGGGACAACAGACTCGAGAGGGGGGGAGTGTTGAAGTTGAAGGTCAAGGACAAAGCATAGGAACACATCTAAGAGGTGGACACACAAGAAGAAGGAGCAAGTAGGGAGCTCCAAGAAGTGTATGTCAAATTTTCACAAGAATTCCCTACAAAAATAGTGATTTTCATCACTAAAAACCATTGTAAATACCATTTTCTATTTTTCTAACTCCATTTTGTTCAAGCCAAGGAGTCCTCGAGCTTGAGGAGTATTAGCACTATCATCCTACCAATTTTCATAATTTTTAGACTCCGTTTGAGCCCTCAAATAAGCCTTGGAACCTAATTTTTAACTAGGCCGGACACTAGGTCTAGACAAGACCAAAACTAGTCAAAAAAGTATAAAAGAGCTAGAGAGCTCATTTTTGAGGTTAGCTTGTTAGAGAATAGAGCTTTTGTAAGAGAACTCTTTTGCAATCAAAGCTTTCCATTGTTCCTCTCTTTGATCTTACTTTGTGCGCGTGTGTGTGTATGTGTGTGCATGTTTGTGTGCTTTCACTCATGCACTTGTGCCTTCACTTGCTCGTGGTCTTCATACCGGTCCTCACGTCTCCGCGGATTGACAAGTAAAGGAGGTGGTGCTTACGCTTGAGCTACACCAAATTTTCCCCTCAATCACTAATTGTGATTATTCCATTCTTCTTTACTCATGCCATCTCTTTGAACTTCTGTAAGTTAGGTCCATCCAAGCTTTTTGTCAACATATCTGCAAGTTGCTTTTTTGTTGGAGTATACAACACTTCAATCTCTTTATCAAGTACCTTTTCCCTCAAGAAATGATACTAAATTTCTATATGCTTAATTTTGGCATGAAAAAAAGGATTAGCTACCAAATATAATGAACTCATATTGTCTCCATAAATAATTGGAATACTCTGATCAGTTCCAAAACTCTTGAACAAGGTCTTTAACCTTATCACTTCTTTTGCAGCCTCTACCATTCCTTTATACTCAGCTTCTGTAGATGACAAAGCAACTGTATGTTGCTTCTTTGAGCACCAAGAAACTAATTTATCTCCAATATAACAGAGATACCCATGAGTGGACCTTCTATCATCCGAATCACCTGCCCAATCTGCATCACTAAACACTTTGATTCTTGTATCAAAACTAAATCCATAATACAAACCTTCACTTAGGGTTCCTTTGATATATCTAAGTACCCTTTGAGCTGCAATCCAATGAGTCTTCTTTGGACAATGCATAAATTGTGATAACACACCTACTGCATATGACAGATTTGGTCTTTTCAAGGTAGCATAGATTAGACTGCCTACCAAACTCTGATATTTCTTCATATCATTGAATTCTTCACCTCCATATCTGCTCAACTTATGATTTACCTCCAATGGTGTGATTGAAGGCTTGCAATCTTCCATATTGAACTTGACTAGAAGATTCTTCAAGTATCTCTCTTGTGTAACATATACTCCATGTTGAGTATACACAATCTGCATTCCTAAGAAATAAGATAAGTTTCCCAAATCACTTATCTTAAACTCCTTCTCTATTTGTTTCTTAAGCTTCTTGATTCCTTGAGCATCTGTACCTCTAACAATAATATCATCAACATAAATACACATGTATATGTGTCCATTTTCACTTGCCTTCACTAGCAAGCTACTATCTCCCATTGAGGCTTGAAATCTACGTTCATTTAAGAATTTAATAAGCCTGTAATTCCATGGTCTTGGGGCCTGCTTCAAACCATACAACGATCTCTTGAGCTTACACACATAATCTGATCCATTTGAATCCAGGAAGCCTCCTGGTTGCTCCATGTACACTTCATCTGCAATGTATCCATAATGCATTCATATCTAATTGTGATAACTTCCATCCTTTACAAGCAGCAATAGCAATCAATGATCTAATTGTAGACATCTTAGCAACAGGACTAAAGGTTTCATCATAATCTACCCCATAAGTTTGGGCATAACCTTTAACCACAAGTCTAGCCTTATATCTAGACACTTTTCCATCTGCAAACCTTTTTGTTTTATACATCCACTTACATCCAATGACCTTCTGATTCTTTGGTCTTGGCACCAATTCCCATGTTTCATTTTCAATACTCTTCTTGCATTGCCTTCTCCCAATTCTGTTTACCTTTAGCTTCTTCATATGTGAATGGATCCTCTTCTATCTTCACAATATAAGCATAATCTTTTGTTGTTAGGAAAGATGTATCATAGCTATACCTGGTAGGTTCTTTTCTTTCTCTCAAGGATCTTTGGATGTCTACACTTCTTGAAGTCTCAGCCACATTTGATTCTGGATCAAATCTTGGCCCATCTTCAACATTGTCCTGCAATTTACTTTTATAATCAACATCATCAATATCTTCTCATACACACTTACTTTTGTCTTCCCTTTCCTTTGTATTTCTTTAACATCTGCATAATCATTTGTTGACCCTATATACCATGTACTTTGCTCATCAAATGTAACATCTTTGGTAACAAGAAATTCCTTTGTGGATGGACTCCACAATCTGTAACCCATCTGTCTATCATCATACCCAATAAACACATACTTCTCTGCTTTGGGTTCTAGCTTATGTCTCAATTGTGAAGGAACATAAGCATATGCTAAACATCCAAATACCTTACAATGATCAAGAGTAGGTATCTTACCCCACCATGCTTCATGAGGTGTTCTTCCATCCAAAGCTTTAGAAGGTGACCTATTCACAAGGTATGTTGCAATGTTGATAGCTTCTGCCCATAAGTAATTTGGACAATTCTTATCTTTCATCATTGCTCTTGCAAACTCTACAAGAGTTCTATTTCTTCTTTCTGTAACTCCATTTTGTTGAGGAGAGTACCTGCAAGTTACTTCTCTTTTTATACCTGCATTCCACAAATAATCATCAAACTCTTTAAAGAAATACTCTCCCCCTCCATCTGATCTCAACCTCTTCAGCTTTTGTCCTATAATCCTTTCTACATAAGCATGATAATGCTTGAATGTCTTGAACACTTCTGATTTTTCCTTGATTACATTTAAAGTAATCCATCTGGTTGCATCATGAACAAACAACACATAATATCTGGATCCATTTATGCTATAGTCCATTGAAGGACCCCACACATCTGTATGAACCAATTCAAGCATATTTGAGTACTTGTACCCTGATTTATTGTATGAACTTTTGTGTGCTTTACCTAATTGACAAGCTTCACACTTGTACACCATGTATTGCCCTTAAATATTTGGAAAACCAAGCACCACATCATTATTTGATGTTTCCTTTATGGCTCTCTCATTGAAATGACCTAGCCTTTTATGCCATAGGTCTAATTCAGACATCTTTTGACTTCCATAAGTAAATAAAGCATGTCCCACATTACCTTGGACTTTGAGAGTAAACAGCCTTCCTTCCTTTTTACATGCAATGATATTTCTATATCCCTGATTTGGATCTTGCACATAAACACCATCATTTGTGAATCTGACTTCATATCCCTTCTCCACAATTTTCCCTACACTTATCAAGTTTTTAGGAATATTAGGAACATAAAGTACCATGCTCAAGAGTGTACTTCCATTCTTTGTCTTCACTGATCCAATGCTCTCCACTTTATGTTTGGTGTTATCTCCTGTTTGAACTGTATGTCCATTCACCTTTGCTTCCATATCACTCATCAATGATATATTGCCACTCAGATGGTTGCTACATCCTGATTCAATATAGAACACCCTTTGGTCTTTTCCTACTACTTCATGAGTTGCATTCAAGATGAGAGTCATGTCATCCTTCTTATCTGATGCATAATTATAATAATTGTTGTTGTAGCACTGAGATTGAAAACTTCTTTCACCTCCTCTAGCATATGATGTCCTAGCACCTCTTCCTCTGAAGTTGCCTCTTTGGTTTCTGCCTCCTCTACCTCTTTGATTGAAGCTCTGATTATTACTTCCACCATTTTGAATGTTATACCATCAATCATTTGCCAAATGATTGGTTATGCCACAAATCCAACAAGCTTTAGTATTGCCTTTGTTCTTACCTCCTCTACCTTTACCTCTGAAGTTCATCTTTCCTTTTGTAAAGTTAGCTTGACTTAAAATTCCTTCATCATCAATTGACTGCTTCCCTTTGCCATTCTTTTTCTTGTCCT
>CM035427.1:166495765-166498265 GCA_020310875.1 Ceratopteris richardii
ATCCTCTGGTTGCTCCATGTAAACCTCATCTGCAATATATCCATTTAAAAATGCATTCTTCACATCTAATCGTGACAACTTCGATCCTTTACAAGAAACAATAGCAATTAGAGTTCTAATTGTAGACATCTTAGCAAGTGGACTGAAAGTTTCATCATAGTCTACCCCATAAGTTTGAGCATTGCCTTTAACCACAAGTCTAGCTTTGTACCTAGAGACCTCACCATTTGTAAACCTCTTTGTCTTATATACCCACTTGCATCCAATTACCTTCTGATTCTTTGGTCTTGGAACCAATTCCCATGTCTCATTCTCAAGTAGAGCATCATACTCCCAATTCTGTTTTCCTTTAGCTTCTTCATATGTGGTTGGATCTTCATCTGTCTTCACAATATAAGCATAATCTTTTGTTGTTAAGAAAGATGTATCATAGCTATACTTGATAGGTTCCTTTCTTTCTCTCAAGGATCATCGGACCTCTACACTTCTTGAGGTCTCAGCTGCATTTAAGTTTGGATCAAATCTTGGTCTATCTTCATCATTGTCCTGCAATTTATTTTTACAATCATCATCATCAATATCTTCTTCATATACTTTCACTTTTGTCTTCCTTTTCCTTTGAATTTCTTCAAAATCTGCATGATCATTAGTTGATTTTGTATACCATTTGCTTTACTCATCAAATCTAACATCTTTTGTAACAAGAAATTGCTTTGTAGATGGACTCCACAATCTGTATCCCATCTGTCTATCATCATACCCAATGAACACATACTTCTCTACTTTGGGCTCTAGCTTATGTCTTGATTGAGAAGGAACATAAGCATATGCCAAACATCCAAATACCTTACAATGATCAAGAGTAGGTGTCTTACCCCACCATGCTTCATAAGGTGTTCTACCATGCAAAGCTTTGTAGGGTAACCTATTCACAAGGTATGTTGCAGTGTTGACTTTTGTCTTGTAAATCCTTTCTGCATAAGCATGATAATGCTTGAATGTCTTGAACACTTCAAATTTGTCCTTGATTACATAAAGTGTAATCCACCTTATTGCATCATCAACAAACAACACATAATATCTGGATCCATTTATGCTATAGTCCCTTGAAGGACCCCACACATCTATATGAACCAACTCAAGCATATTTGAATACTTGTATCTTGATTTATTATATGAACTTCTGTGAGCTTTACCTAATTGACAAGCTTGACACTTGTATACCATGTTTTAACCTTCAACATTTGGCAATCCAAGCACTACATCATTCTTTGACATTTCTTTTATAGATTTCTCATTGAAATGACCTAGCCTTTTAAGCCATAGGTCTAACTCAGACATCTTTTGACTTCCATAAGTAAACAATGCATGTCCCACATTACCTTGGATCTTGAGAGTAAAAAGTCTTCCTTTCTTTTGATTGATAATAATGCTTCTATATCCCTGATTTGGATCTAGCGCATAAACACCATCATTTGTGAATCTGACTTCATATCCCTTCTCCACAATTTGTTCTTCACTTATCAAGTTTTTACGAATAGTAAGAACATAACGTACCTTACTTAAGAGTGTGCTTCCACTCTTTGTTTTCACTGATCCAATGCTTTCCACCTTATGCTTGGTGTTGTCTCCTATTTGAACTGTATGTCCACTCACCTTTGCCTCCATGTAAGTCATCAATGATATGTTGCCACTCAGATGATTGCTACATCCTGAGTCAATATAGAATACCCTTTGATCTTCTTCTATTGCTTCATGTGTTGCATTCAAGATGAGAGTCAATTCATCCTTTTGATCTGATGCATAATTGTTATAAGTGTTATTATAGGACTGAGGTTGAAAGCTTCTTCCACTTCCTGTAGCATATGAATCCTTACCACCTCTTCCTCTCAAGTTACCTCTTTGATTTCTGCCTCCTCTACCTCTTTGATTGAGACTCTGATTATGACTTCCAACATTTTGATTGTTATACCAACAATCATTTGCCAAATGATTTGTTCTGCCACAAATCCAACAAGCTTTAACATTATCTTTGTTCTTACCTCCTCTTCCTTTGCCTCTTGAATTCATTTTCCCTCCTGTGAAATAAACTTGGCTTGAAGATCCTTCATCATCAGTTGACTGCTTTCTTTTGGCATTCTTTCTCTTATCCTTCGAGTACATAGCTTGGCTTGCACTCCTATCATTATCTCCCTTAATGTCCTGCTCAAAATTTAGCATGTGTCCTAGCAATTGATTAAGATCAGGAGTAAAATGATCTAATGAAAATTCTATGGACAACATGAAAGGCTTCCATTTCTCATCTCCTCTCAGACCTGGAAGTATTTGTCTTACCAACTTGTCCTCTTCAATATCTTCATCTACTGCTCCCAAGCTATCTGCAATATCCTTCATTCATGCCACATAATCAAAAATTGATTGTAAGCTCTTCTTCTTGAAGGTTGTGAACTCAGCCCATAATGAGGACTTCCTTGATTAAGATCAGGAGTAAAATGATCTA
>CM035427.1:166503265-166505765 GCA_020310875.1 Ceratopteris richardii
TGTGCACCCCAAGGTGTACGTGGAGATCCCATCTGATGCATTCAAGTATACATATGCATTCAAGTATACATATGCATATGCATATGCATACATGTATACATATACATATGCATATGCTTGCTTGTATACATACTTGTACATATACATATGCATATGCATGTGTGTATACATATACATATGCATTCATGTATAATATACATATACATATATTCATGTATACATATACATATACAAAAATATAAAGTATGTGTGCATATACATATACATATATTCATGCATACATATACATATACAAAAATATAAAGTAGGTATGCATATGCATGCATGTATGTATGCATACATGTATACATATACATATGCATATGCATTCAAGTATACATATGCATTCAACTATACATATACATTCAAGTATACATATGCATATGCATATGCATACATGTATACATATACATATGCATATGCTTGCTTGTATACATACTTGTACATATACATATGCATATGCATGTGTGTATACATATACATATGCATTCATGTATAATATACATATACATATATTCATGTATACATATACATATACAAAAATATAAAGTATGTGTGCATATACATATACATATATTCATGTATACATATACATATACAAAAATATAAAGTAGGTATGCATATGCATGCATGTATGTATGCATACATGTATACATATACATATGCATATGTTTGCTTGTATACATACTTGTACATATACATATGCATATGAATGTATTCATATGCATGTATGTATTCATATGCATGCATGTATTCATATGCATGCATGTATTCATATGCATGCATGTATTCATATGCATGCATCTATGCATATGCATTCATGTATGCATATGCATTCATGTATGCATATGCATGCATGCATGTATGTATATGCATTCATGTATGCATATGCATGCATGCATGTATGCATATGCATGCATGTATGCATGCATATATGCATATGCATATGCATGCATGTATGTATATGCATTCATGTATGCATATGCATGCATGCATGTATGTATATGCATTCATGTATGCATATGCATTCATGTATGCATATGCATTCATGTATGCATATGCATGCATGTATGCATATGCATGCATGTATGCATATGCATGCATGTATGCATATGCATGCATGCATGTATGCATATGCATGCATGCATGTATGCATATGCATGCATGCATGTATGCATATGCATGCATGTATGCATTCAAATATGCATATGCATTCATGCATGTATGTATGCATATGCATGCATGCATGTATGCATACATATGCATGCATGTATTCATATGCATGCATGTATGCATATGCATGCATGCATGTATGCATATGCATGCATGCATGTATGCATTCAAATATGCATATGCATTCATGCATGTATGTATGCATATGCATGCATGCATGTATGCATACATATGCATGCATGTATTCATATGAATGCATGTATGCATATGCATGCATGCATGTATGCATATGCATGCATGCATGTATGCATATGCATGCATGCATGTATGCATATGCATGTATGTATGCATGCACATATGCATATGCATGCATGCATGTATGTATGCATATGCATGCATGCATGTATGCATATGCATGCATGCATGTATGCATACATGTGCATGCATGTATTCATATGCATGCATGTATGCATGTATGTATGCATATGCATATGCATGCATGCATGTATGTATGCATTCATGTATGCATATTCATGCATGCATGTATGCATATGCATGTATGTATGCATGCATATATGCATATGCATGCATGCATGTATGTATGCATATGCATGCATGTATGTATGCATATGCATGCATGCATATGCATGCATGTATTCATATGCATGCATGTATTCATATGCATGCATGTATGCATGTATGTATGCATATGCATGCATGCATGCATGTATGTATATGCATTCATGTATGCATATGCATGTATGTATGCATTCATGTATGCATATGCATGCATGCATGTATGCATATGCATGTATGTATGCATGCATATATGCATATGCATGCATGCATGTATGTATGCATATGCATGCATGCATGCATGCATGTATGCATATGCATGCATGCATATGCATGCATGCATGTATGCATGTATGTATGCATATGCATGCATGTATGCATATGCATTCATGTATGCATATGCATTCATGTATGCATATGCATTCATGTATGCATATGCATTCATGTATGCATATGCATGCATGCATGTATGTATATGCATTCATGTATGCATATGCATGCATGCATGTATGCATGTATGCATATGCATGCATGTATGCATGCATGTATGCATGCATGTATGCATGTATGTATGCATATGCATGCATGCATGCATGCATGCATGTATGCATACATATGCATGCATGTATTCATATGCATGCATGTATCCATATGCATGCATGTATGCATGTATGTATGCATATGCATGCATGTATGCATATGCATGCATGTA
>CM035427.1:166513265-166621457 GCA_020310875.1 Ceratopteris richardii
TATATATATATATATTTCTATCTATCTCTCTCTCTCTATGTCTGAATGTATGTCTATCCATCTACCTATCTATTTGTCTATCTGTCTGTTTGTCTGTATGTATGTATGTATGTATGCATGTATGTATGTATGTTTGTATGTATGTATGTATGTATGTATGTATGTATGTATGTATGTATGTATCTATCTATCTATCAATCTATCTATCTTTCTATCTATCTATGTATCTATAGAGGCACAGAAAGAAAGAGTGACAGATAGATAGATAGATAGATAGATAGATAGATAGATAGATAGATGGATGGATGGATGGATGGATGTATGGATGGATAGATAATTAGATAGATAGATAGATAGATAGATTGATAGATAGATAGATAGATAGATAGATAGATAGAGAGATTGATAGATAGAAAGATCAATAGATAGATAGATAGAAAGATCACTATATAGATAGATGAATAGATAGATAGATAATAGATAGATAGATAGATAGATAGATAGATGGATGGATAGATCCATAGGTTTGGGGTAGGAGGATCTTCTTCAACAACGTGGTTTGGAGCAAAGAAAGCTATAAACGAAGAGAAATCGACGAAGAATGGGGGATGTCATCGTTGTTGATTAGAGGATGGTCGAATCTTGTAGTGGAGGGGACAGGTTAGTTTTGCTGGGAACGCCAATGCATATAATGTTTTTTGTTGGCAATACATAGGAAGGCATATTTTTTTTGGTGACTCAAATCTAATTTGAGCACTGATTTGAGAGCAATGCATAGGAGGAGGAAGTAATTTATTCAACCGACATCTCGGACAAGCTTTTATCTGTGCCGATGCTTTGATGATCATTAAATCGGAGTATGCTATTTATCTTACTTCTGTGAAAACTTGATTTTATATTGGAGCTTATGCATGACAACATTCAAGTTATGATAATATTCACACTCATCAGACAACGATCTTAGTAATGCAGGTGAATACGCAAATAGAGGTCAACTCTTTTGGTCCTGATTTGAATGTTGGAGCGTCTTTCTATTGACCTTTGACGACCGTATAATGGAGGCCCTGTGATGAGGATTTGATCAAATGATGGTGATTATCTGGGCACAACTGTTGCGCATTCAAGAAACATGGAAAACTTTTTACATGAATATATTTGGCATAAAGTTTAACTATGTGGAATAGGCAGATGCAGATGTTTTGAAGGATGTGCTGAATGTTAGTGTTGTTCTTAGAATGTTAGCTTCCAAAGTAATCTTTGACCCTAGAAAGCCTTTTATCTGATCGATCAATGTTGGAGAGTAGTTCAGCTATGTAAGGATTTTCTTATAATGTTATGAGAATCTGATATCATTTACGACTTATGGCTTCTTAATCCACTGATGATGCCTTGATTGTTCATATTATCTATTATTGAATAGAAATTGCTTGCCTTTACTATCCTCATGGAGATTATCAACTCAGAAATTATATGCAGTTCTTGTTAATTCTGAGCACATGAAAGTTCAAAGTTGTGTGTCTCTGGCTCTATGAAGAATTATGTAGGTGTTGTTTTGTTTGCATACCTTTGGATAATTCTTGTCAAGATAACATTTCCTTGTTTCTAATTCCACCTGACAACATCCTTTGTCTGTTTCATCACATGATGATATTCTTGGATAATATTCTGCTTATGTATGCATCGTCACCATCCTTCAATGCTGCTGCAAAATTGTAACTTCTCTAATTCTTGAGGAGGATACTTGCTGTCACTGATGATTGATCATCAATATTTCCATCATCCCTGATTCTTTGTTTTCTAAACTTCTTATCGTCAATATTCATTCTTTTTGTCATCACTAAAGGCACTACTTGTCATCCTCATGGATCTACGTATCCAATGGTGAAGCTTTCTTCAACAACACTCATTAAAAGAAAAGAGTAAAGAGGCTGGCATCTTCTATCCATACAGATGACCTCTTATGTGAGTGACCTAGTTAAATTAGCAATTATTGAACAGTGATGCTAGCTTTGTGCGGGTGAAATTATTAAACAGAGAAGAGAAGGCGAGAAGGTTTTCATGAAAGAATTGTTGATATGACTAATGTAGAATTCCATGACGTTGATAAGAGAGTTTTTGATTGTCTTGTTGATCATTTGAGAAAGGAAGAGTGTTTTTACCCGGGGCCATATCATTGCACCTGAGTTTTCTCCAAGCACTCGACGTGCATCGTAGGATTTGGGGGTTGGCTTGATCCCCCAACCGAGTGTCTATACCTTCCTGACAACGCTTTGTTCATCTAAATTTTGCTAGTTTGCTACGCCTGTAGAAATCTGAAATGGTGTCCTCTTTTCCCAAACTTGAAGCACCCAAAAAACATGTTTTTGGAGGCTATATTTTGGGCAAAATGCAGCGATCCTCCTTTCCAAAAGATGGTTCAATCCGGGCCACTCAGAGATTGCAGCTTTTACATAGTGATGTTTGTGGTCCTATGCAGACACTCTCTTTTGGGAACTAACTTTACTTCATGACTTTCATCCATTATTTTTCTAGGCATGCATGGGTATATCCATTGAAGGCAAGTGTTTATGTGCTTCAAACAATTTCTAATTTTGGTTGAAAATCTGTCAGCATGTAAAATGGGCATCCTCTGTTTTGATCGGGGGGAATATATGTCTTTAGACTTAAATGCATTTCTAGCTAAACCTGGGATAAAGCATCATTGTACAGTGCCATATACACCTCAACAGAATGGGATTACTAAATGAAAGAACATGTCACTCATGGAGATGGTGAGGTGTATGGTCAAGAGTGAGGCTTTACCACATAGTTTCTGGCTTGAGGTTATCATGTGTATAGCATATGTACTTAATAGGTGTCCCACTAAAGCACTGCAGTCTATCACTCCATATGAGGCTTGGCATGGTTGCAAGCCATCTATTGCTCATCTCTGTGTTTTTGGTTGTTTGGCATATGCATTAGTGTCTAAACATCGCACAAAATTGGACGATAGAGCAGTAAAATGTATTTTTGTTGGATACAATTCTGAAAGCAAAGGCTATCATTTGTATCATCCACAAACAACACATTCTGCTTAGCAATGATGTTGTTTTTGTGGAAGACGCTATTCAGTCCTTAATTTCATGTACTAAAGAGATATCTTTTAGCTCCAAATACATGTATGATACTTTGTTGCCTCTTTTTACACGTGGATAATCTAGTGCTAGTCCTAATGAGGCAACTTCTCAACCTTTGTAGGTTTCATATGATGATGCAAATCGTTCCATCTTTTATGTAGATTTACATGATGCACTTGTTGATGAGAGAGCTGGTATTGAGCAGGGAAAAACTATGCCAAAATGGCTGGTGCAAACTTTGTGTGACAACAAATTAGATGCACCTCTGTCATATCATACTTGTTCATGCTCTCATAGTGCCTCTTTTGCACCAGATTGCTATGATATGGCTTCCTCTAGTCTCTCTGATGAGACTAAATCTATTTCACTTGATGAAACACAAAATTCAGAACATTGGATGGCTACAATGCAATCTCAATATGATGCTATCATGAAAAATGGTACATGGTCTTTATGTGAATTGCCTTCTAGCAAGAAGGCCATTGGCACTAAGTGGGTATACAAGCTGAAGTGTAAACGTGATGGAGCAGTTGATAGGTATAAGGTTAGGCTTATTGCAAAGGATTAGGCGCAAGAAAGAGGCATTGATTTTGATGAAACCTTTGCTCCTACTTACCGAATGACTATTGTTTGTAGCATCTATGTACTTGCAGCTCATCATGGTTGGAATGTACATTAGTTGGACATTAAAACAATATTTCTGAATGGTGACTTGCATGAAGAAGTGTATGTTTTTCCTCCCCATGGTTTTGTGCAAAAAGATCATGAAAAGTAGGTGTACAGGTTAAAGAAGGCATTATATGGTTTAAAGCAAGCACCACATGCTTGGTATGAAAAGATACATGCCTATCTGATTGCACATGGTTTTGAGAACAATCCAACTTAAAGCACCTTATATATTAAGCATGTTAATGATGTGCTTTTGATCATTGTGATATATGTTGATGACATGTTGCTCACTGGTCCTCATGACACACATATTGCTGATTTGGGATATTTTCATCACTATTTGCATGCCTCATTTGAGATCTTTGATTTGGGATATTTGCATCACTATTTGGACATTCAATTTATGCACGTTGATGGTGGAATGGCTTTGTGTCAAACGAAATATATTGACACATTATTGCATGCCTCATTTGAAATGTTTGATTTGCATGCCTCATTTGAGATGTTTGATTTGCATGCCTCATTTGAGATGTTTGATTTGCATGCCTCATTTGAGATGTTTGATTTGCATGCCTCATTTGAGATGTTTTATTTGGGATATTTGCATCACTATTTGGGCATTCAATTTATGCACGTTGATGGTGGAATGGCTTTGTATCAAACAAAATATATTGATACATTATTGCACCGTTTTGGCCTTGAAGACTGTAAGCCTATTGCCACTCCTATGGAGACAGGTTTACGATTGAGTCTTCATGATGTTGGAGATGCATTTGATGCTGTTATCTATTAGTAGGCTATTGGATGCTTGATTTACTTATGCATTACTCGACGAGATACTCACGTTGCTGTCTCACAGATGAGCAGATTTATGCATTGCACAGGTGTCAAGCATTAGTAGGCGATTAAGCGCATCTTTTTCTACTTGAGTGGTACCTAGCTATTTGGATTGTTTTATCCCAAGGGGGATCACTACTGCCAAATTTGCATGCTTTTTTTGACATTGATTGGGCTGATTGCTATGACACTCGTGTGTCCACTAGTGGTTTTTGCTTCATGCTTCGTAGCTCATGTATATCTTGGTTGAGCAAGAAGTAGCCTACTGTTACCACCTCCAATTGTGAGGTTGAGTATAAGACAACTTTCACAATGATTATTGAGTGTGTGTGGCTCAGATGCCTTATGGTTGATTTAGGAGTGGGTCGAGCTTCTACCACCACATTCTTCACTGACAATCAGAGTGCGTTGGTAGTTGCGAGGAGCCATGTGTTCCATGCTCGCACTAAGCACATTAAGGTGCATTATCATTATGTGAGGGAGAGGTTCTTTGCGAGGGAGATCAGCTTCACATATGTGCCCACACAAGAGAACATTGTAGACCTTTTAACAAAGGCACTGCCTAGGGAGAAGTTTGAAGATTTCCGCAAAGCTTTGGGCTTACTTCCTTTCGTAGATTGATTCCACATAGCTTGGCACTTCCTTATACATGGGTGTCAGTTCCTTTTTCACTGCATTACTCCCAAGGGGGATTTGTTGATATATTTAGGTAGTGATGTGTGTGAACACTCTAGGACTTGGGCACTTTTTTCCCTCTTTAGTAGGTTTTTTCCCTCGGCTTGTATATTCGTCTAATGCCCTAATGGGCTTCTTATCTTTGTACATTCTAGTGATAATACATTCAGTATTGTGTGTTGTGCTCCAAGCTTCTTCTTCTTCCTTGTGTTGTTCACGTGCTTTCGCATACGTTTAATTCCAACAATAAACTCTTGACCTTCTTCATCAACAATATATCCGTATCAAAAATTGAGATAATAATTTTTTATTATGCTATTTTTTTATGAGATTAATGTATTTTGTGAGAATACATTGAGGATATTGGAGGCTTTTAGGAGTGCCTATAATTTTTTCTGTTATTCCTAGATTCAAAATCCACCATATCAAGAGAATCCTCAAACTCTTATAAAATATTTTACTATTGTTAAGATAATTTTCCTCGGCTAAATCTCTTATTTCTTTTGTTATTTTTATGCATTTTAGGACAAAGTTAAAACTATAAAGGTACGTCAATCTTGAAAAGATAGATCTCAATCTAAATAGATGGAAATTTTTGGACATTAGTGAGGAGGATCGGGCATGTTCATAAGCAGTCCTTTAACTCTATCGACCAAACACTTCCTCTAAGCCACATGCACAGAATTCATCTCAATAAGGGACGTCATTATGAGAGGAATCTTTAAGCCAAGGCCTTGATACATGCACTATCTCTCTAGAATCAAAGGTACCCTAAGATTCTTAGTACCATCTCAAATATAATTGATAAACTGATAGCTAAATGGATGACTAGAGTTTGGCTTAACCATCATGAGTCATGTACCTAGTTGGCCATCGATATATTTGATGGGCACTCTTAGGAATTTTAATCTAGAAGATAATAGTCCTCACACACCAATTAGGCTTTTCAATTGAGAATTTGAACTGAAGGCTCAAACCTCGCGGCTTATACGTGGAACCCTTGGATTCTATCGCAGACCTATCTTAGTGATTAGTAAGCAATGTATCTAGTGATTAGTAAGCAATGTATCTGGGATATATGAGGCAGAGAGTATGTCTTGAGTTCCTTCTCGACTTGGCATTGATCCCATAAAAGAATAGGACAATGTAGTAGCTCAGCTAAGGGCTTTTCTTCCGAGAAATGACTTTGGAGTGATAATATTAATTAGAAGATCAAGCTAGCTACTAGAAAAGCTATCCACCTTTCCGCCAATCGATATTTCTATATTTGTTTTCAGAGAATGCTATAGATAGCATGTCATTCCCACTATTTCAGGTAAGATGAAAAATCTCTCTCTCTCTCTCTCTCTCTCTCTCTCTCTCTCTCTCTCTCTCTCTCTCTCTCTCTCTCTCTCTCTCTCTCTCTCTGTGTGAAAACATGGTCACATACAGATAGATGAGAGCAAGGATCGGCGTCTTCTGTGCAACTTGATGAAATTGAAAAACGGTATGACCACTTGCACATAGAAGACGTGACACGAATCAGTCATGTGGATACGGTTGAGGTAAGCTATTTGTACAAATGAGTGCTCACATTCGTGTGGCCTTCTTGTTCATGTGTTTTGTCTACATCAGATAGACTAGGGACAACAAACACTCACAGGTAAAGAATCTTAAGATCCAGACAGCTTCTCCGCTGTGGATTCCTTGTCTGTTTTTCCAAGTAGGTGGTATGGAATACACCCAAAGAACTATGCACATGTATGGATTGAGCTACATATATGTTAATACAGACAAATAGGAAAAACTGAAGATCAGCATAAATAACTAATCATGCAGAGAGACTTTTTAACAATTTGATTAATAAGATCTGCCATTTACTAGTAACATGATCAGATCATCAAGATATCTACTGTGCAATCAATTTAATTAATATTGATCTGCCATGTATTAGTATCGTCGACAGAAAGCTAAGATATTTACAGGGATTACCGCCATTCTTTCTTCTCAAGGACATAAAAAGACATAACATCATCTTCACACACAGAAAGAATCATTCTTGTTATTCTATACCTTTATTTTTTCTTCCCACATCACGGGCCTGCTCACAAGCCCACATTTGTGAATCATAGGTTTGAGCTCGCTAGAAAAGTGCTTCCACTTGTCCATAATGAACAATATGCTGTTTAGCTACATGTACATCAAGATATTGAACCACTCATATACATGAAGCTTGTTAGATGCTAAAGAACTCATATACATGCATCTTGTCAGATATTGAAACACTCATTTGGTAGATATTAAAACAGTCCTATATATGCATCTTGTCAGACATTGAAATACTCATATACATGCATCTTGTGAGTAATTAAAACACTCACATTATACATACATGCATCTGCGCAGTTTGTTAGATCTACTTCACTCATTTCAAGCCCACTTTAGTAGCATGGTACACTTCCGTGTCCAAAGTAATCATGCATGTCCAAATGTGCAGGGCTTACCATTTCAGGAACCATTGACAAACACATTCATTCAGCATCTGCTACAACAAAATAACAACAATTTCCAATAGCTGTAGTCTGCAAGTTAGGTAAGCTCAGGAGCTAATATTCAACTAGAAAATAAATATCACTTTTCATAGAAAATAGGTGAGTATATGTCATTGTATTCAAACAGCATCAGAATCGGAGGTGAAATTCTAACTCAATAACGAAGCATCGACCACAAATTTGCATGTACAAATATGATAGCCGTTGAAAATGCGAGCAAAATATTCAGGAAAGTATAATAAATGTGCATATAACTAAATAATCCTTCTCGTTTGACCTCCTGAATGTACGAGGTAGCAAAGGAGTCCTCTGAAGGTCCAAACAACTTGCCTTATTCACTTAGACTCTAGGATCAAGTAGATAACAGAATACCTCCACAGGTTCCAACGCAATGGACAGCCAACAGTGGAATAAATTGTGCGACACTTGAAGCAAAGAGGGATACGGATAATGAGGCACCACCAAGACGCTGAAACAAAAAGAGAACTACAGGCAGAAGAGAATAAGAAGAAAACTTACGCAAGCAGAGAAGAATAAGAAGAAAACATGCACACATGAGGGTAGATGGGAGTCTGCTGCGCAACTTGGATGAATAAGATGACAGGAATAACTTGTCGGAAGCAGAAAAGAATAAGAAGAAAACATGCACACATAAGGGTAGATGGGAGCCTGCTGGGCAACTTGGATGAATAAGATGAAAGGAATAAATTGTCCGACGCTAGAAACAAAGAGGGATACGTATAGTGAGACACACCAGAAACTAAGAAGAATAAGAAGAAAACTTAAGCAAGCAGTTAATTAAGATTTTTTTTTTTTTTTTTTTTAATGGAGGTTCAGCCGAAGCTTACTTCCCCGGATTTTAACTTTGAAATTGCAACTGTACAAGTGAATGGGCATAGCACCCGCGGGACCCCCCATATCCCACAAAGCAGGGGTTAGACAAGATTACAACTGAAGGAGACATGGTTACAACTGGGTTTAACTGGCATAAGCCATAACATGTCCAGCCCGGGACTTGAACTCTGGACCTCCGCCTCAAGAGGCCAAAGCGCAACCAACTATCCTACGGGACGTGGACAGTTAATTAAGAAATTTGGAAATGAGTGGAATATACTACCTTATTCTCCCTCATGTGGGGCCCACTTTCGTTAAAATTCTGTTTTTCTCAATGAGAAACACTCTATGATGCCTAAAGGGTGGGGATCTCTTGCAGTTGGCGATTCTTTTGTGGAGGAGCTTTCTCGATCCACCACTCTTTAGGAGGGTGTCCAAAGTTGTACGCACATTGCTCCCTCCAAATCTTCTAGAGGGTTTCCCCTCTTATAGCCTTCCACAGTGCCAATCTCTTCACCCATAATCGCTTGCTTCTAGGTGATTTGTTCCTGCAATCTCAAAATAGACTTGGGGCACTTGCACCACGATGGAGCCCTAATTGCTAGATTGGTCCAGATACCACATGAGGTCCCAGAGGGTTATTAACCTCCTTTGTAACACACTCTAGAACCAAAAGATTTGCCTCTGCTTTGTGGGATTTGGGGGGTCCCATGGGCACTAGTCTCATTCAATTTTAACTTTTTCTTATGTTTTAATTAAAGTCCGGGAGAGTTTTAATTAAAGTCCGAGAGAGTGGGCCAAGGCCGAACTTCCTTTTACGGGAAAAAAAAAAGAATATACTAGCTTGCTCTGAAGTGTCACCTCATGCAAGGACATCCTCTACCATCATCTCCTTACACTTGGAACTTGAGCCCTTGCTTTTAGCTATTGGGCATCGTTGGCTGCCCCATGAGACCTCCTTCTTGACGTTGCATTTTTTCAAGGCACACTATTCTAACCATGGCTTGGTGCATGTAAGGGATCTCGTGGTCTACTTCAACCTCATGGCATCTTTTCGACCTCGTAATGTGCACCCTTTTTGCTCGAGCAAGGTCCCTTTTTTTATACTAAAAAATATTACGGTGGCTTTATGGAGTGCACCATTTTTTTCTCGACCAAGGTCCCTTTTTTCTTTTAAGCATTATAACCTAAACTGATTTCGCTAACATCGAAAATATGACTTGATGCTTCTTTTTTCGCCTTGTTTTCTTTTTCCACCCAAGATGGAATAATCTCTTAGAATTCTCCACTAAAGGCCAATATGGTTAATATGTCCAAGCGCAAAAAAGTAAAGAATGATGAATAATATGTAAGTATGGTATATATAATATGATCTATACCTTCGACTAGATGGGCATGTAATAGAGAGTGTACAAGGGACACTATTAAAAAAGATCAAATGACCCCCATCAAGTGACAGGATTATCATAGAGCTTTTGTCAAACCATCTGCTGCACTCTCTTGTGTATGAACCCTCTCAAGCAAAATGCACTTAGCGGCTAAGCAACCACGAATAAAGTGATATCATGCCTCCATGTTCTTGGTCTTTGCATGATAGATGGGATTCTTAGTCAATGCAATAGTATCCGTGTGTACATAAGGTACATTCTGAGGTATGCCCATGTCTTATGCCAATATAGAAAACTAGAACTCTTTCTTACATTCCGTAGTGGTTGCAACATACTTTGCTTATGTAGTGGAAACAACAGCACAAATGTCTCCACAAGCAACATAGTAAGAGTCTCTCCTCTACCCAAGCATAGACACATATCCTTGGCTGCACTTAGATATTTCAATATCATGTTGGTTGCTTTCCAATGCATGTTGCTAGAATTCAACATAAATCTGCTCAAAAGTCCCACTTCAAATGCAATGTGAGGTCAGGTAGTAACCATAGCATACATGAGACTAGTAACATCAAATTGATAAGGAATTCACATGAGACAAGTAACATCAAATTAATAAGAAATTTCAGTAATGAATTACTTCTCATCATCACACTTGGGACAACCATCCTTGCTCAGCTTCATGTATGTAGGCAATAGTGTACACAATGCTTTCCACCATGCATATTCTATATAGAAGTACTTTGGTTATGTGCTCACTCTAAGGCAATTGTATGCATCTCCAATTCTTATCATGAATGATGTGTATGCCAACAATATTTTTAGCATCTCCTAAATCTTTCATGTCAAGATTTTGAGCATCAAACTATCAAGTTACCATCTGAACATCACTTAATGTAGAGACGTTGATCCTCATTGCCTTTAGAGTATTCTTGGGGTTTCACGAATGCATCAAACAAAATCTTCTTGAGCTTATGTACTAGAGTCTCTTTGCTAAGAACTACATAACCCTTTGGTTGTTCCATATAGATCTCATATGTAAGATCTCCATGCAATAAAGTACTCTTCACATTCATTTGGACCAATGGTAAGAAATATTAATCCAATAAACATACATATTCATCTTGCCCACACGTGAGAAATTTTCCTCAAAATGAACTCCTTGCAAATATTAATCCAATAAACATACATATTCATCTTGCCCACACGTGAGAAATTTTCCTCAAAATGAACTCCTTGCTGTCTTGAATCATTTTGTACCGATCCCAAGTATCATTATTATGAATAGAATCAAGTTTACTTTTCATGGCATGCTCTCTCTTGACATGATCACTTGGCTTCAATAACATTTTTTATAAGAAAAAGGCTCACCATCATCTATCAACGTGCAAAATCCAATCTATTACGTCTAAATAGCCATGCAATATACAAGCTATAGGTTATTCATTGAGAGTTAACACAATTCCATTTTGAGATAAAAATAATGTGTAAAGTGATCTAACATAGTTTCCTCTAAAAGTTAGATTATTTCCCTTTGAAATGTGAAAGATTGAGCATAGAAAGTCAATTTTTATCCAATTTCATCAAGATCACCAAGTGACATTAAGCTGCATGAAAGCTTAGGAACATGATATAATTTATGCATGGTAAATTTTGAACCATTACCAAATTGTACATTGACATCTCTAGTCCCAACAACACACATTTGTAAGATCAACAGGTCTCAATGTACCAGGATACTTTGATGCATAACTAATGAGCCACTCTCTAAGATATATTTCATGAAAAAAGAAGCAATATCTAGCAATCATGGGTGTGAAAACGAATCAACCTTAGAGTCTCATCAGCATAATCAAAATAGCATTGATCTTCTTGATCTTAAAAGATGAAGTGGATGGTGCATGTGACTACTTGACATGCCCCTCATCAAATCATAGAAATCCTTTTTCATATATCCTTTCTTAGTGAAATAATAGCATTCAATAACCCTCTTTCATGATTTTCTTCTATTCATCTCTGCATAGATGTGGCAAATCTTTTTTCACATGTCGTCTGTTATCTCACAATTTAAAACATTGAAATAAACATTATTTCCAAGTTGTACATGAGTCATTGACCTAGTCATATTGCAACAGAACGAAGATTACGACCACCACATGCTAGAGAGATGATTCTCCTCCCAACCAAATGCCTCTATATATAGCTCTCTCCAGGGGACTACCTTCTTGGGCAGGTGGATACTAACCAGCCAAGTGTCAGCCATGTAACTACATGTGCGCCAAGTGTCCAGTGGATGCTTCTAGAAGGCTCTAGAGCTCTTTGGGCAAAATACTCTTCCCATGTACCTCATGGGGATTGAACCCAAGACCTCGTCCTTCACATCCTTGAGACTTAACCACTAAGCTAAGTGGTTCACTTGTTCACAAGAGCACAAGACCTCCTAGTAAGTCTAAACTCGAGATCTTTGGTCATACACACGGATGACCAAACGGTGTCCGATTTCAGATCTGTCTGAACCGGCCAGACCCTTGGATCATAGACTTACTTTATTACATTCTTCCCCCCTTGGAAAATATTTTCGTCCTCGAAAATAGAGCTATATACATACTGTAGGCAACCCCCGAGCCTCATGTTCTAAAACTGGAAGAACATGATCATGTTCTAGAACTGGAAGAACATGTCTCATCTCTGTGGTGGCATCCTTGCCCAAATGATTCTAAACACTATCTCGCTTTGCACTTTGATAAACTAGTCAAAGTACAAAATAGTGAATGAATAATAAAGGTGGATCTAAACACATATCCCTGGCTAATTCACAGTTTCTGGATGTGCGATCTAGGCACAAACATGTGAATTAGGTGGATTCAAATTACTAGTCCATTTCTAGGCATAACTGGTGCATGGGCTTAGTAATGAAGGTGGGATTCTTATCCCTCGCAAGACTTTGAGAATTCTTGATTCACTTGAATTTGTTTTGGAGAACTTGAAGTTTGGTTGTCTCAAACATCTAACTTGGATGTTTGTACAATGGTTTACTTTGATCCAACAGTTACTTGATTTTTTCTACCCGACTAGAGGACTACTTTGTCCTTATGAGTTTAAAAATCCTTTGTAAACTGTAGGAGAAAGTTTACCATTTCTTTGAGTCAACCATACTATAACTTGACCAATACAACTTCAAAATGAAAATTGTCCAACTTAAGACACTTTTCTCAAAGACTTTTAACTGAAAGTTCTTGGGAATTGTCAATCTGATGAGCAATTCCTAACTTCCCTATACTAGAGTATACTGGACTCCAGGAAATCATTTATGCTATAACTTGAAGCAAACTCAAATGAATAAGTCCACTTAGACTTATCATCTTTTGAATATTGAAAAGGTTCTTGTACATAACATCTATCTAGGATGTTCAAGTTAGTTATTTTATTCTAACCGGCTAACCCTGGTCTTTTGCAAAAGGAATCAGATACCATATCTGAGCCAATTCCAAAAGATTTGGAAAGCGGAAAGAAATAACTAAGACTCTGTACAACCAATTCAAACTTCGCACATACATAAACTTGCTATGAGTCAAAGTCTAGTTGACTCAGGACTTTAACTTCTCAACGATCTATTTCAATAAGATATTGAAGCATTGTCTTTATCTTTCAGAGAAATAAGCTGGATTCTCAAAAAGATTCAAAGAAAATCAAAAACATCATCCAACCACAAGATACTAGTGTGGTAACCAACATCAGTGTGTCGACCCACTGAGGTTCTATTGATGAGTTTAGTTTTCAAATAATGCTTCACTTGAGACTAAGTTCATGTCACATTCAGTCTTTTTGACTCCTAATCGTGAATGCAATTCTTGTGCATTTCTTTAAGTCAAAAGAGTGAATTTATCAAGTTACACTAGAAACTTGATATTTGACTTAGTCAATTGAATCTTTAGTTGAAAAAATCAACTCAAAGTAAAAGTCCAACTTCTTTCAGAAATTTATCAAATATTTCTGATCAATAACACTTAAACTTGAAGTGTCTTAAGAAGATCTTGGAAGTTACTTACTTCATATCTTCAGTTTCCTTAATCTTGAAGTTACCTTGAAGTATCGTAAGATACTACTTTCATCCGTTATGAATTAAACTTTTCTTGAAGTCTTAATTCCCTTGAGGATGAAACCTAACTTCAAAATCCAAACTAGGACTAAAAGATATCATCATCCCACGGTCCGATGTCCCATTCCATCTTTCCTACATCAATCTGAGTATAAAATCTGGTGTCCCATACCACCCTATTTTATATTCACATTAATGTGTGGGTGATTCTTATCCTAAAGTCTAAACATCTCTTGATAGAGTACCTTATTTCTTCAAATCTTTTACAAGAATTGGAAGTTTCAGGCATTACCTCTAACTAGATTTTCCTAGGTTTTGATTCCTTCGCATGATCACCTCATAATCATGTGCTTTGCCTTGGAAACTTGAAAACCTCATGACAGAATATCAATTCTTCTTTACTGGGGCTTTCAAATGAAAACCAATCAAAATTCCAAGTACTTGATTTCTCAAATTCAAGTTCAATTGGTTTACCCTTGACCAATTTTGTAGCGACAAGAGCTTTTGACTTCTTGTCTTTTTAGATTCCTTTCTTTACTGTTGCTTTAGGTACCTACCCCGGGGACTTTATTTAGGAATCTCTTTACTGCTTAAGTCTTAAGCATCCGCTCATGCTTTCTGGATTTGTACCAAAATCCCTTTAAGGATAGGCAAACACTTATGTTTTACCTTCCACAGACTTAAGTACCGTCTTCACGGTTGCAGACTACATTCTTGGAATTTCTTTACTCTGTTCAGACTTGGAACAGTTTACTTTTTTCACAATTTTTTCCATTCAATAAATGGAACTTGAGTGAATAATTCCCAAAAGGAATTTTATTGCCAATACTTGGGCAATCTACAAAGTAGTTCTAATCGCATATTACTTGGACAATCATGGCCAAGAGTGATCAAGTCTGGTTGATCTTGTGATAAAAAGACTTAGTCTTTATCTTTAAGATCTCTTAAAACTATCTTAAAGCTTCTTTGCTTACCTGCAGGATTTTTAGAGATCTTTCTCAAGTCCAAGCATACACTTATGCCTCTCAGATTCCAAAGCTAAGAATCTTTTGATATACCTTTAGGTTATATCACTTATTTGGACTTAAATACCAAAACTGGTGGTTAGGGATTTACTGGGAACTACTTACTCTATAACTTTTCTTGAAAGATGCTAGTCTCACGTCTGGGGAGATTTTTCTTTCAAGAACTTTTTGATTCCTATCAAGTAATACTAGGCTATAATTTGAAGCAAATGATTCATATTGGAATTTTTTGCTTTCCAGTCTAATGATTCATCTTGGAATCGTTTGTAAAAAGAACATTTGAAAGAACTTCTTTCAAATAATATCCAAAAAATTTACTGATTCAATTGTATTCATTTCCTGAGTATCAAACTAGAGTCGAAATATCACATTTGCCAGTATGAAAGTTTAAGTTGACTTTTCATTTATGTGATATCGACTTCTATTCTTGAGTTTGATACAAAACTCATTATTATTGGTCAATCTTCAGATGTTACTAGAGGGCCTTTAAACATATTTCACCAATCAAAATTATGTTTAAAGTCCAAGCATCTATTGATGATTGATCCAATAGTAATGTTATTGTGAACACAACTTTGAACTTTATAACTTGTTTAGGAGAAGTTCATGGATTGAAAATCCATTTCTTGGAACTTTCTATTCCTAAATGAAAAGTTCACACTTGCTTCAAGTCTTTAGGAACTTATATTATTTCCTAAAGATTGCTTAGCTAGTTGCATCATTTACCGGAGATGCAACTATAGAACCTAACATCCTTTTATTGATATCAAGGATCAATTGATGTTGAGGTTTAACTTTTGATTTCCATCACTCCTTGAGATGAAATCAAATAAAAATTTATAAAAGCTTGGTACCTTTATATCTTGGCAAAACGTTTATATCCTAAAGAGGTTTTGCCTTCATCATTCCTTGGACCTATCATATAATATGAATTTATGTGTATTTTGGGAAGAGTTCATGAATCAATTAAGATCCTCTACTTGGAACATCTACCTTCCCAACAATAAATTCATCTTAAACATGGTAGGAGAATGATCTCACATGAAATAGAAGGCTTGACTATTTCATATCTCAATTCCAAAAAGTTACTTACCGAGGTTTCATCATGAGATACAAATCTTGAAACCACAAAGAAACTTCTTTAAAACTTTCGAAGTCTTCTAAATAGAAGAGTGCTCATGGAACTTTGGAAATATAGTTGATGCTCTCATCCAACCTTGGGATGCTTGAGAAGTTATAACTAATCAACTAAAGCTTATCCGCATGACTTTCTAAGTACATCCAGGACTTAGAGTCATCATACATCATAAAAGAGTTTGCAAGTAATTAAATTTTCTTGGTTATCAAGAAAATTTACTACTTAACTTTCTCCTAGTGCTTACTCATACCTAGCAAGACATCTAACATACTTAATTCTCATTAAGTATTTATGTTTGATAGTAGAGTATCGACTTGGGAAGAAATTGACTAATTACTTGAGTTGCAAACTAGAACTAGTATGTCTTTGCAACTAACTAGTCCTTGGTCTTCCCTAATGTCAAACTGCGAGCTTTACAAAGTAAGCTAAATACTAAGAGAGTACATTTTCATATGTACTTGCAAACAGCATTCCATTCTTCCATGCAAATGCATGTATCTACATGCAAAAGCATATGTTCACATGCGTATGCATGCATGTTCTTTGCATGCTCAAAAAATAATACAATAATCATGCATGAACTTGATGCACGATTTTTTTCCTTGTACTAAGAATGTATATCATGCAATCCTGATGCATGTATATCCTTTCCTTTGTCCTAATGCACTATGATATAAAAACATACCCTTGAAGTGCAATAGAAAACTTACTCAATGGAAAGGAAATATGTATTTAAACTACCAAAATACATTCTTTGATGCACAAGGATCTTTTTGAAATCAATTCTTTCCTTGATGCAAACTAATGCTTGAAATAAGAAATGGATTAATTCATTATTCTAATCTATACTTAATCAATTGAAATCTTGGCTATTTCAATGTGCATCTATGATTAAGTGTAGAATAATGAAAACAAGATAAATCAAGCATTAAGACCAAGCAGAAACTGGAAAATACTTAGCTTTGATCAAAGCTTCGTCCATCCCTTGATCCTTTGGAAGAGTGATTCATCCTCTTGATCCTTGCAAGGAGCTATTCACCATTCTTGAAGCTTCCTCATCAAGAAATAGTCTTGGATGACTTGGTCCGTTGAGATCTACTAACTTAGGCCTCTAGATCTTCACTCCACAGCTCCAATTCCTTCAAGCTTTGCTCAATCTTTTATTCTTCTTGGATGGATGAGAGGACTTGGCTCCTTGAAAAGATGAGAGTTGGGCTTGCACTTCAGCTCTGCTTACTGCTTTAGGAAAATCTGCTCTGCACTATAGAACAAGCAAATACGGTTGGGTGCGTGGCTACGTGAGCCTCCTCTTAAAGAAACCGTCTGAGTTCGATGCCTCGCAGACGCAGCGGGCACAAAAAGTTATTTTTGATTTTATTCCTTTCTGAGGAGATCTTCTGCAGCGCTTGGTTGCAATACAATATGAATTTCTGCAGATGTTTGGAGCGTGAACGCCCGTCGACGTGATGGATAGGCGGCAATCCTCTGGTTGGGGGGGCGGGGGTTCGAATCCCCTATGCTTCATCAGAGAATATCACTTTTTAGATCTATAAATTTAGATCTAATTCAGCGCCGGAGTTGATCAATCTGCTCTGCTGCGTATTTAACCTCACGCGGTCGATGATGCTCTTGTGGATAGAGCAGCGTACTCCAATCCGTGGGACGGGGGTTCGAGTCCCTCGCCATACACAGCAGAGATGATCTTCATCTTTTGCTATGCTTCTCTTTTACTTCAGGCGAAAACTCAGAACACGTTCAGAGCTGCGCAAACTTGTTCCGTCAGTGCCTTTGGGCTTGTGGATAGGTCGGAACTCTCCAAACGAGAGGTTCCGAGTTCGAATCTCCTGCGGGCTGACGGCAGAATTTATCGCACACCTTTTGCTACTCATAATCTATTCGTAGTATAAGCTAAGCCAGGCGAGGAATTCGACACATTTGTCAAGACGGCCGCGAGCAAGAATTCGGCAAGAAGTGCATGATGAGATGAGCAAGATGATGAAAGAGAAGAGCTATGGAGAATGGCTCTGATACCAATGCAACAGAACGAAGATTACGACCACCACATGCTAGAGAGATGATTCTCCTCCCAACCAAATGCCTCTATATATAGCTCTCTCCAGGGGACTACCTTCTTGGGCAGGTGGATACTAACCAGCCAAGTGTCAGCCATGTAACTACATGTGCGCCAAGTGTCCAGTGGATGCTTCTAGAAGGCTCTAGAGCTCTTTGGGCAAAATACTCTTCCCATGTACCTCATGGGGATTGAACCCAAGACCTCGTCCTTCACATCCTTGAGACTTAACCACTAAGCTAAGTGGTTCACTTGTTCACAAGAGCACAAGACCTCCTAGTAAGTCTAAACTCGAGATCTTTGGTCATACACACGGATGACCAAACGGTGTCCGATTTCAGATCTGTCTGAACCGGCCAGACCCTTGGATCATAGACTTACTTTATTACACATATCATCAAGCTCTTTGGAGTCATAATCATTAATGTCAAAAGCTTCCTTTGTATGGCCACCAATCGGCTTTCATTGGCTTCTCTTTCTCAAGAAATCAAGAATCTTATTCTTCCATAAAGAGAAGTTGGTGCCATCAATGTTGCGAGTCTCGAATTGGTCTTTACCTTGCCAATTATAGCTCTTTTTGGAGACACCTATAATAGATCATCATGCACGGGACCTGCTTGAAACCTTTGAATCCATGGTGAGAAACAATTTATTGGAACACGGATGAAACTAGAAATGACCAAGCACCATCAAGACTTTGAAAATATGACTAAGTGTCATATTCCTAAGAAACTATTGGTAGAGTCTCCACATATAAATGAGAAGATGGGAAAACTAACCAATGTGAGCAATATATGAAATGATTATGTGCAAGCTGATATGCTCACATCAAGAAGTTACTAAGGGAGAAAAATCAGCCTGATCAAAATCAATCCGAGGATAGCCTTAGACAAGGCTACATGCACTCCTCCAAAACAAATTGGCAAGTGTAGATGAACTGCCAATGGCTGATGGCTGATCCCACCACAATTTAGACATGGTCAAGAATCTTGTAACGACATTGATATTCTCAGCTGCTTATGGATGGTGTCAAAATTTCTCTCTATACATGTCTTTGTAAACCTAAAAAGAAAAAGGTGGAGATTCAAGAATCCAAGAGCACAAGATCATGTGTGAAAGTTTCATAAATGGGTGGTCCTAAGATAATTTGTGGCTCACGAGGCCACTTTATAATTAGAAAAATACATTTACAAGGGTGTTCAATGATCATATGGCGTTTCAAATAGACATTAACAATAACAATCCATGTTAGATTTCATGCCACATTTCAAATGTAAAAGATTGTAGGCCTCTTACCAGTATCCTCCTTTGCATTTCTTTGAGCTTTTGAAGGTTGATTTGACCTATCATTTCTTCCATATGTATAACACTACTATTCTCTTGTCTCCATATGTGAGAAGCGTTGAATGGTGTGGCCTATTGATGTATATTATGAACATTCTCCTTTGATTTCTTCTATTTTTTATGATCTTGAAGGTCCTCAAAAAACATTGCTCTTTGATTGAACCTAAATTCAAAACCTTTCTCTATTCTTTGGCCTACAAAAATCAAACTTTTGTCAATATTAGGGACCTGTAATACCTCTAATAATCAATTTTGTTCTTCGATCACCTTCCAAACTGATATCTATCACATGTTGAGTGGTATGCTTTGCATTTTCCCCTATTTTGGCATGTCCTTGATGCTCTAGCACCAGCCAATTACTAAAAGCAACTCCACCATGACATATGGTTGCTACAGCCATTTTCCATATACTATACATCTTCATTAGCTTGAGTTGTATATTCACCATAGCTCGTGGCAAGTAAATAATCGCTCTCCTAGATGGATGATGTGTTTACCTTGCACTCTAAAATTGTGTAGCTTCAATTACCTGATCTTTGGGCTCTATGATAACAAGAAAGTTTTAAACAACCCAACTGACCACATACAAATCATCCATTTTAAGTGTGTCATCATCTTGCACCTCTTTCTCTACTTATTGCTCTTCTCTTTGACCTACATTTTTGTGTTTTGCTTGAATCATTTGTTGATTTGGGGTCTTGCATATCCTCTTGTATCATCTCTATCTTCCTCTTTCTTTACCTACAAACAATAATTTCCCTTTTTTATCCTTAGCATAATCTTTACCAAAGCTCATCTAATTTTTCACCATAAGATTGGTTAGTGGATCAAAATCAAGATGATATCCTCTTATATATAGTGAAGTTGTAAAATCATTCCATTTTTCACATCCCTTAGTCCATTTAGGGTGTTTTCTAAAAAAGCATCATCATCTAAGGCACAATCAAATGACCCTAGCGCATCTACCAATTCTTTAAGCTTCAATATTTAATTACTAATACCTTGAAAATTGATTATTCTAAGTTATTTTATCTCCTTTTTTAGCTAAATTTTCCGAGCTTTTGTGGAAATACAATATATCTATTCAAGCATTCCCAAACCTTTGTTTATGTATCTAAAGCCTCAATATATCATATCATGGAGTTTGTAATATGTTGAGATTAAATAATAATTGATCTCTTTCTCTCCACTCTCTAAGAGTTTTTCTCTACTCACTAGGTTGGATTTAACTCATGTACATAGGGACTTGGCTCTCCACCATTCATAAGTGCCCACAAACCTTTTCCCATCGAAAAATGCTTATTTTAAATCACCATGGTTTCTAATTTCCATTTTCAAGCTTTTCACTTGTATAGGCCACTATACATGGCCAAATAGTTTGATGAACTTGTTGTGTCCCTATCTGATCATTTATTGTCCACCAACTTTGTTAGTAGAGTGCAAAATATCCTTTTTCTACTCTCAACTTCCCCATCTTTATGTGGGTGACCTAGGGATGATTCGTTATGTATAACCATGGATTCTTGTAGTGGATGTTCAATGACCTGATTTGAAATATATAGCCCGATCATTTACAAGCTCTATTGAGAATCCATACCTAGTAAAGT
Organism: Ceratopteris richardii; assembly: GCA_020310875.1. Classification (NCBI taxonomy): domain Eukaryota; kingdom Viridiplantae; phylum Streptophyta; class Polypodiopsida; order Polypodiales; family Pteridaceae; genus Ceratopteris; species Ceratopteris richardii. The sequence goes on from CM035427.1 coordinate 166,534,597, forward strand.
CATTTTTAAATTAGAATGTTATCATGTTTTGTGTATGATTGTATCCTTTGACTATACATAGTTGATCAAATTTTAAGTGCCGAAAATAATATATTCCAAGTATGAGCTTATCGTGGGGGGATCGATAGTCTTATGAGATCAATTTCCATTTTGGCAAATGCACAACCTCGCATTATAGGTCTTTTTGCCATGTCATCTCCTCGGATGGGGTATTGTGTATGCTAGGAATTGTTATGCCTTCTAGGATAATTGGTTGTATCCATATGGATAGTTTGCCACCATAATTATGAGAATATAATGGTCTTAGGAACTTTCACACACACATGTTCTTAGGAGTCCACCTTTTGATCGTTTTCACAGCTCACGTTCTATAAGAGAATAGTATTTTGTTTCTCAAACGGACATTCATTTTCTTGCTAGAAAGATGTGAGAGAAAAGTTCTTGCTCCCAAATATGTGAGTATGGGAGCACAATAATCAAGGACTACAAACACATGTTAAAGTACCACATATTCAAAAGGTGCTCTATGGGTACACGTTTGGAGTTGCTTCACATGAAATTGTGCATTGCTTTCTATCAAAAGCCATTACTCTCATCAACATTTAAGGTTTTAGAGTGCTCTTAATTTCAGGTAGTTTGTACGTGGCATGCCAATGTGAGCTTCTTGCAAAAGAGCATCATGCTCATGACCATCAACCGAAGAAGACAAGATAAATTGATCATGTTGTCAGTATAAGCTTTCGAAAATGAGTGATAGATTTGTGAGTGAAGGATCTCAAGTTCTCTCATGGGTACACATCTTGTGAGGAACCAAAGGTCAGGATTGGAACCAAAACCATTTCTGAATTAGAGAGGTAGGTGTCTAGTAAATCCTCAGACATGTCTTATGGGGTTTCTTCTATGGTGAGTCAAGAGAGATGGTTGCACCCAAGATAGTTTTTCCTTTTCTAACTACTACCTCCAAATACTATTACATGAGAAAGAGAAATCATGTTACTAGATATCCCTTATCAGGATGCTTATTGAGAAAAATACGATAAGGTTTCATGGTCTATGAATAACTTAAAATTCTTGGCAAACAAATAATTTCTAAGCTTTATACCTCCATACATCATGCACAATCCTTCATGTTTAATGGTTTTATTGTTGCATTCAAATGCATTGAGTTGATGGTTAGTGCATGCTAGTGGAATAGCCAAGTTACCCTCAAGTCTTGGTTGTGTTAGCATGCATCCAATAGCATTTTTGCACACATTTACATTATGGTACTGAAAAAAGTCATTGTTTAAGTTCTAGAAAGGAAATTTGAGATTTTTCTATCCACTCAAAACTCATTAGGAGCCCATAAAGTGGTTTGTAAATAATCATGTACATGTGGATAAGCCCTATGCTAATAATCATGTGCATGTCAATCACCCAAAAAGCATTTATGCTCCATTGATTGGTGAAAGCTATCTTGTGTTGGTCCTTTCAAATAATTACTACTTGGTTGTAGCTTGAAAATACATAAAGGATCTATACAATTCCTTGTGGGTGATCCTTTCTATTAAATGTTTGGTAATGGGAGCAGAGGTCTATCCTTGATGGTGGGAACATTATTTTTTTTTTTCAAATGTATGTACACATGAAACCTACCATTCCTCTTAGGGGAACCACATTGGCCCACTTGATGTGCTCTATCTAAGAGATTTTGTTCAGTCTACCCCTAAATATCCAAGTGGATAACACTTTTCTAAACCCAGATTTTTCTTCGCAAATTTAGTGATAGACAAACACTATTTTGGGTGAAAAAGAATGTCCACTAGAAAACTTTAGGGCCCTTGGCTGCTTTTGTCCTCTTATGGTGATTGAACCTCGTAATTCTCGCTCCTCTTTGTCTACTTGCATAGTAGGAGGCACCCTTAGACAGTGTTCCATAGAGAAATCTATAGTCTCGTCATCGCAAATAAGCACGTTGTGGGTGAGCGAAGCCAAGGAAGCCCAGGTGTCCATCCTCTTCGGCACCACCGATGCTTCTGATCTTCAATGGAATTTTGCTCCCTCAATTTTAGTCTCTTGGATACAGATAAAGTTTGGGTTTAGGTAATGTCCTGAAGCCATTGGCTAATGATGGTCGCTCTTGAGGGGTCATTCAAGATGCACTTGGGACAAAATCAAGATGCACTTGGGACAAAATCAAGATGCACTTGGATCTGGTCGAATTCAAAGATGCGAGTGGCTTTCCTTGGTCAAATCTACAAGCGGGTGTGGAGTTGAGGAAAGCTAGGCTTGATAGAAGCTACATGGCTCAGAGCATGATTCATCAGTGGGGCTGGTCGTCCCTCTCGCAATGCATCAACCTCGCCATCTCTGATCACTACCCGATCATTATCACACTCCAACCTCCCACTAAAACCCACAAGGTGCCTTGGTTTCATGTATGCTCAACCTCTTTCTCTCTCCCCTCTGTTAATCAACAAATTGTTGAAGTGTGGAAGGAGGCCTTTGCCAATTTTTCATCCCCCACCAGGAGTTGGAGTAGTGAAGACGCGGTAGATCTTGATTAGAATGAGGAGGATGATCCAGACTATTCGACGCACTCGCAGAGGATCTCTATATGACAAGTTTTGGAGACTTGAGGAGGAAGTGAACAAAGGAAAAGCTCAATCCCAGAAGGTTCTATGCAGGATCAGAGCGATGCTCAGATACAAGGAAGAGATTCAAAGGAAAAACTTGCAAATTTTCTTTGAGGAGTGGTGGGCTGGCAAAACGGACAAGCCCACCAAAGAGATGTGCAACATTCTTAAAAGAAAACAAAATAGAAAAGTGATCCCCCTATTGCTTGACTCAAACGGCAATGTATGCAATACGGAAGAAGAAAATTTTGGAATCATTGAAAAACATTTTACAAGACTGCTGGGAACCTTGACTCCCCTCTCCCCTCTTAGACGGGACTGCATGGCTGCCATCTCTAGAGTATCCTCTCATAGGATCCCACACAATCTTCGATCCCTGCTTGATGCCACTCTCTCGGAAGGTGAGATCATTGAAGTTATTGATGCCCTTCCCAGAGGGAAAAGCCCCGGGCCAGACGAGCTTACTAGTGAGTTCTTTAAGGCTTTCAATTTGGTGATCGCCATCCCCCTTTGTTTGGTCTGGCAAGATGCACTCGCATTTGGTGCGCTCCCTTCTTGTCTCAACAATGGCATCATCAAGTTAATCCACAAAATAGGGGAAAAGAAGAGAATTGAGAACTAGCATCCAATTACAATGCGTCAAACGGATATAAGGTCATCGCCAAAGTCATTGCCAACAAAATTTCCTTCCATCTAAGAGCATGGTTAAGAGAGGACAAAAAAGGTTTCGTCAAAGGTAGTTCAATATTGGAAGCCATTATAGATATTTGGGAAGGCCTCAACGTTGCGGAGGAATCAAGACAAGATGTGATCTTCCTCAAGGTTGACCTTGACAAAGCTTACAATAGGCTGGAATGGGATTATATTATGTTGTCTCTCAAAGACCTCGGTTGCAGTTAGAAATTTACCAAGATGATCTCGACCCTTATGGGGAATGCATCAACTCAAACCAATGTCAACGGCTAACTTTCAAAGGGGATCAAACTAGAAAGATCGATTAGACAAGGGTGCTGGTTGGCTCCCCTTCTCTTTGCCATTGCCATGGAGGGGCTTAGCCGGCTTGTGGAACAACAGGTGGAAGCGGGTAATATCAAAGGCCTTTGATTGCCCCGTGACCACGGTCAGATCACCATGAGAATCTTTGCCGATGATATGAACGCATTTATGCACAATGACAATACCAGCCTAGAGACATTTTGGAAATGCCTGGATACTTTCTGCAAAGCCATTGGTTCCAAAATCAACCACTCAAAGACTGCTTTTAGAGATATTGTGAGGACGCAACCCGAATTTCTCTTTGGTCATGGATGTCAAAATATTCCTACAGGCCAAATTTTTTGGCTTCTTGGGACTCCCATGGGCTTTGGTATCTCGATGGATCAGAGATGGAATTGGGTCTTGGCTAGAATTGAAAGCAAATTAAACTTTTGGAGAGGTATGCAAATCAATCTCGCTAGCCATGCAATGGTTATCAACACATTCCTCATTTCATCTACCATTTGCTTCCTATCTTGCTGGAGACCGAAAGAGCGAGAGCTATCTCGACTTGAAAGTATTTGCAAAAACTTCCTTTGGATGGGTGACCACAATAGGAGGGGAGTCCCCAAAATCAAGTGGTCCATCTGCTCCAGTCAAAGAGATAACTGTGGCCTTGGCATTCTGGACATTGGATGCATGGCTAACAAACTTGCGAAAAAATGGATGATTAAGGCATGGTGCAATGGGGAGGGCTCATGGGCCAATCTAATCTTCAGAAACAAGAATGTGGTGACTTTAGTGGGATTCCCGAAGTGGAAGAATCTTGACATTTTGACCCTTCTATTCTCCCCAATAGTTGTCTTCCCAAAGGGCTTGGAGCTTGTGTGCTCCCTATGGAAGAGTTGGAATAAAGTCAAAAGCTTCATAAGAATTAGTGAAGATTGGAAGTGGGCAATCGATATCAGACCAAATGAATCTATTTGGTTTCCAATCCATGGCAACCCGATCGTGGAATCTTAGAACATTCGAAAAGCCAAGAGGCTATGGAACAAAGGCTTCAAAAAGTGGAAGCAGCTCTGGAACCAAGACACCAACGAGTGGATCAACTTCGAGGATATCGACCCTAGCATCAACATTACCTTTGAAGAATGGAATACTCTGCAAAGCAGATGTCTTGCCTGGGACTGCTCTAAAGTTCGCCTTCTCATGGGGCACGACATGTCGAGCCCACTTGGTCTTAGATGGCACAATGGTAACTCCCTAACAAAAATCCCAAACATAAAAAAAACCATTGATTATCAGGTCAACCTCAATAAGAAGTGGTGCATGTCGTTGGAGGTGGCTTCGGTGGGACATGAAATTTATGGCTATCTGGCACCTTCTCATAGAGATGAAAAAGTATGTCCTATTATGGCAAATTCTTCATCGAGGTATCTAGACCAACCTTAAGGCTAGCAAAATATGTGGTGTGCCTCCTTGGTGCAAGCATTGTTACCGGTCCATCAAAGATGTTTCTCATATCTTCTTTAATTGTCCCTACTCCAACAGGCTCTGGTAGATTGTTAGAAAGAAAATTAGACTTTAGAAACATATTAGTTGGAAACAAGCTCTACTCAGTGAAGCAATTGGTTGCTCTCTAACTCTCTGGAAACCTATCAGAGGGGAGGTCCTATGGAAGATCTGGCAGGAAAGATGTACCTATAACTTTGGCGACTCCCCTAAAGAGTGGTCAATTGAGAAATAGTTGCTCCTCCTCGGTAAAAGAATTGCTAAATGCAAGAAACCCCCCCCCCCCCTTCAGGCACCATCAAGTGCTCCTTTTGATCAACAACAAGCTTAAACCTAAGTGGACCACACATGAGGGTGATGAGAGGGTGATTTACCTTCTTTGTAATGTCATCTAGACCTTGTATGATCTTCCCTCTCTCTGTGGGACTTGGAGGGTCCCATGAGCACTAGTCCCCTTCACTTGTACTTTTCCTTTTTTTTATTTAATAAAAGTACGGGAGAGTAGGCGAAGGCAGAACTTCCTTTTATATTAAAAAAGAAGAAGATTCTTCTTAAGAAAACCTTTGAAGAGAATGAGCTAGCAAGATATTTGAAATTTACAAATAAATTTTAACTTGTATATAAGAAGTCCAGCATAAAAAGGCCCATCCCATGACTTTTTCTAATCTTTAGCTACTAAGTGAAGTGAGCGTTTTTCTTTCTCTTCTTCAAAAGTATGCATTGTGTTGCCTATCAACATGCTAATTTTTGCTATAAGTGTGGACTTGCCTTGTGCCTTGGTTCTCATAGATTCATAGATCGCTTACTTATCATTGATTTGACATTTCAAAAATATTCCTCTATTGAGCAAGATGTGGGATATGGGCATTTTAGTGTTCACTTATATGCTAGCCATCACCTTCTTCACGCCACCAACTTTGATTGTCCATTATCTATATTCTGTCATGTGATCTTCCCTCCTCCATCAAGCCTCATCTATGATGTTTCATCTATCATGGTTGCGTCACCATTGATCGATTTCATGCTTTTGAGGTTTAACTTTTTTTTAATTGATTTATAGGAGGATCTTGCTGGGAAGCTTATGGGTCTCATCTAATTACTATCAGTGGTTGCATCTAGATTGAGGTCTAGTCTGTTTGGATTGATAAGTTTGAGATGTACACTTCAAAAATCTCGTGAAATTAATAGGGAAAGGCATTATTTATGATTTCTTATTGAAGTTGTGTCATTATTTATGTAACATGCAATATTTATGATTTCTTATTGAAGTTGTGTCATTATTTGTTTGAGCTTATTATTATAAAGCATCTTTCTTTTGCTTTTCTTGTATCCTCTCAATGGTTTCTTCTAGTACGTATGCACACATCTAATTCATGTGATTGGTTTGTGTTTCTTCACTTTTCTAAGATTCTCTTGGCCTCATATTGATCTACTTCTCACTCTACCTTTTCAGACCATAACATCATATTTCATGGATATCACCTTGAAACTGGTAAGCCATTATAGATGTCTATCATGTTCCCATTGACTTGCCAACATTCTCGAGAGATGTCTATCATCATCATTTCTTATGGTCACTTAAAACAAACACTTCTTATTTCACTTCTTAGAGTTCGAACATTGGCCCTATCCCTAGATCTTCAAGATAACACAAGATTATCATTCAACACCTATTGAGTGTACATAGACCTTTGAAATATTGTCTCCTGCCTCCATTGGTGACCATCAAACCTTGCAAGAGAAACACCCCGTGAACTATATTAAATTCATCAATTTCCCACTTGAAAACTCAACATCTTAAATCTATGACCTATTTATTTTATTGCATATTTATGCGAACTTCTTTTCCCATTGCCTAGCAATTAGGGACTTAACTATCAAGTCACTTTCCATCAAAAGCGTAGGCATTGAAAGTGTTGATAGTTATAATCGCGAATATTGTAGTATACCATAGAATGCAACTAAATCATGATAATGTTTTTACCTCTAAATTGGAAACAACAATATAATGTTTAGTACTTTGGATAAGTTAAAATCAATCTCCTTGAATGGTTGTAAGATGAATATTTTTGGTAATTAGTACTTTGGATAAGTTAAATTGTAAAATATTTTTGGTAATTAGTACTTTGGATAAGTTAAAATCAATCTCCTTGAATGGTTCTAAGATGAATTTAAAGATCATAGGGAATATCTTATTTGAATCAATAAATATATCTTTGATAGTATCTTAATCCTAGGTTTGTGCTAATTTTCATTTATATTTACATGCAACATAACATAACTATCAAAATAACTAAGGCTTTTCATCACTACTCATAGGATATATATTTATGGGCGATGTCACAGTAACCCCTATGCCACTTTGGAAGTTTGCTACCTCCCTATATAAATACATATGCACTCTGTCTTATGTACAACAAACCAAAGACGTAACAATTGCTTTCCACACTTCAACTAGGTTCTATGATCTACTACAACTTGTTTGAATATAATTGGATGTTTCATATTAGAGAAGCATGATGTATAAAATATGTTAAACATGATGTATAAAATATGTATAAAATTGGCATGCTATCTGTCTTCAGCACTCTTTGCATATGTGCAGAGATGTAGGTACAAAACGTTCACTTTTTTTTTTAATAAAGGAAGTTCGGCCTTAGCCTACTCTCCCGGACTTGAATTAGTTAAAGAAAAGTACAAGAGAAGGGAACTAGTGCCTGTGGGACCCACTTGGGTTTAAGCTTGTTGTTGATCAAAAGAAGCACTTGATGATGCCTAAAGGGGGGGATTTCTTACAGTTAATGTTCCTCCTTGGCAACGTTCACTGTCTTTAACAATCCACTCAAATGCAAGACTTAATACTTTCGCATAATTTAGGAAACTATCTAAAGATTCAAATGATTCCTGGATTTTCAAGAATCTATATAGCTATATTTCAAATTATTTACTATAAAAAGGTATAAATATATTGATCAGCATCTCACTACACTTCAAGATGCAGAAGCTGAAAGTAGAGGGAAGTAAAGACAAGGGGTTAGGGGATTGCTTTTTGGAGTATAAAACTTGAAGAATTAAATTACTCATAAGAATACGTGTATGAGTTCAAATTTAGCTTAAATTAAAAAAGAAAACATACTTTTCCTATAGTCTGGAAAACCATCCACCGATAATATTAAAACCCCTCCTTCAAATACCATAGGGTGTTACCTCTTGAGAACAAGAAGCTTAAAAGCAAGTGGACATAAAGGAGACAATGAAATCATTATTGTGCTTTTTCCCTCCTTTACTTCATCCCTCTCTTTTCCTCTCAAGTTTGATTTAAAGGTTCGTTGTGCAAGAAAGCGCATTCAACACAAATCATCTTCAGCTTGGCACAAAACATGGTCGAGTTGGGAGAAGAATTTCCCCATAGAGATTCATTGTAACACTGTCTAGATCTGCAAGCTCTACCCCTGCTTTGTGAGATTCGGGGGTCCCAAGGGCACTAGTCCCATTCACTTGCATCTTGTTCTTTTTTTTAATTATAGTATGGGAGAGTCGGCCAAGGCCGAACTTCCTTAAAAAAAAACATCATTCATTATCGACAAGTACAAGCTAAATGGATCATGTCCACCATATTTCGACCAAAGATAGAAAGTCATTTCCACTCAATGCTAAACATCCCTTTCTCTATATGCATGCATACATGGATATCTCCATATATACAATCGGATGAGAACAAGGAAGGGCCATTTGCTCTGCAAGTTGAAAGAATAATAGACAAAATGCTTTGACCACTTGCACATAGAGATAATTAGAAGATGTGACAAGGATAAGCCATGCGGACAAGAAACACTCAAAGGCATAAAATCTTGCCATCCAATTTGTGCATTCAAGCCATCAAGAGATTGCAACCTATAGTTAGTGTGTATCAGGCACATGTACTTGAATTATGTGTACCAAAAACCTATACGTGAATGGATTTGTTTATAATAAAATCATGACTAAGTTGAAAATGGAGAACTTGCATTGTCAAGCAATCTAGGAGGAGATACAAAGCATCTTGATGAACCTATGGCCCCCTTGATGGGAGGAATCATTCCCTTCTTGTCGAATTTTCTCGTATCACAAAGTTCAACGAATGCTGAAAGGGAGGTACTCTTACCACTATTAATTCTTTGTCCTAAGCTCGTAAAGGGCACATTCCAAGGATGAGCCCTTAGGACTACTTGTAAAGTTAGTCGAGGTTTGGATGCATCCAAATGGTTGTCAAGCACCCTAGTTTTTCATAGAGAACAGCTTGTGCCAAGAGATCTTGTTCTTAAGCTAAACAAATCTTTGCAATGAGCACCAGATTCTATTCTTCTTGGAACATTCAAACAAAAGGCACCCCAAGTCGTCTTCTTGAGAATGGCATTCTTTTTCAGCCTAGAGGGAGGTCAAGCACCTTCTGGGCCCTCACATTGGTCCAAATGCAACTTGGAGAATAGCTTGTGCCATAAGATCTTGTTCTTAAGCTAAACAAATCTTTGCAATGAGCACTAGATTCTATTCTTCTTGGGACGTTGAAAGAAAAGGCACCCCAAGTCTCCTTCTTGAGAATGGCATTCTTTTTCAGCCTAGAGGGAGGTCAAGCACCTTCCGGGCCCTCACATTGGTCCAAATGCACTTTTCATGAATAATCCAAAGAAGCATGGCCTCCTTCTCCTCAATTACTAGGTGCCATGTGTTGAAATTCCCATCATAGTGAGGACCAACTAATACCCCATTGTTGGTTAAGGGGAAGGGAAAGGACACTTTTCCTCTCGAAGGCATCCAAATGGTCGTCAAATAGCATCACCTTTGCATGCATCCAAATGTTTTCAAGCACCCCTCTTTTTCATAGAGGATAGCTTTTCGCCAAGAGATCTTCTTCTCAAGTTAAATAAATCTTTGCAATGAGCACCAGATTCTATGCTTCTTCCGACATTGAAAGAGAAGGCACCTCAAAATCTCCTTCTTAAGAATGAGATTCTTTCTCAGCATAGGGGGAGATCAAGCACCTTCTGGGCCCTCACATTGGTCCAAAATGCACTTGTCAAGAATTCATAAAGAACGCATGGCCTTCTTCTCCTGAATTAGGAGGTGCCATGTGTTAAAATTCCCATCGTAGTGAGGGCCATTTCATCTTGATGCTTGGAGTATCTTGAGTTCCGTTGCTATTTTCCCACAAACGACCCTTAGGATAGGGATGCCTTTATACTACAACAATCTTAGGTCATTCCTACCCCAAGCTTCAATTCTTTTAATAGAGCCCCTATGAGCTTGGTCTTCTAGAAGGAAAAATTTAACAAAGGTAAAGACGACAATACTCAGACTTCACGAACACTGCACTACGGCTTCTCCACAAACCGCAATCGCCCAAACAAACAGTCTGGCGATCCCGATTGTCGTTACCAGAGCATCACCGCAATGTCTTTTTATTAGTTGATAAGTCGATACATCTCTTCACATGACCTTTCGGTTCATGCGGAATAGGAAATCTTTCAGTTCGTGTGGGATAAGAAAATACAAGAACAATGAAAATACAAAATGCCAATCCGGCGGCTTACACTAGCACACATGGTGGACTTGAACCCGCAATGGAACAAAAGTTAGGGCTCATCTACTATACCCTGTATATACATGGCTCTAGCTAACTTAAAGGTTCTGGAAATCTTTTGTTTCAGCGAGTCCAACATCTTTTTTAAGGTCTCCGGTTCGACGAGCTGAGCATCAGTTCTAATTGAGCTTGCTGCAATTACTTGGCTCATCAGAATTTCAGCCTGTGTCTGCAAAAAGGCCTCTTGCAGGTAGAAATCATTTGCAAGGGCGGTGTCTCGACTCAATTTCATGTCTTCAACCTATTTGTCGATTCTGGATAAACGATCTGCTTGAGCATCCAACTGTTTCTCTCTTCTCTCTAACTCCTGAGACTGATATTGAATGGTCTTGTAATAAGCATCCCTTTCCTTTCGAATTCCGACTGCCTCCTTCTGGAGTTGAGCTGTTAAAGTCATCTGGGTTTTAAGAGCAAAATTTGCTTCAAACAAATTGGCATTTGCTCTCTGGAGTTCTTCATTAGTCTGCTTGGCTAAATCTGCCATCTCCTGTCCTCGCTGTACAACTTCATCAAGCTGTACTCGCGTTTCTTCTAGTAAATTTCCAAGTGCCACGCGAGCATCCTCTTTATCCTGGAATAATTGCTTCAACTGGGAAATTTCTGCATCACAAGCACTTACTAAATCATCTTTGGCTTTTGATTCAGCCAACACAGCATCTCTTTGACTGATCAACAAATCCTATTCAGCAAGTCTAGCTTGGAGCTGTTGAATCTGTACATGCAAAGCATGGTTTTCAGCCTTCACTACATCTACTTCCTCTTGCAATGGAGTGATATCCGCTTCTAATACATCAACTTTGTGTTGTACTTGTCTGAGATTGTCAGTAACCTCCTTCATCTGCATTGGTAGTTGCTGTGACAATTGGATCAACATATGACCCATGGATGCTAACTCAGTAAACATGGGGAGCGGAGGAAGAAGAGGAGGAGGAAGTGTTTGGGATGAAGAAGCTGACAGGAGGTGATGGGAAGATGATGGAGAATAGTTAGGTGAAGAGGATGAAGTAGCAGTTTCATCAGGAACAATCGGTTGAACAGGGATAATGGGCTTAACCGGAGGCATTGGTGGAGTGTTCATAAAAGTATGGGGCACCAACACTATTCCAGTAGGTTGCTGCATAGTCACTTCAGTCCAGTCAATTACAGCATCGACCAAGGTAATGATTTCATTTATTATCTCTGCAACAATGGCTTGCACATCCACCTGAGTCTGCTGCTGAGATTCCTCCTTAGAAGAAATTGCGTCAGATGCGGTGGCGGACACACTTTGTTCTTGCTGCTTATTCGGAGAAGATGGACCAGAAGATTCCACATGGATTGAAGTGGCTGTGTCGTGGAAAACTTCTTCCTCATGTCCGGCGGTGGAGCCTTGTACTTGACTCTCAGAGGGGCTTATCCGTCTGCGTTTCCGACGAAGGAGTTGGAAGAGATCTTCATCATCTTCTTCTGTATCTTCGAGCACTTGGGTAGATTCTTCATGATACAAAATTGGAGCTCTTGGCGGAGGTTTCGCGGCTTGAATGGATGGGAACAGAAAGGTAATGATATGCGGTAAACGTGAACGCGGAAGCTCTCCCTTGCTAACATGCTTAATAACTATAACGCATTCACGGTGAATGCACCGGAAATAGAAAGAGGTGAAGTTAACAGGCTCACCAGAAGCCATGTCAACCATCAAATAAAACGGGCGTGAAATCCCATAAGTACATTTCTGTAAATTCAATATGGCAACTAAGAATTGTAATGCGGTTCGGTCTGGATCAGGGCGACACAAGATGGCATACTCATTCGATGAGTGTCGTGGGAGTAATTCTACCATAGTAGCAATAGGAAGGAGAGGACCATTCTCCACGCCTTCTATGGGCAAGCGTAATGCTGCAGCGAATGATGCTAATGTAATTACGACACGAGATGGTAAACATGTAATCGGCCAACTGTGCTCGGTAGTAGGAGTGGCGGCAATGGCTGCAATAATCTGTGCATAATACGGGTGACACTCCACTGAATGCCAAGGCAATTCAACGAAGTTTAGTAGGCCGTAAATACGCAAGAACTCACTCACGTCATGAGGGAGTCCGTCACGGAAGGTAGCAAATTAGCTAAAGCTTCCATGATGCGCACTCGAAATCATAAGAACACAAAAACACGGCAAACACAGAAAACACAGAGCACTGAAAGCACACAGACACAATAGCGATTAACAACCAAAAGAAGAAGATTAAGTAGATACTCAGCAACGGGAGGCAATTGAAAACCCTAATCATCGCGCGGTATTGAGATGATAACCTTCATAATTACGGCGGGCATGCATGAGCAGAATCAATAACACAAGGTGGCGATTAATTATGATTATGTATCAAAACGAGGAGCTTATGGTCTTATTCAACTAACATGCAATAATAAAAAAAAGAAATAAGTGAGACGTGGAAAAACGAAGGACACGTCAGCGAGGATCAGGCGCTTGGTGATACGGTCGTAATTTTGAACCATTGATCACTTTAGGAAGAGGAACTCCGGTCAAGGTAGTCAACCGAAAAGTAGCTGGTCCCACTTGTTCACTAATCCAGTAAGGACCGAACCACCATAATTTAAATTTCCCAGCAGAACGATTTGATTTAGCATTATAGAACAACACAAGTTGGCCCACCGTAAACACAAGAATCTTGAGGAAACGATCATGAGTCCGGTCTTGCCGCAGCTGAACTTCTTGAAGAGTGAGAAAGCTTTCCCAATGTTGTTCATCCAAGTTTCTGAGTGCTTCCAATCAAAATGACAAAGAGTCGTCAGGTAACAGCTTCTGAGTTATGGCCACGCGTAAGCTTGGCACGACAATTTCCGTAGGCGCAATTGCTTCCAACCCATAAGCAAGCTTGAAAGGAGTCAGTCCGGTTGCAACTTTGTATGTAGTCCGATATGCCCATAAGACTACAGGTAGTAACTGATCCCATCTTTCTAGTGATTCCACAATCAATTTGCGAAGATACTTCACAGCGTCTTGTTGGTACTCTCAGCTAAACCATTAGCACAAGGATAGTATGGGGAACTGAATTCATGCAGAATTCGAAAATTATGCGTTAGTACTTTCATTAAACTGTTAGCAAAGTGTGTTCCTTGATCTGTCACAAGTTCTAGAGGTAATCCATAACGCCGAAAAACATCCTTCATCAGGCATTTTGCCACCGAAACAGTTGTAGCGGACCGTAAGGCCCAAGCTTCTGCCCATCTGGTAGCGTAATCTGTGCAGGTCAAGATGTAACGATTGTTGCTAAGGGTCGCTGGTGGTGTGATTGGTCTAATAAAATCAAGACCCCACTTCGGAAAAGGTTCCAAAGGTAATACAGGTTGTAGAGGAAAAAAGTGTCTCTGGAATGGTTGTCCAGCCTGTTGACAAGTGTCGCAGTGCTGCACAAATTTGAGTACGTCTTTATACATGGTTGGCCACCAAAGCCCACTTTGCAGAATCTTCCGATGAGTGAGATCTACTACAAAATGTCCACCGGAGGGTATGGAATGTGCCATAGTGATGAATGAGTTTGCTTCATGTGGCGGAATGCAACAAAGTAATACACCAGTGTGGTCCATATAGTACAACTGTCCTACCAGCAACCGAAATCGACGACTATAAACTGCAATCTTCTGTCGCATAGCCGGAGGTGTATGAAGAGGAAGACATCCATTAGTCAAGAAAGTTAACAACGTATCATAATAGGTAGGCTGCTCAGGGTGGTCGATAGATTCGTCACAAGTTGATTCAGCAGCGTAAATTGCTGGTGTGGTATTGTCAACGCCCACCGGATCTTCACCCGAATCCACCCAGGAGAGAAAGTCTGCTAAGGCATGGGCTCTACCTGGTCGATGAATCACTTCGTAGTGGAACTCTTGTAGCAATAAGACCCAACGAGCCAAGCGACCACCTAAATGTTGCTGCCGGACCAGATATACAAGTGAAGCATGATCTATGTGAAAGGTGAATTTGCAGCCTAGCAAATAATGCCTGAATTTCTTTACAGAATATACCAACCCGAGGCATTCTCGTTCAGTGACAGAATAATTCCTTTCCGCCGGAGCGAGTCGGCGACTTGCATAGTAAACAAGCCGAAACCATTTGTCTGTTTACTGCATTAAAACACTGCCAATGGCTATATCCGATGCATCTACAAAGACATGGAATGGGTGTTCCTAATCAAAAGGTTGCAAAATGGGAGCCTACGTCAATAATCCTTTTAAACGATCGAATGCAGTTTGGCATTCCAGAGTCCATTGGAACTGTCGTGGAGTACTAGTCATTAGCCGATTGAGTGGTGTTGCTAAATGGGCTAGCCATCGTAGATGCCTGCCATGTCACCGGATTTGACCCAAGAAGCGCATAACCTCTTTCGGCGTTGTAGGAACGGGTGCTTCCAACATAGCTGCGACTTTTTCTGGATCAACTTGGATACCTTGTGCCGATATGATATGTCCAAGGAGTTTACCACAAGACACCACAAAAACAGATTTTGTCGGGTTCAGGCAGAGTCGGTATTCACGGCATTTCTTAAAACAGCACCGTAAATGATACAAGTGCGCCACAATCTTGCCGAATAAGGAGAACTCATCTAAATAAAATTGCATAAAAGTGGTTAGGTAGGGTGAGAAAACTTCCTGCATACAGCGTTGAAATGTGCTGGGAGCATTCCGTAACCCAAACCACATGACCGTACAAGCAAAAACACCCCAGTTTGTAATGAAAGCTATTTTTGGTATGTCTTGTTCAGCCATTCTGACCTGTTATAACCACTGTAGCCATCCAAAAAGGAGTACATCTCATGCCCAACCACTCTCTCAAGCATTGTGTCAAGAAAAGGAAGAGGAAACGGATCAGGTACCATGGCCGCATTCAATTTCCGATCATCCACACAGATTCGGAGCTACTTATTTTTCTTAGGAACAACGATCGGAGATATCCATTCAGCGTGTTCTATTGGTACGATGAATCCCACCTTCAATAACCTATCGAGATCTGCTTTGAGCTGTGCTGCATAATTGGGATTCATGCGGTAGCTGGATTGTTTAATTGGCTTCGCTTCCGGCTTAAGCACGACTCGATGTTGATGGATCCGCGGATCAAGACCCTTCATATCGTGGTAATCCTAGGCAAAAACATCAGAAAACTCAAACAAGAGTCGGATCAAATCTTCTTGAAATGCCTCGGACAATCCTGCCTTAATCTTCATAGGACGCAGATTGCTTTCATCACCCAAATTATAGGTTACTAACTGGTCTTCCAGGACATAGAATTGACGAGGTTTCCCCGGATCGTCAGCTGACTGTAAAAGTTGTTGCAGAGTGGCTTCATCCATAGCAACATTATTATCTACATCTGTGTCTCCGGTCACGGGAATAACCGTACAGGGTGCCGGACTCCAGTTATCAGCTACAGCTTGAAGATCTATAGTACCTAAGGAAATCAGATCTTTATTGTTCATAAAAAACGCCTCTTCTTCGTCCTCAGATAAGCCATCCAACATGTGGACTGGCTCTACTACATAGGGTCTGGCATGAAGTTCGCAGGGTTGAATGGCATTTAGTTTGACAACATATTTATGGTGGTTGTCTTTAAAAGTCAGTTCCTGTGCTGACCAATCCTGTATAACTTTGGCCTGTTTCAGCCATGGTCGACCGAACAGAAGATTATAGTCGAGGCTGGATTCTGGTAGTTCTAAGACTAGGAAAGTCATTTTAAACGTGGTACTTTGCAAAGTAATGGGGATATTCCTTATGACTCCCACCGGATGGACTCGGGATTGATCTGCCATTCTGACAAAGAATTAAACAGGCTCAATTTGAGTCCACCCTAACTTCTTGCAGAGAGCTGCAGTTGCTATATTCACATCGGAACCGCCATCGATTAACACTTGCGTAATCTTGTGATTTTTATGCCAGATAGTGATTAAAGGGATAGAATGATCCACCGTAGAGTGAGTTTCTGGTTGTATTGTTGTAGTCGCCGACATATTGGACGATTCAGGGATGACCTGTTGCTGGAATTGTTGCCTAACTCCGGGCACCAGAGCGAGTAGTTGCCCCAAAGGAAGTGTAATTGAAGCCTTCGAGAGAATATCCCATACCTGGTCTGTTGGAATTGCATTCTTCACTGGTTCCGATGATGATTCTCCTGTTACTGGAGTAGAGTCTTGTTCATGCGCTCTCACATTTGGCAGGGGAACCTGTGTCACCGGAATTGGATCGGGGAACACGGTAGGCTCTTTGGCGGTCCATTGGCTGGCTTTGTTATACATTCGATGCTATTCACAATGCCAGGTTCAAACACCTCAGCTGCGGGTTGTAGCTTCTTACCGGATCTTGTCTGGACCACTGCTGCTTGTGATTCCACTGGGGAGATATAGACCATGTTGGTAATTGGGTTTTGACGCTCTTTCTTTCTTTTATCATATTCGGCTGCGTCCTTGCAGAATCTCCGGATGTGGCCAAGTTCACCGTAAAAGTGACATCGAGGTGGTGGGAGAGAAGTATTTTCCTGTGATGTACCTGCCTGCCAGCGATTTGCATTAAAGTTGGTATTTCATTGTCCTCAGTAATTCCTGTATCCTTGCGGTTGATTGTTTCGCATCTGCGGTGGCATGTGGTGGGTTGCTGGTTGTCCTGGCTCTTGTATAATGGCCTTTACAGTTGCTTGTCCCTACACTTTAGCATTATACGCACAATTTTTGGTTGAGTGTCTGGTGATATTACAGATGGCGCAATACATCTGATTAAGGGCACAGGTGGCACTGGTGTGCCCAAGATTTTTGCACTTAGTGCAATATATCTATTTAGCCGGATCATCGGTAACGTTTTTAATGGCCTTCAGCCACTCCAAGTCTTCGATGAATCCTCCAACCTTATGCTCTAGTTGCAGGGCCATCGCTATAACAGCATCCAGTGTCATAGCTCCCACATAGCAGATGATCATGATTTGCCTTAGCTGTGGGGTTAAACCATTAATAAACCATTGGGTTATAACATCATCCGGTAAATTAGCATGTGCCGGAGGCAATTGTCTTAAATGAGTTCCAAATAATGTGGCATATTCCTAAACAATCTGATGCGGCTTCTGCCTATTGTTCTGCAAGTAATCAAAGATTTCGGCAGGATTTTTCTTCAACCGGAACCTCTGTAAAAACGCATCCCTTACCGCCTCATAGGTAACGAAATGGTTGATATCATACTCTATTAACCATCGAGCTGCTTCATTGACTAATGTTGACTGGAATATGATGACCTTGTATGCCGAATCGGGTGGATGGTTTAGCACTGCATAACTTATTTCAAAGGTGCGTACATGGGCATCAGGATCATCACCTGGAAATCCACCGAACTTTGTGTAAGTTACCCCTGTTGGAACCGATCGCAGTGGAAGGGGTTGTTGTTGTTGCTGCTGTTGTTGTTGCCGCTACTGTTGCTATTGACCACTCATAGTGCTAGCCGTGGTACCGTTGCTATCTCCTGAGTTCTGAGGTGGCATTTCTTGACCTTCAGAGTCTGTATGGTCAGACTGTTCACCTTTCGGCTTGAAAAGAGCGTTCAATCTCTTACGGATCTCCAAATCGAAGAACCTATCCTCAGCTTGGATATCCCAAGTAGGCAAATTTGCCCCGAACAGTGGTGTCCGGAATGGAGATTCACCAGAAAGTATCACACTATCACCGAAAAACTGTAAATTCCCTCCAACTGGGACCGAATTGCCACTGGAATTTGTTGAACTTTCCCCAAAATAGGGTATTCTTGCATCGGCAATGATCTCTCTGGGTAACACAACTTTATCCTCCGAAAGGGTCGAATCCTAACCAGATGGTGTCAGGTCAACTACACACTGTGTCCCTATACACTCCCAAGTTTCTGTACCTTCTGCAGAGTGTACCGAAATTACACCGGAATCTACCGGAATTTCCTCCTGTGTCACCGAAATTCTATCGGAATCGCTGCTAACAGACTCTGTTCCTTCGACAACTGGACTTAACTAGTCTATGCTTCTGCCGACTGGGGGTGTCCCTAACAAATTTGGTACTGTCCAGGGATGTTGGTCTCTCCTGTACTTCGGATACAACTCGCTGGACCGAGTAACCGGCATATATCACCTCTGCACCACTTGCGTACTACTCCACCTTACTATTGATTCACAATCTAAGGCCACCTTCCCACAGACGGTGCCAGTGTTAAAATGCTCTTTTACATTACAGGCATTTTAAGTTCTTTCGGGTTCTTGGGAGTGGTAGGGGTCTGATAAATCAGAGGCCCATGTTAGCAGCAGACAAGGGAGTCAACGAAGATCTGGCAAATAGGCCAGTAATTTTCCTCATGAAGAAGCAAGTACGAGCACTCACACAGATCTAGCACTAAGGCAACCTTTAAATTTTCAAATCCTTTACACCCATTAAAAGTGATTTTCATCACTAAACACCATTGTAAATACCAATTCATCTTTTTGTAGCTCCATTTTGTGCAAGCCAAGGAGTCCTTGAGCTTGAGGAGGTTTAGAAGTATCTACCTGCCAATTTTCGTATTTTTTAGATATCGTTTGAGCCCTCAAATAAGCCCTGGAACCTAATTTTTAACTAGGCCAGACACTAGGTCTGGACAGGATCAACACTTAGCCAAAAACTATAAAAAGAGCTAGAGAGCTCATTTTTGAGGGTAGATTGTAATTGAAACAAACTTGTAAGAGCTTTTGAAAGTAATCTAAGAACTCCATTGATTCTCCCTCTTTGTCTTGCCGTGTGTGCGGGTGTGTGTGTATGTGTGTGCATGCGAGTGTGCTTCTCACTCACGCACTTGTGCCGCCACTTGCTCGAGGTCTTCATACCATTCTCACGTCTTCCCGGATTGACATTAAAGGAGGTGCTACTCATCACTGAGCTACACCAAATTTTGGCACCGTTGCCGGGGAACGAGCTTTGAGGACGAGCGTGTGATGGTAAGACGTAGAGTTGACGCGTTGGAGTTGTAGGTATTTTCTTCACTCTCATCGATTTTCTTTTACTTTCTTCACCATCTTCATCACCATCATCAACATCACCATCTCCCACCTCCATCTCCATCATCGCGAAAATTTCTGTTTTTTTATCATATCACCTTCCCCACCTCATTTCCCTCATTTCACTTGTGAGAGAGAGCGAGAGAGCGATATTGCATGTGCGTTTTCTTGCATGTTTCTTGAACTTTTTGCAGAACCTTGCCGAATCACCATCCCCAGCTTCCTACGCAGGTACGAAACTCGACGAAACTGTCTCGCGGTCGCAGGCTTCTGTCGATCGCGACTGACAGAAATTTTTGGTTTTTTACAAAATTGAGTGCACCACTAGAACAAGCACAAAGAGCACATCCTAAAACATTAAAAACAGTAGAAAAATTCCGAGGTTTTCTGTCAATCGCGATCGACAGCCTCTGTCAATCGCGACCGACAGCCTCTGTCAATCGCGACCGACAGACCCTGTCAATCGCAATCGACAGACCTCCACGATCGACTGACTGCCACGTAGGACCCTGTCAATCGCGATTGATACCGCCGATTGCGATCGACAGCCACGACCGACACCTCTGTCGATCGCGATTGATACCGTCGATCGCGATCGACTGAAATTCCACGATTGATTGACTTTTACGCGTAGCCACGTGTCCATCGCGACTGATAGGTCCCCGATTGACTGAAATTTTGGCAAAAAAACCGGAAAACGTGTCGATCGCGATTGATACCGTCAATCGCGATTGACAGCCACGATCGACTCTGTCGATCGCGATTGACACTGTCGATCGCGACGGACAGCCCCGACGGACACCTCAGTCAATCGCGATTGACAGACCTGTCGATCGCGATTGACAGGCTTTTCGGCCAAAAATTAGGGTGTGATTTTGTTCAAATTTTGGGATAAATTTTGGGGCAAATAGTCAATCCAATAGTATAATTGGAGGATCCTACACTTGTGTTTTGGGAGAAAATCCTAGGATCTTGTTTTAACCCCCTGAACCCTGAACAGTCATAACTTTTTCATACGAAATCAATTTTTTGAGCTCTAGGGCTTGTTGGAAAGCTCGTGGCATATACTACATGCCCTCAACTATTTTTTATAAAGATAATGCATTGATTTTCAGATAGAGTATTTTGAAATTGACCATACCCAGGGGGATCAGAGTCAGGGGTCTTTAGGAATGTTTTCTTAAAAATCACTGTGCAAGTTTGTGTTTGTGCTACAGGAATGAAAATCATTGGTTCTGTCTTTTGAATTTAAATCTTTAAGCTAACTTTGGAACTCTTACAGATCTATTGAAAGCATTGAAAGGCGTTCTCAGCAAGTGTAAGTGCAAGCTTGGGAACACACTTCCTGGGCACTCAAGGGCAACTGTGCAGGAAACAAAAGGTTGGAAACTTTTAACCCCTTCTGTCAATTCATAGCCTAGGCTAAGAACGACTAGAGGTAGGAGTAAGTCAGGGTGACGATAGGCAGGTATCAAGTTGAAGACCACCTAAAAACTCAAAGTGCAAGCTAAAAACCTGATCTCTGTACTGTCGATAACATAAAGGAAAAGGACCTAACGTGGAACGATCAACCTGAAAGCATGAAGAACATTCAAGTATTCCTGAGATGTAATATCAGACAAGACCTTAAACACGAGGAATAACTAAAAAGAACCAAGCGACTAATATAAAGTAACCAGCAACGAGGTTGTACTCTGGGCAAAGAATTGGGCTACTTAGATAGGCATATGAACCTTAGATCAGGACGACATCTAGTAAGGGAGAGACAGAGCCTTAGATCTTCAGAGGCTAGTGTTAACCACATTGCTAGGTCTTGGGCCCAGCAGTTGAGCCACCACTCGTACTACCCTAGCTCTGAGACCAGTGAGTCAGAGACGTCTCAAGGCATGGACAGACCTACGGGAAGTTCAGGAGTGCCATACTTGTACAGGGTAGAAGGCCCTTACAAAACGCAGTTAGAATACCTTAGGACCAACCGATTAGGTGCTAGCATCTATGAGGACGGCCTAGGAAGATCCGTGGTCTAGATTAAAAACCCTGACCAATCCATAGGACTAGAGCACCCAGCTGTCAAGTTTGAAAACGGTGCATACCTGGACAAAGAAGGAACCATATATGTAGTCACTAGTCACCCAGATAGGACGGATGAATTTGGGAATGTAATCTCAGAAGCGGACTTAGGTGACTTGGAACAAGGAAACATGGGAGTAGAACCTAGAACCCCTCGAGGCAAATCTGTTCTCACTAGGATTATCACACCTGAGTGGGTTCCCCAAGACAACAAGAGCATAGAGTTGCTCCTCAACCGAGAAACTGACGAAGCCTTTTGGAGGTATAAATCTAATCAGCCAACTGATATAGGAAATATCATGATCTACGAGTTTAAGGATCCTGATAGCCCAGGCAGAGTGACCTACTTAGATCACGCTTCAGAACGGATCTTTGTGGTTACGGAAAATGATAGGCATGCTTACACTTGGAAGGGTGAATTCATTTTCCCCCAACCAAGATCAAATGTATCCTATGGTCACCCTGGAGCTGGAACATCCCAAGCTCATGGAATGCAAAGAGACAAAAGTAGAGATAGACCAGAAGTCAGCTTTGCTAGCCCAGCGGGCAGAGAAAGAACGAGGACGGAGACGAATAGGGTAGAACCTGAGACGCTTAGAGCTCACAGGAACCAAAGGAATGTGGATGGAACTCCTCTGCCGAGACCTAGAGAGCACACAAGAACTTTGAGACCAACCCAGCTAGTTAAGTCCATGAAGAATTACTTTGATGGCACAGGAGATCCCTATGATCATGTGGCGGAATTCAAGCAAGTCTTGAGAGCTGAGCAAGTGGAGGATCTATTCACACAGTACAATGCCTTCGGTCTAACCCTTAGGAACATAGCACTTACATGGTTTCAGCCATTGGATGAGCGACGATTCAGGTGTATAGACCAACTCCTAGAAGCCTTCATTGTAGAGTTCTCTAAGAGTGGCATAAGACACAATACCTCCTCATTGATTCACAACTTCAAACAGACTCCCCAAGAGACTGTAAGATTGGCAGGAAGAAGATTTAGACAATATCTTGAAAGATGCCCTGTTTCGGAGCTACCCACACCTGCCAAACAAGTAGCCTTATTCCTTGATGGATTGCTGAGTACGAAATTGAGATCCTATGTGTATCTGAAGGACCCTAGGACTATAGAAGAGTGTGTACGCATGTGCATTGACATTGAAGATAACCTAGGGGAGGAACTAGAGCTTTCCAAAATCTACAAAGATTCAGATAGTGCATCTAGTCACTCTTCCACGCAATCCACATCAATTGAGGAACTTGCAGAGAAAGTAGCTCAGAAATTAGGTGTAACTAGCAAACAAATCCCAAGGTTTGCTCCTGTGAAAAGGTGCTATACATGCGGTGGTGACCATATGGCGAATGTCTGCCCTATTATGGCTCAGCCCCAAGTAAATCCTAGTAGCCAGTACTGCACCATAGAACGGAGATACACCAATCACACCACACAAGATTGCCCATACAACAAGCAGGCAGTTAGGCAACCCTACCCTCAGCCCTACCAACAAGGCAGATACCAGAACCAAAATCCACCACCACAATATGCTAGACCCCAACAAACCTACCAACCACAATATCAGGCCCAACAGAGACCCCAACCGGTGCTAGTTCAACAGCCTCCAAACCTAGCCAATGTGATTCCGGTAAAGTATGTTGTTGCAGAAGAAAACCTGAATAGAGCTATAGTCCCTGTAACACCACTGCTTTCTAAAAGTGACCTCAGTGACCATAGCTTTGATTCTACACATGTTGATAGTCCCCAGGCGTACTACATGCAGTCTCTAGAACATGGTGAGTCCTACTATAGTGAAGAGCCAAATGAAATAAGTTGGGAGTCAGATTACACGAATGTCATGTATGCAAACCCCAACCCTAGGCCTCAACCTAGGCAAGTAAGACCTCCATTCCCAAGAGGACCGTGTTACAGATGCCAAGGAGATCACCTCATTCGTGATTGCCCCTTACCTCCACCCACACAACCCCAGTCAGTGACGATCCAAGGCTTTTGCCAAGATTGTGGAAAAGAGCATCTCTTACGAGATTGCCCTAAAAATCCTAATAATATGCCAAAAATCACTCCCATTAATGTGATTGGGTTGGTTGTAGATTCCTCAGGAAGTGTCACTTCCACTGCACCAGTACAGGTAGTCACTAGAGCCCAAGCACTGCAGCAAAACCAGGGTGTAGGTCAGGAAAAGGGCCCAGAGGCTAGTGAAACAGAGAGCATAACCAAGAAAAGGACTAGAGCTTGGAAAGATAGTCGGGAAAGAATGAAAAGACAATGGGCTAAAAAGATGTGTGAACTCGAGGAAAGCGTAAGAGAAACAAGAGCCAGAATAACCGAACTCACGACTCAAACTCCCTCCCACACTACCCCACCACCACCATTCCCATCGCCATCCGACCAGCCACCTTCCAACCCACCTCACCTAAACCCACCACCCCCTAGAGTAGGATCAGTCCTAGCGGATCCCACTCCCGAGGACCTTAATATGATGCTTAAAGCATATCAGGCCAGAATCCAAGAAGGGCCAACCATAACCGATCATGAAAAGTGCTACCCTAGAGCCGAGCTAGAGCTTGAATGAACTAAAATTTGTGCTAAGATGGTGGAATTGGCTCAAGCCATGTTCGAAGCTAGCCGCCTCTTTAATATCTCTAGCTCAGCTAAGACGCAGTTACACTTTGACGGACTGCTAGAAAGAATAGAGAGGCTAATTGCACAATCAGAAAAGGAACCTGCCCCTCAAAGAAAGGAAAGGGCAAGGGAACAGACAAGCCAGCCTCTTCAGGAAGCCCATGTGCCTCCTCAAGAAGCTTATCTTCCCCCCCAAAAGGTAGATGAGCCTCCCTCGAAAGCTTACGTACCTCCACAGGTTGCCTACATTCCTTCTCAGGGAGCGTATGAGCCTGCTCGAAAGAGTAATAGAATAAGTAATCCTCCCCAGGAAGCTTGTGCTCCAGCCATCTATGAGAACAAGGAGAGAGTCAACGATAGAATAAGCCCTCCTTCCCAGGTTGCTTATGTGCCTAATTCTACGGAGCTAGACACTTCTTCTTCTATGAATCGGTTTGCACCAGACTTCCTACGAGAGATTCAAGAAGACAAATGGGATAACGAAAGAGAAGTCGCCCCTCCTTTTGAACTTGTGGATGATGCACACGATCAATTTCCACAAGACATTCCATCTATTTACGGGGAACATGAGAGTACTCAGTCTCACGAGAGATTGGACTTTGAGTCTAATTCCATACAAGAGCTACCCCACTTCACAGGCCCATGGGAAGCAAAGTCCACGTGTATGAGAGCACCCACAGTCATGGTAAGGAACGACGACTCAGTCATATCAAGGAACACGGAGGTAGTAAAGAACACCAAGGCGCAGCGCGATCTCACTTTGGAAGAACTGCTTAAGAATAGACCAAAAGCGCGGAAATGTGTAGCCAGTCAAGTGACTAAAGTTGCAGAACCACGTTCCCGAGTAGGATCCCATAGGACAGTGCCAGAAATTCCCTTGGACAAGATAGGAGATATGTGTGAAGGTGAAGAAGGGAACACCTATCTTCCCATCACCTACCAGTAGTACACCACCAAGGCAATTTTGGACTCAGGTGCAGGAGTTGCAATTGCCACTACTTCCCTTTGGAAGCGTTGGGGCAAGCCAGCACTCAGGCCAACGAGGATGAAATTGCAAATGGCCGATGGTCACATAGAGAGACCCTTAGGATTGCTAGAAGGAATAACTCTCACCACTTGTGGTGTTGAGTTTGAGCATAGCTTTGCTATATGTGACTTCAGCAAAAATCATGCCTATGAGATGATTTTGGGAAGACCATTTATGCGACAGTTGCAAGTGGTACAGGATTGGGGAACCAATTCTTTGTACCTGCAGCACTTAGGTGTTACGACCAAAGTCAATCTCAAAGATTACTCTCATAGAGATGTACCTCCTATCCAGTGGAATCCCATCCATAGAGCCAAAGATGATACGGAATCTGTGCATTCCATAGGGTCGGGATCCTCATGGATGCATGAAGACACCCACTTATGGATGTGCAAAGTAGCAGTAGAGGAAGAGAAGAGAGAAAAGGCCACAGAAATAGGTGCAAACGAAACTCATAGACCCTTTCAAGACCCAGCCTATGCACCTGTAGTCTTTCCTGACGAGGAATTTGAACCCCACGGCTGGGCAGAAATCTTAGCAACAATGGATGTAGCCATCAATGAAGAACAATGGACACCTCACTGTGATGAGGATGGCTATGACATTTCAGTCTTCTCCATAGAGCCAATCATGGGAGAGGCAGTTCTAGAAGAATGCGAACCTAGCCCTGATGCATTTGAGAAAGCAAGTGACTTCGATCTCGAGTCTATCATTATGGACCCACCATTTGCATCAGATGAAGAATACTTCCATGAAATAGAATTTCAACCCCAGAGGCATGGAGAGATTACAAATGATGTAAGATTAACACATGTGACGCCGAAGGAAGAAGGAAAGAAACGAAAGAAGAAAGAAGCCTCACCAGAAGAGGAAGAATCTTTGTTTGAGGTCCCAGAAAATTTTAAGAAATATGAGATAGATGACAGGAGAGTCATGATAAGAATGCCTAAACGAGAGGCACAATCGGGAGAGGCCTATGATAACAAAGAAACTACCAAGAAAATAGTAGTGGCCCTAGAAGAAGGAGAGGAGAGATGTACGTACATAGGTCATGACCTAACAGAGGAAGAAGAGCATGCGTTAATTGCCTTGCTAAGAGAATACAGAGATGTATTCGCTTGGAGTTACAAGGATTTGAAAGGTGTTGACCCTGACATATGCTCACACACCATTCCCATGACTTCAGATGCTAAACCCTCTAAGCAAAAGCCCTATACATATAACGATAATTACACTGCTAAGATCAAAGAAGAGATAGATAGACTGGTTGAAGCTGGATTTATCTATGAAATTGAGCACACCGAGTGGGTATCCCCCATTGTTGTGGTGCCCAAGAAAAATGGCAAGCTGCGTGTGTGTATTAACTTGAAAAAGGTTAATGCAGCCACGATTCGAGATAATTATCTGCTTCCCATCACAGAACACCTCTTAGAAAGAGTGGCAGGCAAGGAAGTGTACAGCTTCCTTGATGGATTTTCGGGTTACAATCAAGTAGCCATAGCTCCAGAGGATCAGCATAAAACTGCCTTTGCCACAGAATGGGGCATTTTTGCCTTTAGAGTAATGCCATTTGGGCTTACCAATGCACCAGCTACCTTCTAGAGGCTGATGTGCCATGTGTTTAAGGAGTTCCTGAGGAAGAGTTTAGAAGTCTATGTGGATGATCTTTGTGCTCATTCCAACATTAGACACACTCATATTCCTGAACTCAGACAAATCTTTGACAAATGTAGAGAATATCAAGTCTGCCTAAACCCAGAAAAGTGCGTTTTTATGGTCAGGCAAGGCAAAATTCTAGGACACATAGTGTCAAAGAATGGCATATCTACTGACGAAGAGAAAGTGAGAGCTATAGCAGAGTTACCTAGGCCAAAGAATGTCAAGGAAGTACCAGCTTTCATGGGGCATTGTGGTTATTATCGACGATTTATACACATGTATGCTGTCATTGCAAAGCCCTTGTACGGACTTCTGACAAACTTTGAGTGGACGGATGAATGTGAGAATTCCTTCCAGGAGCTTAAACGAAGATTGTGTTCAGCACCAATCTTGACCACACTAGATTGGAATAAGCCATTCCATGTTCATGTTGATGCATCCAATTATGCTATTGGATGTGTGCTTGCTCAACCTACTGGTGAAGGTAATATGGATCTTCCAATTGCCTATGCCAGTAGACAGTTGAATGCAGCTGAACAAAATTACACCACTACGGAGAGAGAAGGCTTAGGCATGGTTTATGCAGTTAAGAAATTTAGACACTATTTGCTTGCAAATAAGTTCAAATTTTTTACTGATCATCAAGCATTGCTATACCTCGTAAACAAGCCATGCAATACAGGAAGATTAGTGAGATGGTTTCTCTTGCTAATGGAATATGACTTTGAGGTAGTGGTAAGAAAAGGTAGGACTCATTTGAGAGCAGATCACCTTTCCAGGCTCACATCTGGAGAAGCCCCACAAGGAGTATCGGATGATCTTCCTGATGCTTACTTGTTTAATTTGGAAGTTGTACCGCAGTGGGCTAAGCCATTGGTACCAGTATTGACATACGGGCCTAATCATCCAGTGGTAAACACACGGAATAGAGAAGTTGTAAAAGCCCAAAAGTACCACATCATGGCAGGAAGTATGTACAAGCACACAGATCAAGGGATCTTGGCTTGTTGCGTAGAAGAGGATGAGTACGCTAAATGGTTGCAATTAGCACATGTAGGTGCGTTGGAGCAACACTACTCAAAGCAAGGAACTTTACAAACCCTAAAGAGACTCGGAGTACATTGGCCAACCATGGAGGCTGATGTCCAAAAGTTGTGCAAGGAATGCCCAATCTGTTGCTCTAAACCACCAGTGGAACACGCCACTCTTTATCAAGTATCCATTGTGCCAGATTGGAGTGAGCCTCTAGTATGCTTCCTGAGGACAAACACATTCCCTCTAGACATGACTCTGGCTAGGACAACGAGTTTAGAACAAGAAGCCCTGGATTACTCACTCATTGGTGATAATCTATACAAGCATGGTAAAGATGGTTACCTGAGACTGTGTGTCCATGAGAGTGAATATCTTAAGATCTTGGAAACTGCTCACCAAGGTGTAGTAGGAGGGCACTTTGGACCAGATCGGGTGATCAAGGCAGTACTATTTGCGGGCTTCTGGTGGCCTACCCTTCACATGGATGCACATACCTATGTAAAACGGTGTGATGTCTGTCAGAGAACTCAGTATCCTATACGCAAAGATGAGATGCCACTGAAACCTATGATGGGTGGACGTGCATTTTCTAAGTGGGGAATAGACTTCGTAGGTCCTATTAATCCCCCAGCTAAGGGTTCTCATGCGGAATACATCATTGTTGCAACAGATTATCTCACCAAGTGGGTGGAGGTAAAGGCTACGACAAAGAACGATGCTCAAACAACTGCTAAATTCTTGTTTGAGAATGTATTCACGAGATATGGGCTACCTATAGAGCTTGTAAGTGATAGAGGCACTCATTTCTTGAACGAAGTGATTGAAAATCTACTCCAAGAATTCTTGGTAATACACAAGAAGTCTGCCCCCTATCACCCTCAAGCTAATGGACAAGCTGAGAGCACTAATAAGATCTTATGCAATGTACTGACAAAATTAGTGAACACAAAACGCTCTGATTGGGACAAACAGCTACACCATGATGTTTGGGCATACCGAGTGGCCTACAAAACGGTACTCCAAGCCACCCCCTTTCAAATGGTATTTGGCCAAAACGCTGTGCTACCTTTGGACTTCTTAATACCTACGTTGAAAGTAGCACAAGAGCACGAATGGACAGGTCATGAGCTCTCCTCTAGGATCTTTGACCTTGAACGATTAGGAGGAAACCAGACTGAGAGCCGCTGCAAGAATATATGCAGCCAAGAAGAGACAGAAAGCATACTTCAATGCCCATGTGAAGGATAAAGGTTTGAAAGCAGGAGATCTAGTTTTAGTCTATACACTGAAACAACACGCAAGGAAGCTAGAAAAGAGAGGCTATGGACCTATGATCATCAATAGGATCCTCCACGAGTGGAGCAGTACAATTGGCCACATTAGAGGGTGATGTTCTCCCAAACTATATTAGCGGTTGCAGAGTCAAGTTGTATCAGGAACCCCTCACGGAGGAAATGCTCAGCCGACTCAACACTGCTAAGAAACGCAAAGAGGAAGAAAAGCGAGTTCGAGAAGAAGCTCAAGCAGAAGCTTTAGAACGCATCAGAAGGATGAAGTTACGAAGGCAAGGTAGAGATCAGCCTAGAGCGAATGACTATGCAGATCAAGGATATCCTATGGCCATGTGTGAAGTTGCAGGAACAAGCTCGCATAGGATAATTGATAGACGTCCTTTCATAACCCTAGATATAGGACAAGGAAAGAGTGCAAGGAACGTAAGAGCCTTGATTGACTCAGGCGCAGCCACTAGTGCTGTTAGAGTGTCTTACTGTCAAGAGTTACAGTTAACTGTCAATCCTGTGGAAGCATATCTCATAGGATTGGGAGGCGTGGAAACCCCTTGCATGGGCGAGGTGGAACTTCCCCTCTACATTCATGATGAGGAAATGACTGTTAAAGTATTGGTGTGTCAAGATGAGGATCTCACTGAACCTCTTGTCTTGGGTCAAGATTGGATCTATGACCAAGCAGTCAATTTAAACCTAAGAAGTGGACTTCTCTAGGTTTGGGTCAATCATAGTCGATTTACAGTAGAATTAGACAATGGAGCACTCAAGGAACTAGGAAAGGCACAGACTCCTGGTCCTTCCAGGGGTACACATGAAGATGACCATGTTGTTCTTGTCCAAAACCATGTGTTGCAGAGGAATGATATTCGCAAAAAAGGAGTCAGGGATGCAACATAACTCCCTTCTTTTCCAAAGGCCAGAAGGAGGCAACAACCCAAGGTGGATCAAAGGCAGAAGAAGCAGAGTACTACCTATGTCCGAGATCAAAAGTACCTGCGCAACAGAATGTCCCAAAAAGTAAACCATGTGTGGGTGCGGAAAGGCGAACAACCGGTTGCACCACCGCCAACTACACGGGCTAAGTCTCTTATTAATAACCAACAACACGATGTTAATAAGAAGTCTTGCAGAAATTCTCCTGCTAACGTGAAATCTATTTGGGTGCCCAAGAAGTCGATGAAGGCTAGCCCACAATCAAGACAAATTTGGGTGCCTAAGGCTTGCTTGCGGGCGCAAGTAGCTACGCCGAGGCCACGACCTATACAGCATAACCCATCTACTCGTACAGCCAGTATTCACTCGTTCTCAACACTCAGGAACACACCAAGGCCCATGAGCATGCATATAATCAATTGTAAATGGGTCCCTAAAAGGCCTCATTTTCAAACCAAGATACCGATAAAGCTCTCTAGAGTCTCTACGAAACCAAAAACAAAGCCCATCCACTGCAATTGGCAGCCTAAGACCTGTAATAAACCCCCTGATCCCAATTTGTAAATTCATCCCCACTTACTAACTTCATTAGTCTCCTAGGACTACCCAAGCATTAACTACACACACGTGCACCGAACACTTACTAACCCCTTATTCGCTCCCGACCCTCATGTTAATATTGTGATGGGAACAACAACGGTCCTCCCCTGTCCTGAACAATATTAACACATGGTTGTATATTCTCACAGAGACAGGCAGCAAGAGGTAAAATGGCAGATACGGTTGGAACTAGCTCCCAGGCCGGCACCAGCCCCCAAGTGGTGGACATCGAAAGCCTTCCAGTCAAGGAGGAATTAACGGAAAGACCAGTGGCATTACGAGCATTGCATGCCATACCAATCCAGAATCCTCCACAGGGTCACACCATGCCGGTGGGCAAAACCTCACACTGGTTCAGTGACGTTGCTGGACCTCTGGGTGAAGGCACATACATGTGGGAGTCCGAGGTAGAGTTCAATGGACGTTGGGGCAGATACCATTTCTTTACGAGGGAGTTTGAAAAGCTGCAGAATAATGAAGGACTGAAGTCGATATGGAAGAAGGCTGGGCTTTATGATTACTTCAAGTTCCAACTACCAAAGCCGGATTTTCTAAGGTGCTCATACTTAATTAGTACCCTCACTCCCAGCAAAGACAAGAAAGGATACAGTTCCTTTGTGCTCCCATCACTCACAAGGGGCAACGAGCTGAAGCGTTTCCGCTTGACTATCAACTTGGTGAGAGAAGCACTCGACATGAGAGGTATGCACATCCCAACAGAGAAAGAGACTATGGTTCCAGACAATATGAAGAACAGGAATCTGACGAAGTTGAAGGACATGGTTGCGATGACACCTACGATTGCCATCCACTTACGCATGGTCATGCAACATTTCGCCTTCCCTGCGCAGGAGAGGTTCACAATGCCTCCCAAAAAGATCTGGTTTAGCCTCTACCTGGCGGATGCTTTTGAGTTGACCATCAATATGCCCCACTGGATTATCGACCAGATTCATATGGCTCATCAGAGATGGTATAAGAAGCAAAAATCTGTGCTGTATGGTTGCTGTGCACTTACAAGAATTGTATACAGATGTCTCGCATATGATGTACTGGTGCAGAGGGCTCTGATCTGGTCCAGAGCACAGGAATTTCAACGCAGATTGTCAGTTGTAGGGCCTCCCTCAAAGAAGATGAGAGGCGTCGTCCAGATGCCTTGTGCACAAGCTCGCGGTGCAACCCTGACGCCTGAGACAACCCCAAGACTTCCCCGGCGAGTGCAACCATTTACTATCAGGTTACCCAGGCACAGCACAGATGGCCCTAATCTTGTGTTTCCACCAGTACCGACTGATCTAGAATTCCCGCATGGATTCACTCTGGAGGATCTAACGGACGAAGAAGTTGCAAGAATCATAGATGCTGTAAATGTGGAAGTTGAAGAAGAGCAAGCCGGTGGACAACAAACTGCCCCAGACCAAGCCCAGCCCAGCCAACCGGATGTAGTCAATGTGGACGATGAAGAAGAAGCTCATGAGGAGGCACAGGATGGACAATCAGAAGCAGAAGAACAAGAGTATGATCAAGAAGCCCTACAAGTACTGGAAGGTGCCCCCGCCTATACTAACGCATTAAAGAAGCTCTACGATACGATGAACCGAGTCCAAGAGCAACACAGGCTATCATTAGCTGCAGGTAAAGCCCTCATGAACCAGATTCTGGAGGAGGAAGGCGTGGACGAGCAATACCGTGCCACCCTGGAAATGATATCAGATGCTTTGGGAGTACCTGAAACAGTGCACACTGCACTAGCGCAATCATGAAGGACAGAGAAAAGATATGGAAGACGCCCCCCACGAACAGGAAAACGAATGAATGTATTAGGTTCAGGACCACAAGGCACCCCCACAGCCACTGGCACAGCACACACTGTTCACGACACCAAGGAAGCCCACACATCGAGTGCACCTCCATCACCTCCCTTGCCACCTTCTCCCCCACATCCACCCCGTTCACCTTCCTCTACCACGGTAATCTCTACTGTCACCACCTCCGAACCCACTACACACACCGACGCACAAACCATCAGTCAACCCACATACTCTATTTCCACTGAACACATAAGTCTAACCACAGCCACGGTAAACCCCACTACTTCCATCACACTTCCTTGGAGTTCACAATTACACACACCTCTATACACGTTCACAACTATCACCGCCACCACAATCCCCATGTTCACAGTCACTCCCATCACTGCCTCCACTTTTGAATCCATGGAGGTATCACCCACATCTGCACCTCTCCCACCCCCCATTTACCCACAATCTCCCATTCCCCCACCTCCCCCCTCACCCTTCTCCAGCACTGCATCCACAATTCCCTTTCCCTTTCCCTTCCCCGCTGCATTCAACACCATTTCTCCCACCATTCCTTTTAATAATGTATGTAATAATATGTATCAATGCATGTCCCAACTTCAGCAACACTACCAACACCTTGACAACCAACATACAAGGCTCTTCCAAAGCCACGAAGATCTCCAAGCACGATGTAGGGATCTTGAAGAGCAGAAGCAGCTACTACAACAGCAGCACGTGACATTACAGGAGCAATACGCACAATTAGAAGCCAACCCACCCCAAGCAGATGATGAAGAACGACGACACATGGACGAGCTGCTACATTCTCAGATCACGGAAAACCTGAAACTTCGACGGAACTTGGGCCTCCTCCGCAAGCATATGTCTACAGCGCTAGAGGAGAATAAAAGATTACAGAAACAGAACGAAGAAAATCTGGAAGCGGCCATGGAGGGTTCCCCACAGGAAATTGACCCAGAGCGATTTAAGGCCATTCCCTCTGAGAATATGAAGGTGGTGTTAGAAACTCATGCAGATCTAATGGAGGCCCATGCTGCTTTAGAAAAAGAGAGAGATGAGTTACGAAGACAGTTGGTCACCTGACAGACAGAACCCAGCCAGAGCATAACCGCAGAAGAAACAGCTGAAGAGGTCACTAAACTCCGGGCCGAACTTGAGGAATTACGCAGCAAGGTCATGCAATATGAGCGTCAGCCCTCCCCTCTGGTAGAGCCCGAGCCTGACGATCTTGTGCCAATTGAAGTAGAAGAAACATTCGAGGATCCCTATGTCCCGATGCCAACACCCGGAGGTAAGCGAACGGAACAGGGCATGGACACAATTGAAATTGAGGCACCTGAATGGATGCAAAAGTTAGAGAAAGTAGCCACGATGCATGATGACAGGGCGGCAGTCCAAATCGCATTGATGTCAAAATTGGAGGAGGTTGTAATAAAATCCGATTATTTTAAGAATCTCTCACACCATAGGTGGATTGGCCCATCGGACGACCTGTATGTTCCTTTGTGCGTGCTAATGGTGATGGAGAGTGTTAATCTCCAAAAGAACAAGTTGACCTTGAATTTAGATCACCTCTATATCAAGATCAACTTTAGACTCCACCTAATTTAGAGAATCTTCACCAAAATATCAGGAAATTGATTATTCTGAAAAATTCAGTTTCTTCAGAAAAGTCTGCTGCAGATTAGTCACTCATTGACTAATCAATCCTGTAAAGTTTTTGATAAAACTTTGCATAACACTTTGCCTTAAGGTTGCGCAACTTTGCCAAGTTAAATCTCTCAAAAAGATTAAGTACACACTGAGAAATGTGTGAAACACTTTACCTATGTCTGAAAGTGCTTCTCTGCAATGGCGACTTTGACACCTGCAACTTCTTAGCACTGGTTCTCCCAACTCTGAACCCGTTTGATCAAGATCTTCTAGCCATAGATAGCTTACCTTCCAACTTAGATTTTGAGCCCTCACTTGTGTAAAACTTTACACTGTGGACTGAGCACTGACCATTTCTTTGAAGATGAAATGTGCGCCAGATTTTTCGACTCTCAGAACATCTTCACATATGAATGTTCCTAAACAAAATTCTCACAGCCTGATTGAAATTAATCTCTCAAATTCTAGCCATAGATAGATTAGCTATGGACTTAGATACATGCAAAAGGATTCTTCAAAAGATTAAGCACAGAAGGAGAATGAGGAAAAAGATCGACGCGCAGAATTCTACAACATTTTCTTCTTCATTACTTTTCATACATATGGTTGATGATACATACAATGTTCATCACCTCTTCACCTATTCTTCTCTATCTGATCTATATCACTCTCTCTTTCTATGAATACGTATCTGTAGATATATATACGAGTCTAACTCGTCATCTTTTTCAAAATACATTGAACTATTTACAAGAGTAATATACAAAAGAAACATTTCTGATTCTATTTTCTTCCTCTGAAAGTAATCTTCATTCTTCCACATATCTTCTCACTTTGATCTTCATATAATCACTATTGATGATTGTTCTGCTCCAACAAATGGCAGATTATAATGCGGAGATCAAGCACCACACCTCAAGGGAACCAACCTCTGCCACACAATTTGCACCTGACGACATCCCCAAAAGCGCCAAGCAGGGACATATTCGCCAACCCACGTGGAGAATTCGGCTGTTGGAAACATACCCGGAAATGGTAAGAACATGGAACAACATGCCATTGTACATCAAATATAACCCATGTTATTGTCCTATATTTCAAAGGAGATCATGGCCGGAGTACACACAAACTGTGCTAACAATTAAAGGATGTGAGAAGTGGCTCAATTATGTGTACTTCGCACCCCCGAAGGGCCCACCTACTATTGGATATATGATTTCGACGATTCGACATTGGGGGGTCCGTTTCAAGAATGTACCTGATGTCATGACTCAGATGTGCCTGAAGATTTTCGAACTTATGCTGGTCACCTTCAGGACCTTCAAAAATGTCAAGGAACCGCATCTCTCAGCACTAGGATTTAACGAAGGTAACCAGGACCTTGTATACGACATGAGCACAACCCCATCGATTAATGTTGTGTATGCATGGCACGCTCGCATCAAATATCTACCGGCCTGCTTCAAACAAACGTTTGAAGAGATGTTTGTCACGGGATTCTGGGAATATCACTCCGAGATATTCATTCCCAGACCATCCCATCTCTTGCAGTTGTTTGCAGTGGAACAAGCTCTCCATTCCGAAAAGCTACGTATAACCACATCCAGAGGTTCCTGGGCCGGTAGACTGGGATGCTCTACTCACAGATCTGGCCAAAGGATTGAGAATCGCCGAACACCACTTAGCGCAGGATGTCGTCGAGTACTACATTCAGAAACCCACACAACAAGGGTCTGTCAGGGATGACAGACGCGAGAGAGGGGGGGGTGTTAGCAGCAGACAAGGGAGTCAACGAAGATCTGGCAAATAGGCCAGTAATTTTCCTCATGAAGAAGCAAGTACGAGCACTCACGCAGATCTAGCACTAAGGCAACCTTTAAATTTTCAAATCCTTTACACCCATTAAAAGTGATTTTCATCACTAAACACCATTGTAAATACCAATTCATCTTTTTGTAGCTCCATTTTGTGCAAGCCAAGGAGTCCTTGAGCTTGAGGAGGTTTAGAAGTATCTACCTGCCAATTTTCGTATTTTTTAGATATCGTTTGAGCCCTCAAATAAGCCCTAGAACCTAATTTTTAACTAGGCCGGACACTAGGTCTGGACAGGGTCAACACTTAGCCAAAAACTATAAAAAGAGCTAGAGAGCTCATTTTTGAGGGTAGATTGTAATTGAAACAAACTTGTAAGAGCTTTTGAAAGTAATCTAAGAACTCCATTGATTCTCCCTCTTTGTCTTGCCGTGTGTGCGCGTGTGTGTGTATGTGTGTGCATGCGAGTGTGCTTCTCACTCACGCACTTGTGCCGCCACTTGCTCGAGGTCTTCATACCATTCTCACGTCTTCCCGGATTGACATTAAAGGAGGTGCTACTCATCACTGAGCTACACCTTGTAACTTGATTTTCCCAATTAATTTATCCAAACCGCAATATGTTAACATTCAACACTCTATTTAATCCGAATTACTGCCAAAACTCTGGTTAATCCTCTCACAGACTTCCTATTCATCCTCAGATTAATACTATTCACAGTGCATCACGTAGCAATTACTGACTACTGTTGCACAGACGTATATCAACAACAGAACCTTATGTGTTAATCACAAAGTAATGAATTTAACAAAGGTAAAGACGACAATACTCAGACTTCACAAACACGGCACTACGGCTTCTCCACAAACCAAAATCGCCCAGACAGACAGTCTGGCGATCCCGCTTGTCGTTACCGGAGCGTCACCGCAATGTCTTTTTATTAGTTGATAAGTCGATACATCTCTTCACACGACCTTTCGGTTCGTGCAGAATAGGAAACCTTTCAGTTCGTGGGGGATAAGAAAATACAGGAACAATGAAAATACAAAATGCCAATCCGGCGGCTTACATCCCTTATTCCAGAGTCTCTTGGCACTCAAGACATTCCAAGGCTCCACGTTTCTCATGCCTTGGATCGGGAACCAAATAGAGTCGTTTTGTCTTATACCTGCAGCCCACTTCCAATCTTCATTGATTCTGATGTGCGGTTTGAATGTGTTCCAACTCAACCACAAGGATCTAACCAGGATCGATCCTTTGGGTGAGACCAGAATCAGAGAGAATAGGAGGGTGAGGATGTCGAGGTTTTTCCATCGAGGGTAGCCTACCAAAGTAATTGCATTTGTGTTTCTAAAAATTAATGTGGCCCAAGAGGAATCTCTATTGCACCATGTCTTAATCATCCATTTAGCCACGAGTTTATTGGCCATGCTGCCAATGTCCATAATACCAAGACCTCCATTCTCCTTTCGGCTAGTGCATATGGACCATTTGGTCTTAGGCACCCCCCTCCTGTTATGGTCCCCATGAGAATAATAATTATTGTATCAACTTTGAGCACATCGAATATAACTTCATGATTAATGACGATAAAACTCTAGAAAATGATACCACTAGTGAACAAGGCAACTCTAAAGGCTATTGCACAAGTAAAGAAGGCAACCCGCATTTGAAAGCTCAATACTTAGAGACTATTCTAGAAACTTATTCTCCAAGTAAGATGGAAGTATTTTTCTAGACTTCTCATGGAGGACCCCTATAAAAGAAAGTTTTATCTCCAAGAAACTTACGAAAACTAGAGAAAAAAATCTTTGATTCGAAAATCCTAACCATGTTGGAAATGATTGTCCTCTCACTTAATTTTCGTAGGCTCCGAGATCTATCACAAGTCTCAATCATAGGACAATCCTTGAAAGATGAAAGTCTAAACCTAGATTTCATTTTCCCTCAAGGGGTTAATGTTGTAGATGCACACCCTCTTGAAGATACTTTTATCTAATAAGAATAACTATTTATTTGTCTAGGTTGCATGCTCACGGTAGTGGTGAAACTATGCAGGAGATTGAGAACTGAATGTCGTCATTTTTCTTAGGCTCATCATATGATGCCCAACATAGATGTGTTGTTGTGAGGATTTGTGGGAAGAAAAACCATTTTCTTAGGTCTCATGCTATGCCCCAAGCTCGTAGCAAGAGAGAAGTTAGTCTTGGCTCTCCCTTGACTCCTTGCCCTCAAATGTGATCCTTATGGGGGACTTCACCATGCTGCAAGTGCTCTCTTATTATTATTTTTTTCAAATGTAAGTTCAAGAATAGCCTACTCTCCCAAACGTTAATTGATAGAAAAGACAACTCCACAAGTGAACGGGCCTAGCACTCATGGGATCCCCCAAATCCCACAAAGTAGGGGATACTTAAAACTTTCTACAAAACATTGCAAAGAAGGTTGATTACCCTTTTTCCCCTTAATCGGGGGCCCACTTTCTTTTAACCTTGTTACTCTTGAGGAAAAGCACTCTATGATGTCTAAAAGATGGGGGCTTCATATAATTGGAAATTCTTTTGCCTAAAAGGAAAAGATATTTTTTGATTTACCATTCTATAGGAGGGCTACCAAAGTTGGCAGCACAACTCTCTTTCTAGATCTTCCAGAGGGTCGCATCTCGTATAGCATTCCATAGTGATGAGGAACAACCAATTGCTTCACCCAATAACAAGTGCTTCCAATGGATTTGTCCCTGTAGCAACATGATTCTCCCAAGGGCCTAGTAGATTGACATTGACTTGGGGCAGGAAATGAAGAGGTGTCCCATGGCCTCATTGTCGTGAAGGCATCCTTTACACCATAGAGGGGCTCCACAAAATTTTTTTAGCATTTACATGGGTCCAAATTCCCTTGTGGAGGATTTTCTGCATAAGAACTGATTTTTTAACCTCCATGCGAGGATGCCAAAAAGAATGGAGCTTAAAATTCCACCTAAAACTCAACCAATCAAGACACCATCTCCTATTAAGTAGGACATGAAAGTACAAATATCTCTTGACTCTTGTAATTTTATTAGGATTGTTTCCTTTCTTCCATCTAAAGTCCTTGTTTCACCTCTCCATTAATAGAACATATGTCCCATTCTAGCAACAATGATTTTTATGAGCCTCTAAAGGAAAGAAAACATCTTCAAGTTCCCTATCCAAAGACGAGTTAACCCAATTGTTGCTTAAATATTAATTCAATAAGTCACGAATCAATCATATACAAACAATATAAGCCAAACTTACCATGAGATCCAAAGATATCTGAGAAAAAATATGAATAGTAAAGCATGATTCTCTAAAAACATGACTTTTTGAGAATATATGGCTTGAAACTTGAAATGATCATAACTCCTTGGATATAACACCAAAATGAGTGATTCAAGTGCCTAATCCATGCCATTTTTCATGTGAAAACCAAATAGAGTATTGACTAAAACCAAATGGAGTGGCCACTTCAAAATAGATGACTTTCTCTAAACCAAGAAAATATATCCACACATACAAATAAACTCAATAGGGATCTCACAAACAAGTCTTTACTCACTCTAGAACTAAATTATCAACCAATAAAGCACACTTCAAGTCACACAAAACATCATATAGAGGCACACAATGAAGAAGGAGATGAGAACCTTTATTCTCAATGAAGGAAGTATACAAATGAAATTGTGTCATCGAATTCTTCTTTACATTGACTTATTTGATACTTCCAAAATGAACTACTTCCTCAGCTTCTAGACTCCTAAGCTACCATCTATGGTTATCTGATGACCTTTCAACTTTGTACATAGCTTCATGATAACTCAAGGAAGAGTCTGAATCCTAAGTTTTACAAACTTTAGAGTTTTCTAACTCTATTTTTTGGCTATTTACAAAGAGAAAATATCTTTATACAGATATTGTGAAAGTCTTACTTCAACATTCTACCCCTCCTAAACCTTATGATGTCCTCGTTAAAACTTATGTACAATTTTTGGCTATCCTTTTTTATTGTTTTTTCTTTCTATTGTACATGTGTTCAAGCTTGATATATTTTGGCCCTTCTTTCGAGTTAATATCATTAATCAGCTCTATCATGGCCTTTCTCTAGTTGAGTGATGCATTTGGAACATCTATTGTATTCTTGCTCTGATATTCGAAAAAAAATGCTTTCATATGCTACAATTTTCACCTTAGGTCTCAGAGAAATTTTACCTAAAATCTATATTTCCTATTCAAAAAATCGAGTGCTAAAAGCACCTTCAAAGGTTTGAACATATATGGTTTGCATAGATATAACTCTTGTGAAGTGTGCCATCAAAGAGTGTTTTTCTAGTGCTTCACTTAAATAAAAAATTAATATTTATCTTGCTAAGTGAAATCCCAAAACTCCATGGTTCTGACAATGACTATGTAAAAGACTCTAGGCAAGCTTTCATCATTTTAAGAATGCAGATTTGTACAATGAGGGTGTAGTCCTAGATGTGTGAATGATATTCAACATGTAGGTGTTTGTAGGCCATCCTCCCCTTCGTGGACCTACTAACTTCACAAAATTTAGCCAGGTCTTTGGGATCTGCCCACTTCTTCTTCTTTCCAAAAATCCAAGCTAGTCTCTCTGTCTTCCACATAGATAGTATGCAAGATTTAACTGCAAGCTTATCAGTGGCTCTGTCCATACATGCATGCATTCTTTATGTTCTACCAAAAATTCTCTTCATCTCGGATTCGCCTTATAAAAAAACTCCTTTGTTAGCACAAAATGCATATTTGAGCTCTCCAAACATGCATTTGTTCCTTTACGAGTATACTACTATGATATTCTATTATCTAATCTCCTAAGTAATGTAAGGCCACATCCAAGATGTCAAAATTGGACACCATCTATAGAGGCTTTTTGATTTTATGTAGTAAAAATCTTATGATTTTGGCATCATATCTATCATAAAACTCTTGAAGGCACCTCATTCTATTGTCTCTATCAGTTACTAATGTATAAAATGATGATTCCACCTTCTCATCTATAGCATCAAATTTTTCATGCATCACTAGCTCTTCAACTCCAATTGATGTACCTCTAACTAGAATGTTTCTTTGTTCTTCAAACCTTGGTACTTCCTCTTTGACTTTCTCTTTAATCAGCTTCATCAAATTGTTGAATTTTCTTTCCCATGCATCCATCTCCTATGAGTCATTCTTCATATTTAGAGCATAATTTTCCATTTGTTTGACCATTTTTTCTCTACATTTTGTATACTCTTTGTAATTTCTCTTTCCTTCAATAATACCTCTCTCTATTTTTGTTCTTGATTATCTTTTATCTCTATATTATCTTTGAGCTTTTGATTCTCTTTTTTCAACTCCTCCAATTCTTTTTCCAGCTTCCTTACTCTTTCTGACTCCTCATTGCTCTCTATAGTTGTATTACTATCTAGATCTAGCATTGATAATAATTCTTTGTTCTGCTCTTTAACCTTCTTGAAGCAAGAATATAAAATACTAGATTTCCTTTTTGGTACTTTATCTCTTTATCCTTCTCCATAATTTCATCATCTTTTTGCTGTAGCTTCTCTTGTTGACTTTGCAATTCTGCATCTTTTCTCTATATCACTTCTTGTTGCAGATGTATCTCTTTTTCCTTGCAAGTAATAGTTATTTTGCCTCATGAACTTTCTTTTTCTTGTTTTTCTTTTCTTCCTTCATGATTTTGATCTCAACATGGTCTAGTACTTCATGAGTCATCTTTATGATCTCATCTTGGAGATAAGCATTATTTTCTAAGAGAGCTTTATTTTCCTCTTGAATCTTCAAAGCTTTTTCTTGACTCTACAATTGTTCCTTTATCTACTTCTTTTATCTTCTTTCATTCTAAGTCCTACCAAAATATCCATTCTTGATCCTTGAGAGAAATATTTCATTTGATTGTGCAAGAAGTCTTTTATTTCCAAGAGTTGTTCCTCATGTTTTTCTAGATCTTTTATATAAATATCCAAAGTTTTGAGTTCTCACTTTGTTCATCTGGTTTTTGTTCTGAGGACTCTCTAACTACTAGTACCTAATATTCTTTTCCTTTTTCCCTACTTTGTTCTGCACTACTTTCTTGAACCCTAATTTATTCCATTTCTTGCTCTAGTCACGTTGTTTCTTCTTGATCTTCTTCAAAGATCCTCTACTTCTTGTTTTTCTTGGATTATCTCTTCGAGAGTGAACTCTAGGCTTTCATCTGCTACAATCCTTATTCTGGGATTGTCTTCGCTCTCTATGTTGTTATCTTCTATCTGCTGATGTTGTATGTATTCTTTGTCTTCCTTTATAGTATCTTTGAGTAAGTTAAGAAGATCAGTAAGTACTTCTTCTATGCCCACTTTTGTGCGTCCTTTTCTTTTGTTGTATTCTCTCATCTTTTATTCTTATTGTTTCCTCTTTACAATCTTCTTTTGTTGCTTCTTCCAATGCTTCTACCTCCTCCATGACAACATCTTCCTCTCTATTCTTTGTAGTAGTTAAAACCACTATTTATTAATTATCATACTTCTTTAGGACTTTTTTGGTGAGATGACTGCACCATGTGAGAACTTCATGAAAATCCTCACTTGTTCTATAGTCCAAAGTGGTTATAACCATTTTTTGATATTATTCTTCATCATCCTTTTGGTTTATTTGGGCTTCTTGTAACTCAAATCCCATGGAGGCATCAAAGAAGTCATCAATATCACCCTATTCTTCTGATTCCTTCAACTTTTATATATCACATTCCTTCAACTATTTGACTTCATCTAAAGAGAAGTATATGTATTGAAGTAAGTGATAATCTTGTACTTCCTGATCATCGTCTTCAAACAACTCTTCTTCTTTAGGAGGTTGAGGTACACAACTTAATTGATCCATCTAGTGGACCAACATTGATTGTCCTTCTAATAAGTCACGTGGGGGTTCTAGCAATAGAGGTGGTGGTTGCTCATACTGTCCTTATCCCCATGCCTTTTCCTATTGTTTTAAATAATGTTTATTCTCTTATCTTCTTGTACTCCTTCCACTACTTCCTTATCCTTGGTGATTTTGATTGTCTTCACCTTCTTTGGTACTATGTTTCTCTGGTCTTTGGCCATGAACAACATACCAAACAATTTCTTTACTTCCTCTCTCTCTTCACAAGTGGCCTCTATCTTTGAGCTCATTAAACTCTCATGGAGTTTTTCATATACTTCTAATTCTTCTTAGGTTGGATGATTATTCTTTGCTTTGTACCGATTACTACATATTTGATTGTGTAAATTGCTCTAAAACTCATGATTGGTCTAAGAGGCTTTGCATCTCTCCTTATAGGTTTTTTGGTCCTTTGCCATAGGTCACATCCTTTCACAAACAATTGTACATCTTATTGTTGAGTAGGCGGCGACAATCAAGCATATATGATTAATTTAGCAGTTCTTTCATCTGAATAAATTTTGAATGCTGCTCCAACATGTGCTAATTGAAGACTTTTAACATATTCACCTTCATGAATGCATATTCTCAAATATCCATCTTTTCCTCTTTTGGGCAATTATTCTCGGTTGCACAATTTTGATCATGTTGAAGGACACTAGTTCATAACCTTCTGAATCACACATCTTCGCTAAAGTTTGTTCACTTGCAGCTACTTCTAAAGTTGCTAGTATTTGATCCCAACCATATGGTTCAAAATATATATATCTTGGATCTTCAACTATTCACCCCAACTTACATTCTTCCTTGATGAACTTATACATTCCTCCATTTTTTGGTTTATACAACTTGATTTGAGCTAAATCATCAAATTTTAAATTTCAAATTGTGTTTGATGCTAATGATGTGTTTCCTATTTGATGTACTCTTTTCCAATCCCTTAGTGACATATCATGATCTGTATTATTTTTCAAATTTACCATGGTGATGTTATTTTCATGTTGAAGGTTTACATAGTCACTGTCCCAATCTTGAACCACTTCAAGTTGTATTAGAAATGGTCTTCCAAGTATAATGTCAAATGTATTTGACTTTAGGAATTCCACTACAGCCAATGTAAGCTTAAAGCTGATTCCACATGCCTTGAGGTCAATCCATTCTAATAACCCCATTGGATATTCCATATGTCCATCGGCTAGCTGAATTCTTAACTTTGTTGGTTTTAATTTAGGTTTACCCCATTTTTCCCAAATTTCTTTTGTGATAATACCTACTCCAAATCCACTATCCAAGATAGCTTGCACATTATGTCCTTGGAATTCCAAATTTAGGGTTATATTTCCTTCTTCACCTTCACAGTATCCTCGTATTTTTTCCAAAGGCACTTGCACTTGTATTGTCTCTTCTTTCCCTGAGTTATGTCCTTTTTTCTTTTTTGATGAATCAATACAACACCTTCTCAATTTAGAGTGCATCCAATTCATTACTCTTTGGCATTTGATCATGCAATCTCATTTTCCTATAATTGACACTCTTATCATCTTTCGCTTCCTCATGCAAATCTTTTTCTCCCACTTCTATTATTCGTGGTATTTGTGCGTTATATTCTTTAGCTTTCTTTTCTCCCAGTTCTTTCCATACTACTTTGTTCCATAAATTTCTTCATTTGATCATCTAATATTCTTGTTTCTCTCATTACTTTATCCTTTTCCATGATATC
Source organism: Ceratopteris richardii (assembly GCA_020310875.1). NCBI lineage: Eukaryota > Viridiplantae > Streptophyta > Polypodiopsida > Polypodiales > Pteridaceae > Ceratopteris > Ceratopteris richardii. The sequence continues at coordinate 166,579,527 of CM035427.1, forward strand.
TTGTGCAGTTTCAATAAATGTTTTACACATTAAGAATCGTTTTTTCTCCTCTTTAGGTATGGGATATTCATTTTCTTGCTTTTCCATAGTTGTTCCTTCTTTTAATCTTGCTTGGTATTTTTTTGATAATGTTCTCATTTGTTTGGACACTGAAGGCTTCGCCAAAATAGATCCTTCTTTCCTTTCTTTTTCCTCCCTTTCTATTTGGCCCTTTTTTTCTTGTTCCTGCATCCATTTTTGCATTTTACCTTTTGCTTTCTCTTTTCTTTTCTTCCAAGAGTTTTTCTTCTTTCTCTCTTGCTTTTCTTCTTTGTTAGTCTCCTTATCACTTTGTATTTCTATATTTTTCAATGCTTGAGCTCTAGTGATTACCTAAACTTTTATTTCCCCTTCTAATTCATTACCACTCTCAAATGTTGACTCACAAGTTTGACTACTTGACTCCACAACATTTATTGATTTCAAAGAAGATGCAATAGTGATCTGTTTATGAGGGTTATTTGGACAATCTATGGTTAGGTGTTCTTTTCCACAATCTCTACAATAAACTTCCACCTTCAATATAGGAGGTTGAGGACAATCTCTTATGAAGTGATATGCCCCACACCTATAGCAAGTCCCCCTCTCAAAATTTATAAGGTTTTGTCCCCCCATGTTTCTTTGTGTTGGTACAAATTTGTTTAGTGAAAAACACAAATGTTGCAAGTTCCATCTCATAGTTCCCATTGTTGTTTTGATAAGCCATTATTTCTCTTTGTTGTGACCCCATGTATCATCTACATATCTCTCATTGTAAGATGTTGAGAATCTTTCTTTTGATTCATCTACATAGATTGATGTAGATGGAGTAATGGATCTTTCCAAATTTTCTTCTAAAGGTATGTATTTTACACGTAGAACATTTGTAGCCAAAGGAGTTTGTTGTCCTAAAATAGGTTGAGGTGTATCATGGGTTTGTTTTTCTTTTACCTAGTGAGTACTTTGATGGTTTATTCCTTCTCTTCCTCTTGATTATTGAATGGTACCCCTTCATTGTTCTAATTTCTTCCTGGATAAAAGAAATGTACAACTCTTTTGTCTCCCCGAAAGAATTTTCTAGGTTTTTGACAAAAGTTTGTGTGATGATCTCCCCCACAATTGAAACATTTGGCGTTTTTTCTTTGAGGATTTGATTTTTGGTTGCTCCATGATCAGCATGTTTTTTCGAGCAAGGGTGCAACAAAGAGGCCTTGGAGAGCTTTGAGAAAAATGCACCGAACTGGAGTTTCTAGAGACATTGTTTCATATCTATGTGACTTGAAGGCATATGGAAATACACGTAATATTTCCATGGGCAAATAAATACCTGCTAAAGTTGTGAGAAAGGGCTTGAACCAGATCTCACTATTTGCAACATTCTTGTCGATATGAATGCCAAGTGTGGTTCTCTTATGATATCACGTGGATTTCAAAAGAGTTTGGTATGCACCCCTTAGCACTAACTAGCTACACATCCTCTTCGAGAGGAAATTCTAGTTTTCCTCATCAATCAGTGCTAGTAAGAGTCAAGGGACTCTCATTGGTATACATTTGAGCCTCGTCCTTGGGGGAGAAATCAAAGGAAACCACTTGCCAAATTTGGAAAGGAGGGTTTCTGATTCTTGTTTGGTCGCTAACAAGGAGGCATAATAGAAAGGAAGGGAGAGGTACCACATCAAAGGGGAGTGGCCAGCTATGTATATTCATGTGATGGAGAAGTGATATTTGGGGGAGATCCATATCCTGTTTCACACCTGGATGTTTTAAGGGCCCCAGATCTTCCTCAGACAAATCTGGGGGGATGCACGTTTTTCATCTTGGTAAGCTTGTTAAACAAGAGGGAAGATTTGGGTAGGGAAGGGGATCGAGCAGTGCTAAGAAGGATGCATGGAAGTGGAGATCTAGAGGGGAAGTTGTTGCATTGAGGAAGCTCTCTTCATTTTGAAGAATAGAAGGCAATTCATCAAGAGGTGAATCTTTGAGCCTGGTCGAGGAAGGACTTGAAAAATATGTGGAGGTGTGCAACCAGGCATTAACACAGAGAGTGTTTGCACACGTGTACGAATGCATACGTTATTGTTATTTTAGCCATGTATAACTTTATGTATGAAGCAATACTAATGCAGGCGTTTAAATTAACTCTGATGAGAATGGAGTTTCATCTCGAAAGACATCAATTGAATTCATAAGTTTGCCGATGTGTGTACTTCAAAATTGAGCTATTGTTGGCATAGCTCTTCAAATGAGAAAATTGTGTGAGAGAGAGTGTGTGTGTGACAGAGAGAAGGTGAGAGAGAGTGAGAAAGAGAGTATGAGAGTGAATGAGAGAGTGTGAGAGAGAATGAGAGAGAAAAAGAGAGACTATGAGAGAGAGAGTGTGTGAGAGAGAGTGAGAAAGTGAGAGAGAGTGTGTGAGAGAGAGTGAGAGAGAGAAAGAGAGAATGAGAGAGATGTGAAGAGATGGATAGGTATGTGCTTGAAGATGAAGAGGTGTTGCAAAATCCTTGATCTACACCAGTCAAATGAACTCCAAGAGTATATGATGGGCCCTTTTAGCTTGCCAATGGATGTATTAGACACCCTATGTACCTTGGAAGATCACTCTCAAAAAGATAGATCAAAACAGATAAGTTGGAATTAGCTCAGAGGTGAAAACTTGCTATTCTTGGTTCATACACCTGTCCAGTGTTTTACATAATTCTCTAAGCACAGCAGCAATTAGCTTAATTCCTCTTGGGGAACTCTAGGTAAATTAAAGAGCTAACTTTCAAGAGTAATCTCATCAAAAATAATAAACCACACACTGAGAATGAGTTTTAACAAGTGATGATATCATCCCGATTTTCACTGGCTGCTACAGTTTGAGACCAGTGAGCAGAAAAATGAACATAAATCAAAATGTAGGAATCCAATGATTATGAAATTTTGTATGGTTATACTAGACAGTAATTTGAATCCAAGAAGCTTTAAATTACTGCATTTGGATAAGTAACCACTGAGAAATGGATCTGATAAGGTGAGTTAAAAAATCGGGTACCTGACAGAGAAGTGAAGATGAACAGACCCTGTTGACTTCAAATGAACATAACTGAAGATTGCAACATCCAAATGACATGAACATTTGTGAGCATATAGTAGACTTATAGAGCCAACTTTACCAAGTTCAATCACTGAAAATGATGTACCAAGCTCAGAGAAACAATCTCTGCAATCTGACTAAGAAAACTGAGAGTAATGGCAGTGAGTAGTACACTTCACAAGAACATGGAAATATGAACCCAAATAATCATGAAAATGAAAGTATATTGCTTGTACAATACAATGGACTTACTGATACATATGTGTGGCTTGTAATCACACCTTGATATGGCATAAATCTCAGCTCTTGGAGGTCTTCACATAGGTCTCTCTAACCAAGACTAAAACTGCCATCTATTTATAGTTGAGTTTGGGAGGCTAACTTCCCTCAATCACTCTCCAATCAATGAATGATTGATTTGATTCTCTACCTACCACAAATCACGAATTCGTGGCTCCTCTTTCCCTTTTTGATCATGTGGACTCAACCACTTAAGATTCTCTTACTTTTACATTAAGTAAACTCTTCAAAAAGTTACAAGAGGTAGTTCACAAGTGAACTTTACATAGTCTTCTTTTTAAAGCTTCTTCTAAGACTTTGTGAGACTCAAGCCAATACTTAGGCTTGTCATAGACTTGCTCCAACAGCTCCCCCTCAAGCCAAGTATGCTTGAGGTCTTCAATCTTCCAAGATTACCTGCAAACCAATCATAGCCTTGAATTTGCAAAGCTTTGTACCATCCAATGCTTTGGTTAGAATATCTGCACATTGTTGATGAGTGGACACATATGATATTTGAATCTCTTTGCTTAGAACCTTCTCGCGTACATAGTGATAATGAACTTCAATATGTTTAGTCCTTGCATGAAAAATAGGATTAGCAGCCAAATGAATAGAACTCATATTGTCACAAAAAATAGTTGGAGTTCCAAACTCCAATCCAAGATCTTTGAATAATGTCTTCATCCACATAGCTTCTTGAGTAGCTATGGCAAGACCTCTATATTCAGCTTCAGTAGAAGAGAGAGCAACTGTGGGGTGCTTCTTGGATGACCATGAAATAAGCTTTGAACCTGCAAAGGTAAGATAACCTGATGTGCTCCCTCTATCATCTTTGGAGCCAGCCCAATCTGCATCAGAAAATAGCTTCAAACCTAAATCAGATACATAAGGATAATAAATTCCTTCATTTATGGTTCCTTTGAGATACTTGAGAATCCTTTTGGCAGCATCTATATGTGGTTTCCTTGGTGTGTGCATAAATTGACTTAGCACACTCACATTGTAACATATATCTACTCTTGTCAATGTGGCATAGTTGAGACTACCCACTAGATTTTGATATGATGTGATGTCCTCTATGAGTTCACCTTCATGTGAGCTCAATTTGTGATTGACCTCCATTGGAGTACCTGCAATCTTACAATCTTGCATCTTGAATTTTGCTAACATGTCCTTAATGTACTTTCTTTGAGTGAGAAACAAACCATGATCTTTGTAGACAACTTACAAACATAGGAAGTAGGTAAGTGAACCCAAATCACTTATCTTGAACTCTTCTCTCATCTGATCTTTGATCTTCTTCATACCATCTGCATCATTTCCTGTCAATATAACATCATCTACATATACACATAGGTAGATGACCTCAGAGTTACTCTTTTTAATAAAGAGTGAAGGATCTGCCTTGCTTGGTTGAAAGCCTTTGTCCTAAAAGAATGAAACAAGCCTGAAATTCGAAGCTCTTGGGGCTTGCTTGAGACCATACAATGCTTTGTTAAGTTTACACACATAATTAGGATAAACTTGATTCTCAAAACCAGGTGGTTGTGCCATATATACCTCTTCTGTTATCCAACCATTCAAGAATGCATTCTTTACATCTAGTTGAAGTATCTTCCAATTCTTGGAAGAGGCAATACTAAGCAAAACCCTAATAGTAGGCATCTTTGCCACAAGAGAGAAAGTCTCCTCATAATCAATTCCCTGAGTTTGTGCAAAGCCTTTTGCTACAAGCCTGGCTTATACCTGTTAATGGAACCATCAGAATTCTTCTTGAGTTTATAGACCCATCTTGAGCCTATTACCTTCATGGATGAAGTCTTGGGCACCAAATCCCAAGTTTTATTTTCCTCAAGTGCTTCAATCTCTTCGTTCATTGCATGCTTCCATTTTGTTTTACTTTGGCCTCTTCAAATGATGATGGCTCCTCTTGGTTTATGTCCTGTGCTATGTAGATAGAATGTTTAGTTACTAATGAGGTGTCAAACCCATACCTTTCTGGTTTTTTCTTTTCTCTCATAGATCTTCTTAGGCCATGATGTGATGATTCTGCCTCATGTCCAAGTTCCTGCAATTTTTCTTTACCTTTAGACTTCCATGCTTTGATCTTTTCCATATGAGATTCTTCATCATCCTCTGAGGTGTCTTGTTCTTCAATCTTTGGTTGTTCTCTACCAAGCTTTGGAAAATCTTCTTCAAGATCATATGGTAAATTGACCTTCCTGCATGAATCTTCATACCATGAATTGTTCTCATCAAAAACTACATCTCTGCTTACCAAGAATCCTTTGTTGGTAGGGTTGTATAACCTGTAGCCCTTTTGGTTGTTGTCATATCCAATAAATACACTCATTTCTGCCTTTGGATCCATCTTGCCTCTAACCTGTGAAGGAACATGAGCAAAAGCAATACATCCAAAAATTTTACAATGATCTAAGTTTGGTCTTCTTCCATTCCAAGCCTCATATGGAGTCATCCCATCAAGGGATTTTGAAGGCAACCTGTTAATCAAGTAAGTGGTTGTAGATACAGCCTCAGCCCATAAGTAATTAGGTAAATGCTTTTCATTTAACATAGACCTTGCAGCTTCAACAATTGTCCTATTCCTCCTTTCTGCCACTCCATTTTGCTCAAGAGTGTACCTTGTAGTTACCTCTCTTTTGATTCCTCTTTCTTGAAGAAAAGAAACAAACTCATGGGAGAAGTATTCTCCCCCTCCATCTGACCTTAGCCTTTTTAGTGATTTACCTGTTTGGTTCTCCACAAGAGCCAAATATCTTTTGAAACATGAAAAAACTTCATCTTTGTGTTTCATAAAGAATAAGATAGTCCATCTGCTGCAATCATCAATAAAGGAGACATAATACCTTGATCCAGATATTGAAGCTTCCTTGCTAGGTCCCCATACATCTGTATGAACCAACTCCAAGAGATCTCCATGCATATAACCTTTCTTCATGAATGGTAACCTGTGAGACTTTCCAAATTGACATGCACTACACTTATAAATCATATGCTGTTTTGACAAATTAGGGATTCCAAGTACACTTTGGTCCCTGCAAATTTGCTTTAATGACCTTTCACCAATATGTGCTAACCTTTTGTGCCATACTTCCAATTCTGTGAGTGTCTGACTACCATAATTAAAGAGAGCAATGTTTCTAGTGTCTTGTAATTCAAATGTGAACAATCTACCTGTCTTTTCACCTTTTGCAATTTTTCTGAATCCTTGACTTGGATCTTCAACAAATGCTCCTACTTTTGTGAACCTGACTTGCAACCCTTTCTCTACTATCTGCCCAACACTTATCAAATTCTTTGTAATGGTAGGGACATAGAGTACCTTACTGAGTAGGTTGATGTTTCCATCAGGTGCTTTGACATTGCCTATTTTCTCCACAGGATGTCTTGTGTCATCTCCTATTTGTACCTCATGCTTATTCCTTGGATCTTCTAAATCTGATAGGAGTGCCACATTTCCTGCCACATGATTTGAACAACCTGAATCTATGTAGAAAACATGCTCATCAGATTTACCTTGTGGCATAGCCATGTTCATGATCAATAATGAATCCTCTTTGTTTGAGTCTTCTGTGTAGTTATTGTAGTCTCTCCTTCCTTTGTAGCCTCCTTGATAGTTTGAATGATTGTAGTTGTTGTAGTTGCCATGATAATTGTTGAATCTTCCTCTTGAGTAGCCATAACTTCCTCTATTGTATCCTCTGCCTCTTTGATTCCTGGAATTCCTAAAGCAATTTTCAGTTGTATGATTAGTTAATCCACAAATAGAACATGAGTTGGAGTCTTGGGATCTCCCCCTACCTTCTCTACCTCCTCTTCCTCTACCTCTGCCATGTCTTCCTCTACCTGCATAGTTAGCTTGATATGTACCTGCTTCATCATCCACTTTCTTTGCCTTTCCTTTGTTATCTTTGGACTTGCTTTTATTAGTGTATAAAGCTGAAGATTGATTACCTTTAGAGCTTTCTCCATTTTTGATAAGATTTGCCTCTTTAGTAAGTAGTTGTCCAATGAGTGTATTGAAATCAGGTACATGCATGTCCATGTACAAATCCATAGCTGTGGTGAATGCTTCCCACTTGTCATCTGCCTTCAAGCCATTGATGACCTGCCTTAAAATTTGCTCTTCATCTATTACCTCCCCAATGCTTCCCAACTGATATGCTTTGTCCTTGAGCTTTGTGACAAAATCAGTCACATTTTGTTTGGGAGGCTTCTTAAGAGTTGTGAGATCCAGCCATAGTTGATGCTTCATAGCTTTAGTACTTGAAGAAAAGAAAGCTTCAAGTGCATCCCACACTTCCTGAGATGTCTTACAACTTCTAATGTGAGGCAACAAAAAATCTGAGATAGAGTTGAGGAGATAAGACCTTGCAAGTGCATCCTTGGAGCACCATGTGCTCAATCTTTCTTGCTCTTCTTGTGTTGGTTGACTTTTGTTCCTGAAACTTGGCATAACTTCATCTCCAGCCACATAACCATATAAGCTTCTACCTTGGAGATAAGCTTCCATCCTTCATGACCAAGCTGAGTAATTACCTCTGTCCAATTTTTCAATTGATGAAGGAAATCCATCTGCCATGTTGTCCAACCTTGCTCTGATACCACTGTGAAGAGATGGATAGGTATGTGCTTGAAGATGACGAGGTGTTGCAAAATCCTTGTTCTACACCAACAAAATAAACTCTAGGAGTATATGGTGGGCCCTTTTAGCTTGCCAATGTATGTATTAGACACCCTATGTACCTTGGAAGATCACTCTCAAAAAGATAGATCAAAACAGATAAGTTGGAGTTAGCTCAGAGGTGAAAACTTGCTATTCTTGGTTCATACATCTGTCCAGTGTTTTACATAATTCTCTGAGCATAGCAGCAATTAGCTTAATTCCTCTTGGGGAACTCTAGGTAGCTTAAAGAGCTAACTTTCAAAAGTAATCTCATCAAAAGTAATAAACCACACACTGAGAATGAGTTTTAACAAGTAATGACATCATCCCGATTTTCACGGGCTGCTACAATTTGAGACCAGTGAGCAGAAACATGAACATAACTCAAAGTTTAGGAATTCAATGATTATGAAAATTTGTATGGTTATACTAGACAGTAAGTTGAATCCAAAAAGCTTTAAATCACTGAATTTGGATAAGTAAACACTAAGAAATGGCTCTCACAAGGTGAGTTAAAAAATTGGGTACCTAACAGAGAAGTGAAGATGAACAGACCCTATTGACTTCAAATGAACATAACTGAAGATTGCAACATTCAAATGACATGAAAATTTGTGAGCATATAGTAGATTTATAGAGCTAACTTTATCAAGTTAAATCACTGAAAATGATGTACCAAGCTTAGAGAAACAATCTGTGCAATCTGACTGAGAAAGCTGAGAGTAATGGCAGTGAGTAGTACACTTCACAGGAACATGGAAATATGAACCCAAATGATCATGAAAATGAAAGTATATTGCTTGTACAATACAATGGACTTACTGATACATATGTGTGCCTTGTAATCACACCTTGATATGGCATAAAGATCAGCTCTTGGAGGTCTTCACATAGGTCTCTCTAACCACGACTAAAACTGCCATCTATTTATAGTTGAGTTTGGGAGGCTAACTTCCCTCAATCACTCTCCAATCAATCAATGATTGATTTGATTCTCTACCTACCACAAATCACGAATTCGTGGCTCCTCTTTCCCTTTTTGATCATGTGGACTCAACCACTTAAGGTTCTCTTACTTTTACATTAAGTAAACTCTTCAAAAAATTACAAGAGGTAGTTCACAAGTGAACTTTACATAGTCTTCTTTTTAAAGCTCTTTCTAAGACTTTGTGAGACTCAAGCCAATACTTAGGCTTGTCATAGACTTGCTCCAACACGAGAGAGTGTGTGTGTGAGAGAGAGTGAGAGAGAGTGTGTGTGTGTGTGAGAGAGAGAGATGCTCATTATAGAAGAAGCCTATATGACCTTGCCCCATTTCATGACTTGATAAATCACTTACACAAGAATTTGACTCACTTACTCTAGAATTTGATGACTCACTTAGTCAAGAATGTGATGAACCATAATGGTAAATGTTGGTGCATGACAATCATCAATTGAAGGTTTATGAAGAAATGAAGTCAAGGAATTGAGAAGAGAACAAATTCAGAAGCTTGGAGGAAGGACATACTCAGAAATTCAAATCTATGTACACATATGTACATTAGTTCACATATAGGTGACTCACACTTTTGATGAGTCATAAGTTTGTATATATTTGCCTATAAATGTTTTGAAAAAGTCGGGGCATGAGAGACTGAGAATAGGAAGAGAGAAATCAGTTGTAGAAAGTGTCATTGGACACATGAAAGTTAGGGTGAAGTCATATCTTCAATGTAGTTGTAAATTTTCTGAGAAATCAAGAAAATCTTGCGCCCGATGTTTTGCTTTTTACTACTTCTGTAGTTAATCTTTTGAGAAATCCTTCTGAACATATCTAAGTCCATAGTTAATCAATCTATGGCTAGAATTTGAGAGTCTAATTGTCATCAGGTTTAGAGAATTTTGCATAGGAACATTCATATGTGATGATGTTCTGAGAGTCGACAAAAATTGGCACAGATTTCATGTTCAGAGAAATGAACATTGCTCAGTGTATGGTGTAAAGTTTTACACAAGTGAGAGCTTAAAATCTAAGTTGGAAGGTAAGCCATCTATGGCTAAAAGATCTTGATCAAACGGGTTCGACATTGGGAGAACTATAGCTAAGAAGTTACAGGTGTCAAAGTCGCTACTGCAGAGAAGGTGTTCTACACATAGGCAAATTGTTTGTATGATTTCTCACATTATACTGAATCATTTGCAGAGATTTAAGTTGGAAAAGATGCACAACCTTAAGGCGAAGCATTGTGCAAATTTTTGTTAAAAACTTTACAGGATTGATTAGTCAATGAGTGATTAATCTGCAGCAGACTTTTCAGAGAAGTGATTTCTTCACAGTTAGTCAACTTCTTGGTAATGTGTTAGTGGATTTCCAAAATTATGTGGAGTCTAGAGTTATTCTTGGTCTAGAGGTGGTCTAATATCAAGGATAGCTTGTTCTTTTGGAGATTAATACTCTCCATCAGTGGTATCAGAGCAGGTTGTATCAAAATTAAGGAAAGGGAGACTCCGACTGCTGCAGACGTACAAGTTCTACATTTCGAAGGTTCAGAAGGATAAAGTGTTGAAGAAAGATTGAAGGGAGACACGCAAAGATTATCAAAAGAATCAGAAGAATCAATACTCGAAGTTAAGGTACATTTATTCCTTGTAAAGTCTAAAGTTTGAGGCTACAGGTGAAGCAAGGATGGGAGATAGTCTCCAAATTGAAAAGTTGGATAGAGAGAACTATCCAGCTTGGTCTATGAGAATGGAAGCTCATCTGATGAGCAAAGATTTGATAGCATAAATTACAGGTGAAGAAGAGAAGCCTCAGTTCAGAGATCCTAGTGTTCCAACTAGGGAAGAATTGTCAGATCTAAAGAATTGGATGAAGAAGGATGCTCAAGCAAGGAGCATAATCTACATGGCAGTCAATGACTATTTGCTTCCTCACATTAGAGGACTTGAAAGTGCAAGTGACATTTGGAATGCTTTGGAAGAGCATTTCCAAAACACAACCAAATCAAGGAAGGCTTCACTATGGGCAGAATTTACTACTTTCAAAAAGAAGGCCTCACAATCAATCTCTGATTATGTGACAAAGATGAAGGACATTGCAGATTCTCTAGGTGCAGTGGATGAAGATATTGAAGAAGATAAATTGGTAAGACAAATTCTCACAGGGCTAAGAGGAGATGAGAAGTGGAAGCCTTTTATTTTATCTACAGAACTTTCATTAGATCACTTTACTCCTGATTTGAATCAATTGTTAGGTCATATGCTAACTTTTGAGAATGATATCAAAGGAGATGTTGATAAGAGTGCAGGTCATGCAATGTACTCTAAAGATAAGAAGAAAGCTAACAAAGGAAAGCAACAATCGGGTGAAGAAGAAGGTACTTCAAACCAAGCAAATTTCATAAGAGGAAAAGGAAATGGCAGAAGTAGAGGAAGAGGCAGAAACAACAAAGATAATGCAAGAGCTTGTTGAATATGTGGTAAGACCAATCATCTATCTCATGATTGTTGGCATAATAATCAGAACAATGGTAATTATCAGAACTTTAATCAAAGAGCAAGAGGTGGTAGATTTCAGAGAGGAAACTTCAGAGGTAGAGGTGGTAGGAATTCTTTTGGAAGAGGTGGAGGAAGAAGCTTCCAAAATCAATCCTATAATAACACCTACTACAACTATGCATCAGATCAGAAGGAGGATTCGACTCTCATTATGAATGCAACATATGAAACCTCACATGAGGATATGAGAGTGTTCTATATTGATTCAGGATGTAGTAATCACCAATGATGGAGTCTATGTTGAAGACCCTAGTCAAGGGTATAAACAGGTTGTTACAGGAAAGAAAGAAGGAAGGCTCTTCACATTGAAGGTACAAGGAAATGTTGGACATGCTATGTTTACATATGGAGAGCAGAAGGTGTCAGAATTGGATCTTTGGCACAAAAGACTTGGACACTTCAATGAAAGAGGTATCAAAGACATGATTAACAATGATTCAGTGCTTGGGTTGCCTAACATTGCAGGTCAACACATGACATACAGATGTGAGGCATGTCAATTAGGTAAGGCTCATAAGAAATCCTATTCCAAGCATGGGTTTATGTATTCAGAAAGACTTGAGTTGGTGCATACAGATGTGTGGGGTCCTTCAAAGGACTTTAGTATAAATGGTTCAAGATATTATGTCATATATGTTGATGATGCTACCAGATGGATCACAATTTATGTGATTAAAGAAAAATCAGAAGTGTTTAATACATTTAAACACTATCATGCATATGCAGAAAGAATTACAGGTCAAAAATTGAAGAGACTAAGGTCCGATGGAGGGGGAGAGTATTTTTCAAATGAATTCAATGATTACTTGTGGAATGCAGGTATAAAGAGAGAAGTTACTTGCAGGTACTCTCCTCAACAAAATGGGGTAGCAGAAAGAAGAAATAGGACTCTTGTTGAGTTTGCAAGGTCCATGATGAAAGAGAAGAATTGCCCAAATTATTTGTGGGCAAAGGCTGTAAATACAGCTACTTATTTGGTCAATAGATTGCCTTGTAAAGCTTTGCAAGGTATGACACCATATGAAGCTTGGTGGGATAAGAAACCTACCTTGGATCATTGCAGAATCTTTGGATGCTTGGCATATGCATATGTGCCATCTCAATTGAGGCATAAGTTGGAGCCTAAGGCAGAAAAGTATGTATTCATTGGTTATGATGATAAGCAAATGGGATACAGGTTGTGGAGTCCATCCACAAAGCAATTCCTTGTATCCAAGGATGTTACATTTGATGAGCAAGGTACTTGGTATGCAGGTAAATATAATGTACATACAGATGTTGAAGAAGTAGTGGATCAAAGGAAAGGTAAAGCAAAGATTCAATTACTTGATGAAAATGAGAATAATGAAGTGCAGGTTGAAGTTGAAGAGAGGCCAAGGTTTGATCCAGAATGTGATGAACCAGAGACTTCAAAAAGTGCAGAAGTTAGGAGGTCATCTAGGCACAAATGGCAACCTACAAGGTATAGCTATGACACCTCATTCTTGACTACTAAAGATTATGCTTATTTGGTAAAAACAGATGAAGATCCATCTACTTATGATGAAGCCAAAGGCAAGAGAAATTGGGAAGAAGCCATGCAAGAGGAGTATGATGCATTGATAGAGAATCAGACTTGGGATTTGGTTCCTAAACCTAATAGCCAGAAAATTATTGGATGTAAGTGGGTTTACAAAACAAAAAGATTTGCAGATGGAAGTGTGTCTAGGTACAAAGCTAGACTTGTTGTGAAAGGGTATGCACAAACATATGGAGTGGACTATGATGAGACTTATAGTCCTGTGGCAAAAATGACAACCATCAGAACTCTCATAGCAATTGCTGCTTGCAAAGGTTGGAAGTTATCTCAATTAGATGTTAAAAATGCTTTTTTGAATGGTTACATTTCAGATGAAGTTTACATGGAGCAACCAGATGGATTCAAAGATCAAGTGAATCCAAATTATGTGTGTAAGCTCAAGAGAGCTTTGTATGGGTTAAAGCAGGCCCCAAGGGCATGGAATTATAGGCTTGTAAAGTTCTTGAATGATCTTGGATTTCAAGCATCAAAGGCAGATAGTAGCTTGCTAGTCAAAGCAAGTGAAGATGGATTCATTTATGTTTGTATTTATGTTGATGACATAATACTTACAGGAACAGATGATAAAGGAATACAAATGATCAAGAAGCAGATGGAGAAAGAGTTCAAAATCAGTGATTTGGGGAACTTGTCATTCTTCTTAGGAATGGAGATTTTATATACTCAACATGGAGTATATGTGACCCAAGAAAGGTATCTTAAAAATTTGCTAACCAAATTTAAAATGGAAGATTGCAGGGTTGCACCTACACCATTGGAAGTGAACCATAAATTGTCTAGATTTGGAGGAGAAGAATTCAGAGACATGAAGCTATATCAAAGTTTGGTTGGTAGCTTGATTTATGCTACATTAACAAGGCCTGATTTGCCATATGCAGTTGGTGTGCTTTCACAATTTATGCATTGTCCTAGAAAGGAACATTGGATTGCAGGACAAAGAGTACTTAGGTACATCAAGGGTACACTCAGAGAAGGGTTGTACTATGGATTTACTTCTGATACTGATATATAGTGATGCAGATTGGGCAGGTAATGTGGATGATAGAAGATCAACACATGGATATTTGTGCTATGTAGGAGACAAATTGATTTCATGGTGTTCTAAGAAGCAACATACAGTTGCTTTGTCATCTACAGAAGCAGAATATAAAGGTATGGTGGAAGCTGCAAAGGAGGTAATTTGGCTAAAGACACTTACGAAGGTTTTTGATGTGATTCAAAGTACTCCTATTGTTTGTGGAGACAATATGAGTTCTTTATACTTGGCAGCTAATCCTGTGTTTCATGCTAGAACTAAGCATATTGAAATACAGTATCATTTTCTAAGAGAGAAGGTCATTGATAAGGAAATTGAAGTTATGCATACTCCTACAAAAGATCAACTTGCAAATATGATGACAAAGAGTCTAGATGGACCAAAGCTACAGAGATTCAAGGATATGGCAGGAATTAAGAAGATAGAGAAGAACCTCAATTAATGATTGAGGGGGAGCTGTTGGTGTATGACAATCATCAATTGAAGGTTTATGAAGAAATGAAGTCAAGGAATTGAGAAGAGAACAAATTCAGAAGCTTGGAGGAAGGACATACTCAGAAATTCAAATCTATGTACACATATGTACATTAGTTCACATATAGGTGACTCACACTTTTGATGAGTCATAAGTTTGTATATATTTGCCTATAAATGTTTTGAAAAAGTCGGGGCATGAGAGACTGAGAATAGGAAGAGAGAAATCAGTTGTAGAAAGTATCATTGGACACATGAAAGTTAGGTGAAGTCATATCTTCAATGTAGTTGTAAATTTTCTGAGAAATCAAGAAAATCTTGCGCCCGATGTTTTGCTGTCTGCTACTTCTGTAGTTAATCTTTTGAGAAATCCTTCTGAACATATCTAAGTCCGTAGTTAATCAATCTATGGCTAGAATTTGAGAGTCTAATTGTCATCAGGTTTAGAGAATTTTGCATAGGAACATTCATATGTGATGATGTTCTGAGAGTCGACAAAAACTGACGCAGATTTCATGTTCAGAGAAATGAACATTGCTCAGTGTATGGTGTAAAGTTTTACACAAGTGAGAGCTTAAAATCTAAGTTGGAAGGTAAGCCATCTATGGCTAAAAGATCTTGATCAAACGGGTTCGACATTGGGAGAACTATAGCTAAGAAGTTACAGGTGTCAAAGTCGCTACTGCAGAGAAGGTGTTCTACACATAGGTAAATTGTTTGTATGATTTCTCAGAGTATACTGAATCATTTGCAGAGATTTAAGTTCGAAAAGATGCGCAACCTTAAGGCGAAGCATTGTGCAAAGTTTTGTTAAAAACTTTACAGGATTGATTAGTCAATGAGTGATTAATCTGCAGCAGACTTTTCAGAGAAGTGATTTCTTCACAGTTAGTCAACTTCTTGGTAATGTGTTAGTGGATTTCCAAAATTATGTGGAGTCTAGAGTTATTCTTGGTCTAGAGGTGGTCTAATATCAAGGATAGCTTGTTCTTTTGGAGATTAACACTCTCCATCAGTAAATGACGTGCAACACAAGTACAAAGTAAGTTAACATATGCCTCCCTAACCTCATGAAAATATTAAAGTAAACATCATTTTCTTGGCACCCTATGTGCACCCCTAACTACAAGAGAACAAGGATTACGACCACCACATGCTAGAGAGATGACTCTCCTCCCAACCAAATGCCTCTTAGCTTTAATTCCTGACAAGAATTTTGCAATTTCAGGCACTATCTCTATTTTGATATTCTAGGTTTTAATCCCTTGACATGATCGTCTCACGATCTTGCCCTTAACCTTGGGAACTTGAAAACCTTTAATAGAATATCTCCAATCCTTTTTGCTAGGGTTTTCAAATGAAAACCAATCAGAATTCCAAGTTCTTGAATTTCTCAAATTCAAGTTCAATTGGTTATTCTTGACCAATTTTGTAGCGACAAGAGCTTTTAACTTCTTGTCTTTAGATTCCTTCTGTACTGATGCTTTTAGGTACCTATCCCGGCCGGGGCTTTTTACAGGAATCTCTCTACTGCTTAAGTCTAAGCATCCGCTCATGCTTTCTGGATTTGTACCAAAATCCCTTTAAGGATAGGCAAACACTTATGTTTTACCTTCCACAGACTTAAGTACCGTCTTCACGGTTGCAGACTACATACTTGGAATTACTTCACTCTGTTCAGACTAGGAACAGCTTACTTTTTCATAATTTTTCCATTCAATAAATGGAACTTGAGTGAATCATTCCCAAAAGGAATTTTATTGCCAATACTTGGGCAATCTATAAAGCAGTTCTAGTCGCACGTTCTTGGACAATCATGGCCAAGTTTTGATCAAGTCTGGTTGCTCCTTGCGACAAAAATAAAGACTTAGTCTTTATCTTTTAAGATCGCTTAAACTATCTTAAGCTTCTTTGCTTACCTGCAGGACTTTTAGAGATCTTTCCCTCAACTTAAGTCCAAGCATTTTCTAATGCTTTTCAGATTCCAAAGCTAAGAATCTTTGATATACCGTTAGGTATCACTTATTTGGACTTAAATACCAAAACTGGTGGTTAGGGATTTGCTGGGAGCTACTTACTATATAACTTTTCTTGAAAGATGCTAGTCTCACGTCTGGGGAGATTTTTCTTTCAAGAACTTTTTGATTCCTACCAAGGAATCAAGTAATACTAAGCTATAACTTGAATCAGAGATTCACCTTGGAATCTTTTGTTTTACAGTCTAATGATTCATCTTGGAATCGTTTCTTTTACTGGAAAGATCTTCAAAAGGAATTCTAGACTTTTGGATAAGACCAAGACTTAAGGCTTTGCTTGTCCAAAAGATAATTCTCATTTAACTAGTGAAATAGTTAATTAAACTCTTTCATTAGCTTATCTTTAGGAAATAGCTTAATTCCAAAGATTACTTGGCTTGGATCTCTTGTTTAAGCTTTTCTTATCTTAAAAACCACCAAGCATACTTTTCTTATCTTTAAAAAAGTGCTTTAACAAAGTCTCCATATTTGAAAACTTTCCACAAGCAAATAATGCTTAAAATTATTTACTTAATCTTATAAAAGATATTCTTGATTTTTATAAGATTCAAGGCTATACCTCTTGAAGATTAATTTTTAGGAAAGAACTTGTTTCCTAAATTGACTTTAGGAAATATCGTGATTTCCTAAGATATCTCTGTTTCAAAAATGAAAATGATTTGAATTATTTCATTAATTGTCATGTCTTTAGGAAATTACTTGATTCCTAAAGATCAACTAATATTGGTCTCTCATTTTTAAGCCTTGAATTAGCTTAAATAGAATCAAGCAAGTTTCCTTGAAAAGTTTCCGCGTCGATTGAAGACCTTGCATCATGCCTTGAGATGCATTTCTAGAAACTAACATCTATGAACACTAGAGTTCCAGGGATTCTAGAAGTTCAATACTTCTACTTATTTTCATCAATATTTGATGAATAATAAAGTATTAAATCTCCTAAAAATATTTTGGAACTTACAAGTTTCAACAGAAACTTCCTTACTTGGATGCATGAACATGAACATCCAAAAACAACTAAATCCTTGATAGTTGCTAAGAATATCTGGGTTTCTTCCCAAACTTAGACTCAGCATGCATGTTGGAAAGTAGCTCTATGGATACTAACTTTCAACTTGATTTCTATGGATAGTTGTTAAGAATATCTGGGTTTCTTCCCAAACTTAGACTCAGCATGCAAATGCATGTTCATGTATGCAAATGCCCATTCTTGGGTGCAAATGCATGTGAGTTCATGCAAGTGTAATGAACTTAAGCAAATCTTGAGCTTATTAGGTATGCAAACAAGCATCCATGCAAAAACAACTTGCTTGCTATTCTGACAAAAGGTATTTATTCAAGTGCGTGAACTGGAGAATTAACTACCTTTCCCAAGCAAGTGTGAACTTGATGTGCATAAGACATTCTTTTATGTACAAATAATCTTTTCATTTTTGTGCATGAATGGAAATAAAAATTTCAATTGCATACCTAAAACTGAAAAGTACTTGTATACTTTTATGTCATTTCAATACCGTCTTTAGCTCTCTAATTAGCTTTCATATTGAGATAACCATAATTGGACTACACTTTTAGTCCTAATTAATGCATCCTAAATGAAAGCATTCGAGCAAACATATATTAAAATGAAAACATAACTTGGAAAATACTTAGCTTTGATCAAAGCTTCGTCCTTCCCTTGATCCTTTGGAAGAGCTTCTCTTCAAAGACTTTGGTCCGAATTCAAAGTTGGTTTGACTTTGATCACCAAAAGCCTCCGGATCTTCCTCCACAGTTCCACTTCCTTCAGTCTTTACTCACAAAAAAGTACTTTCTTTGGTGCTTGTTTCTTTGGGTAAGGGAGAGTCCTCCAAAGACTCAATGGATCTCGACTTCCGGCTGCAACATTTGTGCTTCTGTTGTAATCCGAGTCCTCGAGGCCTCCCACTCTTCTACTGCACCATGAACATATCTTCATTAATTCTGTTCATTATAATGTGCTGAACGATGAAGGACGTTGGATACGAGACGTGCACCTTTCTAATAGGTAATGGGATCGAATCCCGTTGCTGATCGTCCGTAATCTTCTTCTTTTGCTTGCGATGGAAAATAATTTTCACATCGCTCATGGCGTCAACTGTTTGCAGCGTTGATGGCATCGCTCTTTGTGGATCAAAACTCGTTTCAGTTTGAGGCAGAGGCTGGCTATCCTTTTGCCACCATCAACTCCTTCTACTGAGTGTAGCGTACGATAATCTTTGATGCACGCGAACGTCTCCTACTATGAACGTCTCCTACTATGATGGTTTACATACAGAAGATGAGATCCGGGAGCATATATTCACGACTGTTGGAGATAAGCGCATGAGGTTCTCTGTCCAGGCCGATAGCAGTACTTGTGGTAATAATAAACGTCACCAAATGCCATGACCATAACTGTACTACAGCAGAACTGTTGAAAAACATTCAGAGATCGTGAGTTCGACCCCGGATGTAGTACACAAGAAATGAAAGCGTCTGCGCGTTCGAACGAAGAACAGGCGTCTCTTTTTATATATGAGAAAAAGCCTATGATTATAAACTTGGCAGACAAAGTTACCAGCGCCGCTTTGTTGTAATGGATATAGAACACAGTGATATAAAGACGGTCGCGGGTTCAAATCCTGCCGACGACAGTCCTCTGCATAGAAGAACAATGATGTTGTTTTGCTCCTTTATGCAATAGCTCCGATAAAAAGCTATTCACGCGGATGAGAAGCTCCGATGAGAAACTGTTCATGCGAATGAGTGATTTTCGAGAACAAAAGCATAATATAAATGCTAAATGAATATGATAAGAACAAGGTCTCCATGAGAGCTTAGGAAAGATGATGAGCCAAGGTCACCGTGAAAGCTTGCTTATACCAATGCAAGAGAACAAGGATTACAACCACCACATGCTAGAGAGATGACTCTCCTCCCAACCAAATGCCTCTATATATAGCTCTTTCCAGGGGACTGCCTTCTTGGGCAAGTTGATACTAACCATCCAAGTGTCAGCCATGTAACTACATGTGCACCAAGTGTCCTAGTTAACTCGAGTTAACTCTAGTGGATGCTTCTAGAAGGCTCTAGATCTCTTTGGGCAAAATACTCTCCCCATGTCTCCCATGGGGATTGAACCCAAGACCTCCTCCTTCACATCCTTGAGACATTACCACTAAGCTAAGTGGGTCACTTGTTCACAAGAGCACAAGACCTCCTAGTAAGTCTAAACTCGAGATCTTTGGTCATACACACGGATGACCAAACGGTGTCCGATTTCAGATCTGTCTGAACCGGCCAGACCCTTGGATCATAGCCTTTACTTTATTACACTAACCATGCAATGTCTCATGAAAATATTAAAGTAAACATCATTTTCTTGGCACCCTGTGTGCACCCCTAACCATGCAATGTCTCGACGATAGCATAATGGACTAGTCACCACATCCTTGAAGATCTTGAAAAACGCATTGATGAGGCCATCGAACCCCAAGATTTTTCCATTAGGAAGTGAATCCATAACTTCAAGAATCGCATCATCCAAAATGGGAGCTTCAAGAAGAGGCTTCATATTTTGCAAATTTTTTTTGGTTCTAACTCTCGATATGTATTCATACAATCTTGCCTATGAGCAAAAAGACGTGTGGAAACCTCCAAAAGCTGAGTAAAGTGATTGACAATCCACGTACTATTTTCTTTATTTGTTTTGCACTCAACCCCATCCATATCCATCATGAAAAGGGATAGCTTCCTTGGATTATGTCTTCTTGAGGAAGTCGCACATCTCTTTAGTAGGTTTGTCTGCTTTTCTCACCCACCAATCTTTAAAGTATATGTGTAGATTCTTTCTTTGAATTTCTTCTTCATATCTCAACATGCTTCTAATTTTTTAAAGCATTGTCTGGTATTGAGAGTGGCCAACATTTACTTATTCCTGAGGGTGTTTAAGCCTTCAATAAAGATTTTCCATGCTAGTTTGATGAATTATTTGAAAACTCTTATGAGTCCTGATCAAGATGTGTTGTTTCTTCATGACCATCTTTCTCCAATACTTGGCTGGCAAGGAAGGGGTGGAAAAAGTTGAGTTCTAGGTAGCTAAAATCTCCTCTTAGATTGAGGGAAAAGAGAAAGTAGTCGGACAAGCATGAAACCAAGGAGCTTTCTTGAGAATAATGATCGTCTTGAATGTAAACATAATTGGGTAGTGATTAGAGACAATATAGTCCACACATTGGAGAGGGAAGGGGATCCCAATTATTGATTATATTCTATGCAATATAGCTCCTTTCAAGTCAAACTTTCCTCAAGTCAATTCTAGCTAGATGTTTGACCAAGAAAAACCAAACTTGTCTTTGATCTCAAACTAATCTACATGGATCTTGACTTGGTCCTAGACATCCCTCTCATGGCCATCAATCACCCTCCCCTATTCCTCCATCTATTAGAAACAACGTAAACAAGGTTGAACTCCCCGTGAAGAACAATGTTGAGGGGCAAAGAGTCCAACGATTGCCAAGTGACTATTCTTTCTCACTAGATATTGGGATCATACACAGAGACAATGATGAATTGCAGATGGCCCCCAAAGGAAGCACCAATCATTTGATGGTTCTAATCGGGTTGGGAATCCACAAGCCTAGCATACCAATAGCTAATAATGTTAATAGGCGAGCCACCATTTTCCTTGGGGTGCATGTGTGGAGCTAGACATGGGACAACGGAATACATTTCAATATCTTATACAATTCATCCCCATCAATTTTGATCTCTTAAAGACTGATGAAGTCCACCTTTAGGTTTTTTTATCACGGATCCACTGGCTAGTAACGGTCACTCTTGAGGGGTCAAACAACCCTCTAACATTAAACGAAACAATTTTCATCATCGCAAGTTAGAATCTTTGCAAGGAGGGGCCGTGTCCTCTTTTTTCTTATTTTTCTCATCATCTTCTTTCTTTAATGTGGAGGGGTCCTAACATAATAGTTTATGCTTAAGGGGCTTTTCCATGGTCTCTCAGCTGCTTGTTTACCTTTCCTAAGAATTTTTCTTTGAAAATGATTCGGATATGCTTTCGAGACCTTGGATGCAATGATCGAGCTTTTGTTGTCCCCGTTATCTTCATTGTTGGTGACAAATCCATCCTATTTGCTAGTGGTGTATCCTTCTTGATTGTCTTCCTTGGAAGTGGAATCCTTTAAATTTTTTCCATCATTGGGATATTTATAGTGATTCATTCCCCCTTCAGTAATCCAAGTCATTGATCGCCTTCTCCTATCAATGATCCCCTTAGGGCTTCTTCTTCCTCTTCGTCTCACTTCTATGAAGCCTTGAGGCTTTGTCTCCATGAATTTTCCTTCCCTTTCTCAGGGTCGAGAGGATGACCTTCTAACATGCCCTGAGCCAAAGAAGGTTACTTGTTCTCTATTTCATTGGCTGTTTTCGGATTTTGCTTGTTCTTAATGGATTTCTATCTCAAAGGACAATCTTTTATTCTATGGCCCTGCAATCCACAATGAAAGCAAACATTTGGCAAGTTCCTATATATAATATCTAGCACCAAAGTTTTCTCTTCTCCAATGTCTATGGAAATTTTGGAGGGGAGATCCTTGTTTAGATCTGCTTTGACACAAATTTTCAGGTGCCATCTTGCATTGAACGAGTGTTTTGCACCTTCATAGTTGAGACCCTTGACATTTTCTCTTGAGCCTTGAGGCTAACCAATGGGCAATTCAATCTCCCTTCCAAATCCATATAGAAAAAATAGTTGGTTTGAGAGCTCAATCCAGAGAAGATAGTGCAATATCTTTGACCTATTTGGAACCAATTCACAAAACCATTTAAAAAGGCCCAAGGTAGTTCTCCATACCTACTAGGTGCCAATTTTGAAAGCTTAGAATGCTAATTCCTCATTTTGGAAGACCAAGAGCACGTGATAAGCTACCAAGAACTAACACTTGCTGACAATCAAGTTGCGAGGGAACTACTCCTTACAAAACCATTGATGCAAGGACTCTAGTGGGGACTTAGGATAAAGTAACTAAGTGCGAGACACATTCTCTTTTACTCCTCCTACTTTGCCAAAATATCCTCCACTCAAAAGGAGATGACTGAGGGCTTAACATCGAAAAGCTCTAGAGAAGCATCGAAGGTTTTGTCCTCCAACAGTGGACCCACATTACTCACCACCAATTGTGGGAAACATCGACCATGAAACTAAAACCATAGCTCGACAAGTACAAAAAATCTTAAAATCTTATACCCCACACAAAAAACCCACTGAAAAAATTGGCAAGACACTAGAGCAAACAAGAGGGTAAAACCTCAAAGCTCTCTTCTTTTTTTCTTAACCTTTTTCTCTCTCTCTCTTTTTTATAATCTTTTTCTCTTTTTTTTCTTATCTTTTTTCTTTTCTTACCTTTGTTTTTCTTTTTTTTTTCGAGCTTGGCTCACCAAATGTTCCTCTCTGTGTCTACTCAACCAAAGGACTTCACACCAAAAGACTTAAGAATATAGAATTCTTCATGCCTTAAAAAAGAAAAGGTGTCGATAGAGTCTAGGGGACACTCGCATTAAAAAGTCATAATAATTAAAACTCTCTCTCTCTCTCTCTCTCTCTCTCTCTATATATATATATATATATATATATATATATATATATATATATATATATATATATATATATATATATATAACCACTTCAAAGAGGCCCCCCCATCACTTGTTTTGTCATGAGAGACTTGGTGTCAGGACAGACCCAAGAAAGCACAAAGAGTATCTCTAATTCCATCACGATTTTTGTCTGTTCGTGATTCTATCACGATGACTAGCGTTTCAAAAGATCCAAAATGTGTGCTAAAATTTATTGTGTTTGTTCAAGGGATTGTCATCGTGAGCCATTTGGTAGGAGTGTTGTAGCATTTTTCGGTCATTGCACTCCTAGTAACTCCCGAACTTTTTTTAATATAAAGGAAGTAACTCCCGAACTTGTTGTCCATCATTGCGATCCTAGTAACACACAAACTTTTTGTTGTGTGTCGGTCATTGCGCTCGTAGTACCAGACAAACCTCTTGTCCGTTGCTAGGATCCTAGTAACACACAAACTTATTGTCATTCGTCGGTCGGTCAAAAGTCACTACTTGCTTACTTTCTTCTTTACTATCATATGACAATTTCTTTTTTTATTCTCATTGTTATTTTGTTTTAACTTTTCATGTCTATCAAAAAAATGCAATTTTTCTTGGCTCTACGCAGAGCTATAAATGTCACTTCTTGCTAATCTTACAGATAGATAGATAGAAATAAATATAAATAGATACACCACTAGAAATGGGGGGGAGGCATAGTGACCTCCCCCATTGAAAACAAAAGCGGGTTTCGTCGCTTATGTGATTGTCATTGTCCAGAGCTTTACATAAGTGACACCTTTCTTACTTAAAAAAAAAAAGAAGTAATGTTGTATAAGCAATGAATAGCATTGCTTATGCGATGTTCCGTTGACCATTGCTAATAGCATCACTTTCGATTTCTCCCGACATATTTGTGTCGGGATCGAGATGAGAGAGAGAGAGTGCACACATCCACAAGGAGGACAAAGATAGAGAGAGAGAGAAGTGACAAGGTAAACACACATACAGACACATTTACACACACACATAGACACACATACACACACATTCACATAGATTTACACACAAATACACATGGATACACACACATAAATATATACACATACACACATATATACACACATAGACACACACATACACACATAGACACACATACACACACATATACCCATGCATACACACACACATATATATACACATACACACATATATACACACATAGACACACACATACACACATAGACACACATACACAAAAATACACACACACATACACACACATATATACACATACACATATATACACACATAGACACACACATACACACATAGACACACACACATACACACACATTTACACACACATACACATCCATACACACACATACACATCCATACACACACATACACACATATATACACACATATACACACACATATGCACAGACAGACACACATACACACATAGACACACATACACATGCATACACACACACACATATATATACACATACACACATATATACACACATAAAAACACACATACACACATAGAAACACACACATACACATGCATACACACACATATATATACACAAACACACATATATACACACATAGACACACACATACACACATAGACACACACACATACACACAAAGACACACATAGGAATTCGACATGAAAGATCTTGGTGTGTTGCGCTACTTCTTAGGCATTGAGTTTATACATATAGAAACAGGTATATGGATGTCACAAAGGCAATATGCCTTGAATATGTTGCAAAAGTATGGTATCGCTAATTGTGAGCCAATTTCTATGCTATTAGATCAGAATTTGAAGTTGGATACTACATCAGGTGAAGCATTGGAAAATGTACTATGTACAGGAAAATTGTGGGAAGTCTTATATATCTCACAATTACAAGGCCTGATGTAAGCTACACTATTGGACTTGAAAGTCAGTTTATGAAGGTCCTCTCAGTAATAAAGACTCCAGAATATGAATATACAAGTTCTAATCCAAGAAAGTATGTTAACGAACCAAGGTTACTAATTCTAAACTCTTCCATCATCTCTGGTTTGATTTTCTTGATGCCATTGGCATCATTCCCTTTAATGATAATGTTATCCACATAAACACATAGATAATTAACGTTTGAGTTAGTCTTCTTTATGAACAAACAAGAATCTACTTTGCTAGCAGCAACAAAACTGTGGTCCTGCAAATATGTGACAAGCCTATGGTTCCAAGCTCAGGATCTTGTTTTAAATCATAAAGTGCTTTCCTTAATTTGCATACATCACTACAACATATCAGGGGCATACTGACGTTGCCCATACCGACGGTCACGCCTCGACGTTGGTATGACCGTTGAAAATGCTTGAAAAACCACGGATGCAATACCGACGGTCATTTAATCGTCGGTATACAGGCGTCGGTATGAGCGCCGGTATAGGTGTCGGTACTTTACTGTAAATTACCGACGCTTATACCGATGCTTATACCGATGCTTATACCGATGCTCATACGGACGCTTATACCGATGCAACATTTTAACCGAGCCCGAGAGCAAAAATTCGACATTTGCTTGCATTTTGAACCAAAGTTTGCTACTGTCAAATTTGTGTGCGCGAACTACATTCTGCACCTATTGTGTACACACATCTCTCTCTTTCTCACTCTTTCTCACTCTTTCTCACTCTTTATCACTCTTTCTCTCTCTTTCTCTCTCTCTCTCTCTCTCTCTCTCTCTCTCTCTCTTTCTCTACATCTCTGTTTCTCTAGATCTCAAATTTTTGTAAGAATTGCACATACTGTAGCACCCTTTCTATTTCTTTGTGTTTTCCCTTTTCTAATTTCTCTTCTCTTTTGTTTTGTAGGATCTTTTTGGCATCAAATCTTTGGAATTCGACGAAGGGCAACATTAAGTGGACCTTGAGGACAATGCTCCAAACAATTACATCGATGTAAGTGATTGTTTTGGATTCGATTGATATAGAGTGAGATAGAGAGAGAGATGAAAGAAAGAGAGAGATCTAGAGAAACATAAAGAGAGAGAGAGAGAGAGAAAGAGAGAGAGAGAAATAAAGAGAGAGAGATGAAAGAGAAAGATAGAGAGAGAGTGAAATAGAGAGAGAGATGAAAGAGAAAGAGAGAGATGAAATAGAAAGAGAATAAGATAGAGAGACAGATGCATACATATATACACACACATATGCATACACATACTCATATACATATTACATACACACATGCATATTACATACACACTCACATACATATTACATACACACATGCATATACATACACATACATATTACATACTCACATGCATACACACATATACATACACACATGCATATTACATACAAACATGCATATTACATACACACATGCATATTACATACACACATGCATATTAGATACACACATGCATATACATACACACACATATTCATTCTCATACTCACATACATACATACATGTATACACACATATACATACACACATGTACACACACACACATGTATACATACACACATGCGCATGCATACATACATACACACATATGCATGTACACACACACATACATACATACATACACACATGCATATTACATACGCACACACATATATATACACACTCACATATGTATACACACTCACATATGTATACACACAAAAATCATGTCAAATCTTAAATTTCTTATAGAAAACGATGTAGAAGAAAGGAAGAGGATTTTGTTCATAGCTACTCTATTAGGATGCAATGAGATATTGAAATTCTTCATCAATTGATTTTGTTGAATGCGTTTATGATTGAATAAAGAGTGAATATTCAATTCTACATGGAAATTCATTAATGCATTTATTATTATTCTTCTTCATTGAAATTCAGTTATATGAATTTGAAGATACAATTAATATTACAACTAGTTGTTTACACAAGAGTGAGTGGATGTATGCATTGAAAGAAAAATATGATTTTGGTAATCTATAGACATTAATTTTCATGCACTTACCAAAGAGTTTGTCCTCATAATCAATTTACATATACATATAGTTCTATTGATTTAAGCATTTACAATTCGCTATATGTGTTTTGTTAGAACTAGAACCAATGCATAGTTTGCTTGTTGTAAATAAATAAATTCATGATAAATGATTTGTTGCATATGAATCTTTTTATTACTCATGGAAGCACATTTATGCATATCACTTCATTATATGGTTTTATTATAGGTGAATTAGCTCAAATGCATACAGAAAAGCATGAGAGTATTTTTAATTTGTTGGTTGAGCAACTTGAAATGGTACTGCTGCATGTTGTGATAATCATAAAGTCATGTAGGAAGCTCCGATTTCCATGAGAATTTGTATGATGGTACTTGATATAGTTTTTAACCTACTCACCAATTTTTATGTTTATTGGAGTTATTTTAGTAGTTCAAAGGATTCCAATACTTCAGAGATGTTGTTTCTTGGAACACCCTCTGAAATGTTGATAGGGGTGTCTTGTCAGAGTCATATCTCTTGGTGGAAATATCCATTTGGAGCGTTTTTTATTGGGTTTTAAATTTTACCTATTTTAGGTGTGGTCTTTCAAATTTCATTGCATTTGGACTTTTGAGTTAAGAGAAAATTGAAATTCTCTTTGGTCATTGTGTATGGAATTTTCTCTAGCAATTTGTTGCAGGTGTGCAGAAACTTGGGTGCTTCTCTCACACCACTTTTCCAAATGATATGAAATTTGGATATGTGCTGGAACATAATGTTGCAATAGATATATATAAATTTCATATGATTTGGATAAGTTTTGAGGAGTGTAAAGGCTATTTTAGCTCTCTGGTCCCTCTGGCGAGGACTCGCCAGAGAAGTGCGCAGAGGTCTCATCATTATGCCATTTCTCTTTCATGGAATGTCCAATCATGGAAAACGCTTTTGGAAATGTTTGATAGCTATGTCATCTTAGTTTTGAACAAATTTGAAGTCATTTGAAATTCATTTGGGGAGTCTATGATTATAATCTTCCCTCTGATCTAATTTCTGAGTAGTGAAAATTATGTAGGTATTGTAGACACTATTTTGCTTGTTTCTCTCATTTGGAGAGTGATATTCAAGTGAAACATAATGTAAAAAATAGATGCTTAGATAAGATTTCCAATGACCCAAACGTCACTGAATTTGGAGGTCATTTGATAGGTCTACTCAGTGGATCTTGGGAGCTATGTCTCACTTCCAGGACCTCCTATACATAAGTATAGGTTTGCAGAGTTTTAGTCATAAATTCGTGACCATAGCTCCAATTCATTTGATTTTTTTTGGAGGTAAAAGATAACTTTTAGGGCTATATGTATACGAAAAATCATTATTTTTAGATATATTTAAGTATTTCTAATGTTCTGGTCGTTTTGCAGGTATTGTACTTTTTGACATAAGAAGTTAGAGGAGGTGATCAAAGACTTTAAATTGTAACTTTTAGAGAAAAATCACTTGGATTTAGCATGTAATAGATTGATAGTTTGTATAGGATCATTTATTAGCATTTTTTGAAAATGTATTAGTTTGTATAGCCTATACTTGGCGCTTATCACCGGATGTATTCTAGGAATTTTCCATTGCTTGTATTGTCATCATATAGACTTGTATAGGACTTGGGTTTTGTGGTGTGATCAATGTTTGGGATTGAGAGAGGATCGATGGTACATCTTTTAATTCATGTTTTACACGAGCGATCTATCGTTTAGGAATATCATTAGTTTGGTATTACCTCTTTGCATTCACATGACTTATTAGTTATCCTATGTTTTTCTTTTTAGAATGAATCCCAATGAGGTTGTAACTCCTATGGAAGAGGTTGAGCTTGAGGGACCTTATACTACGGAGATGACGAATCTCAATGCTAAAGTTAGAGGCATGGAGGATACCCTTCAGAAGATCCTCCAAGCAATTAACAAACCAGAGGTCCCACCCATCGACACACCTATGCAGGTGGAAGTTCCATCTGTTGAACCATCTAGTTCACAAATACCATTGACATATGTGGGGGCTTCTTCTGGTAGAGACGTTAGATGGCAAGTGAAAGATTTAAACTCACCGAAGTACCACGGACAGGTTAGTGCCAGGACGACAGATGCGGTGGAGCAATGGATAAGTAAGTGGGAACAGTGTTTTCGACTTTGTAATATTGAGGATGAAAAACAGAAAATACAGCATGCCACTTATAGTTTGATGGATGTTGCTCATCGGTGGTGGAGGAAAATAGAGCAAGATAAGATAGAACCGACCACTTGGGTAGACTTTAAAGTTATATTTTACAATAATTTTGTTCCTCCAGATGAGCGTACTACGGCTCTAGATGCATGGTTTTTCCTACAGCAGAGACAACTTTCAGTGCAAGAGTATGCAGACAAATATAGGGAAATCTTGTTGAAGATTCGAGATCAGGTGCCTGATTTTCTTCAGGTGCATAAATTTGTTCTTGGGCTTAGGGAGACGTTGCGTCCACTTGTGCGCAAGGAGCGTTGCCACACCCTAAATGAGGCAGTAGAACTTGCTTTGGTGTTGGAGGATGGGCAACGCTCTCGATTGCAGCCTTCTGGACAAAATAATACTTGGACAAGATTCAAGAAGCCTATAGTTTCAGTTCCAGCATCTAACAGACAGATGAACGTCATTCAGACTTCGAGTCGTGGGAAGAGGAAAGTAAGTGCATCCATGGCAGATAGAGCTTTTCAGAGATCCATTTTGACTCAGCAATAGAAAGAAAAGGCTCGCCGTGAGGGTCTTTGTTATGAATGCCTAGGTCGGCATCCTTACAGGATGTGTCCTAAGAAGAAAAAGAAGATATCTGCAGCGATGGTGGTGGAGAGGCAACAGTCCTCGCCATCCACTCCATCATCTCCTTCAGATTTTGATCTTCTAGCTATAGACACTGAGATGGATCCTCCATCTAACGATAAACAACCCATCTTAAATATAACAGTGACTAAGAAGGTTAAGAATGTTCCAGATGTGGTGTTATCCCCATTAGCTCAGAAAGGGTATCAGTTTCCAGACACCGAGTTGGTCGTCATGAGTGGGGAAGTTCATGTACATCTCGTTAAAGTTCTATTTGATACAGGATCCACACATAATAATATTAACTCTTCCTTATTCAAGAAACTAAAGTTGAAGACTACTCCATCTGCATACACCTATAGGGTAGAGTTGGCAGATTGGAAGGGATCTGAGATCTGGGATCGACAAGAATTTTTAGACTACATGGTCTACCTAGATCTATAGTTTCAGACAGGGATCCCAGGTTTATAGGAAATTTTTGGAAACACGTGTTCAATAAGCTTCAAGTTCAACTTAAGATGAGTAGTGGAGAGCATCCACAGACAGACGGTCAGACCGAAAGAGTTAATCAAATACTGGAAGATATGCTACGGGCATATGTTTCAGAAAAGCAAACAGATTGGGATAGTTTTCTCCCATTAGTTGAATTCGCTTATAATAGTTGGAAGCACAAGACTACAAGGCTTGCACCTTTTGAGGTCATCTATGGATTTATTCCACATAGTCCAGCTACCATTGGATTACCTAGGAAATCTCGGAGTCCATACATTTCTCGAGATGAGAATTGTGTAGATGGTTTAGCAAGTTGAGACCATACATTTCTCGAGATGAGAATTGTGTAGATGGTTTAGTTGCTTTAGAAAATAGAGCATCTTAGCCAGATGTTCCATTTCAGATTCTTGATAAGAGGGAGCGGAAGTTGAGAAATCGCTCCATACCAGAGTATTTAGTAGCATGGACTAGCTGTCCACTCACAGATGCTACTTGGGAATCAGAAGCTTTGATTTGCCTTCTTCTTCATTTGGTTGTTGCTTTCCTTTGTTAGTTTTCTTCTTGTCTTTAGAGTAAATTTCATGACCTGCACTCTTGTCAACATCTCCTTTGATATCATTCTCAAAAGTTAGCATATGTCCTAACAATTGATTCAAATCAGGATTGAAATGATCCAATGAAAGTTCTGTAGATAAAATAAAAGGCTTCCACTTCTCATCACCTCTTAGTCCTGTGAGAATTTGCCTTACCAATTTATCTTCTTCAATGTCTTCATCCACTGCTCCTAATGCATCTGCAATGTCCTTCATCTTTGTCACATAATCAGATATTGATTGTGAAGCCTTCTTCTTGAAAGTAGTAAACTCTGCCCATAAAGATGCCTTTCTTGACTTTGTAGTGTTTTGGAAATGCTCCTCCAAAGCATTCCATATTTCACTTGCACTTTCAAGACCTCTAATGTGAGGTAGCAAGTAGTCATTGACTGCCTTATAGATAATGCTCCTAGCTTGAGCATCTCTCTTCATCCAATTCTTCAAATCTGACAATTCCTCCCTAGTTGGAACACTAGGATCTCTGAATTGAGGCTTTTCTTCTTCTCCTGTAATATAGGCTATCAAATCTTTGCTCATTAGATGGGCTTCCATCCTCATTGACCATGCAGGATAATTCTCTCTATCCAATTTCTCTATCTGAAGAGAATCTCCCATCCTTCCTTTACCTGTGTACTGAATTCTTCAATCTTTATAAAGTATAAGGTTACCTTTACTTCGAATGACACTCCTTTCGTCCTTCTTGATGTTATATGATCTCTTCTTCAAGCTTTTCCTTCAGGCTTTCACCTTTTAATCCTTCAGATGTTGAATTCTTTGCAATTACAGCAGTCGGGATCCTCCTTTTCTCAAATTTGATGTTTCTTGCTCTGATACCACTGATGGAGAGTGTTAATCTCCAAAAGAAAAACCTACTCTTGAACTTAGAGCACCTCTATATCAAGAGTAAGTCAAAACCTTCACCAATTTAAAAGATCAATGACCAAATATCAAATTCTTGAACAATCTGTGAAGAAGGAGATTACTTGGAAAGTCTACTGCATATATCTTTCTCATTGACTGAGTAAATGTGTAAAGTTTTTTATGAAACTTTGCACAAGGTGTTGCCTAAAGATTGCACATCTCCTCCAAGTCAAATCACTCCAAAAGATTCAGTAGATCTTGAGAAATCTACTTCACAAGTTACCTATGTCTAAATCTGCACTTCTGAGAAGTCGATTCGGACACCCCTAACGTCTTAGCTTTAGTTCTCACAATGTCGAACCCGTTTGATCAAATCCGTTTAGCTATAGATAGCTTATCTCTCAACTTAGATTTTCAGCTATCATATGTGTAAAACTTTACATTGTGCACTAAGCACTACTCATTTCATTGAACTCGAAATCTACGCCTGTTTCAGAAGACTGTGAACATTCCTTTCATATGAATGTTCCTACACACAATTCTCTTAACCTGATTACAATTGGAAGCTGAAGTTTTGTACAAAGATCAATGAACTCTAGACTTAGAATTGTACAAAAGCATTCCACAGAATATCTACCACAGAAGGAGAAGACACGAAAACTTCGGGTGCAACTTTTTCTTCTATTCCTCAAAAAATTAGAATTGAGTTGTGTGAAAGACTTCTTCTCATTCCTATGAACTCTAATGAGTCTTACAACTTACAAATGCACTATTCTCATACTCTCCTATTGTCTCCCCATTGCCCCGACATTTTTCCAAAGTATTTATAGGCAAATCTGTACAAGCTTATAACTAAACAAAAGTATAAGTGATCTATGTCTTCACTAATGTACATATGTGTACATATCATTCATCCTGTGAATGTAACCAACTTCTTTGCTTCAAGAATTGATCTTATCTCCATCTTTTTGTCTTCCAAACTTCAATTGGTGATTGGTCTGCACCAACAATATATAGATAGATAGATAGATAGATAGATAGATAGATAGATAGATAGATAGATAGATAGATAGATAGATAGATAGATAGATAGGTAAGATAGATAGATAGATAGATAGATAGATAGATAGATAGATAGATAGATAGATAGATAGATAGATAGATAGATAGATAGATAGATAGATAGATAGATAGATAGATAGATAGATAGATAGATAGATAGATAGATAAATAGATAGATAGATAGATAGATAGATAGATAGATAGATAAATAGATAGATAGATAGATAGATAGATAGATAGATAGATAGATAGATAGATAGATAGATAGATAGATAGATAGATAGATAGATAGATAGATAGATAGATAGATAGATAGATAGATAGATAGATAGATAGATAGATAGATAGATAGATAGATAGATAGATAGATGGATAGATAGATAGATAGATAGATAGATAGATTGATGGATAGATAGATAGGTAGATAGATAGATAAATAGATAGATAGATAGATAGATAGATAGATGTTGGTGCAGACCAATCACCAATTGAAGGCTTGGAAGATTAAAGGATGAAGGAAGAATCAATTCTTAAAGTTTGGAAGAAGATTACATTCAGAGGATAAGAGAAGTGTACACATATGTACATTAGTATAGTCATAACTGACTTAGATCTTTTGTTTAGTAAGAATCATGTACAAATTTATCTATAAATACTTTGAGAAAAGTCGGGGCAAGTATGAGAGCATATGTGACAATAGTTAGAAGTCAAGAATGAGGAAGTTAGATGTCATGAGATAGAGAAAAAGTTAGTTGAGTTCTCTCTCATCACTCAACTGTAAATTTTTCTGAGTAATCAAAAATATTGCGCCCGATGTTTCTGCGTCTTCTCCTTCTACAGTAGATCAATTGTGAAATGCTTTTGTACAAGTCTAAGTCTAGAGTTGCTTGACCTCTGTACAAAGTTTTAGCTTCCAATTGTAATCAGGCTTAGAGAATTAAGTGTAGGAACATTCATATGTGAAGTGTATTCACAGGTTCCTAAAACAGGCGCAGATTTCGAACTTAATGTTTTGATCATTTCTCCCAGCACAGTTTAAAGTTTTGCATGAGTGAGGACTTAATCTTTAAGTTGAAAGATAAGCTACTCATGGCTAGAAGCATTTGCTTAAACGGGTTCTATTCAAGGAGAACCAAGTCTTAAAAGTTGCAGGTGTAAAATCGACTGTTCTGAATGACAGTTTCTGACATAGGTAACTTGTGAAGTTGATTTCTCAAGTTATACTAAAGCTTTTGAAGTAATTCAACTTGGAGGAGGTGCGCAATCTCTAGAAGATACTTCATACAAAGTTTCATAAAAAACTTTACATGTTTGATAGGTCAATGTGGAGAAATAGTGCAGCAGACTTTTCTGTGTTTCATCTTCTTCACAGATTTGTTAATCCTTTGATAGTTAGTAATTGATCCTCTAAATTAGTGGAAGTTTTTGACTTACTCTTGGTATAGAGGTGCTCTAATCACAAGAGTAGGTTGTTCTTTTGGAGATTAACACTCTCCATCAGTGGTATCAGAGCAGGAGATATCAAATTAAGGAAAGGAGGATCCCGACTGCTGCAGATTCAAGAAATTCAACACTTGAAGGACTAAGAAGTGAAAGCTTGGAGTCAAAGCTTGAGGAGAAGACTATTTGACATCAAGAAAGGCAAAAGGAGTCTAATTCGAAGTAAAGGTACATACATTGTTTGTAAAGCTTGAAGATTTCAATACACAGGTGGACACAAGATGGGAGAAAGCTTGCAGATTGATAAGCTAGATAGGGAGAACTATCCAGCATGGTCCATGAGGATGGAAGCACACCTCATGAGCAAAGATCTTATATCATTTATTACAGGAGATGAAGAAAAACCTGAGTTTGCAGATCCTAGTATTCCTACTAGGGAAGAGCTTGCAATGTTGAAGACTTGGATGAGAAAGGATGCTCAAGCAAGGAGTATCATCTACATGGCTGTAAATGATTACCTTCTATCTCACATTAGAGGTTTGGAAAGTGCTACAGATGTTTGGAATGCCTTGGAAGAGCATTTCCAAAATACAACTAAGTCAAGGAAGTCCTCACTATGGGCTGAGTTCACAACCTTCAAGAAGAAGAGCTCACAATCAATTTCAGATTATGTGGCAAGGATGAAAGATATTGCAGATAGCTTGGGAGCAGTGGATGAAGACATTGAAGAGGAAAAGTTGGTAAGACAAATACTTACAGGTTTGAGAGGAGATGAGAAGTGGAAGCCTTTTATATTGTCCATAGAATTGTCACTTGATCACTTTACTCCTGATCTTAATCAATTGCTAGGACACATGCTAACCTTTGAGCAGGATCTTAAAGGAGACAATGATAGAAGTACAAGTCAAGCTATGTACTCCAAGGACAAGAAAAAGAATGGCAAGGGAAAGCAATCAAATGATGATGAAGGGAATTCAAATCAAGCTAACTTCACAAAAGGGAAGATGAATTTCAGAGGTAAAGGAAGAGGAGGTAAGAATAAAGATAATGCTAAAGCTTGTTGGATTTGTGGCAGAACAAATCATTTGGCAAATGATTGTTGGTATAACAATCAAAATGGTGGAAGCAATAATCAGAATTATAATCAAAGAGGTAGAGGAGGCAGAAACCAAAGAGGCAATTTCAGAGGAAGAGGAGGTAGGACATCATATGGTAGAGGAGGTGGAAGAAACTTCCAATCTCAGTCCTACAACAATAATTATTACAATTATGCATCATATCAGAAGGATGACATGACTCTTATCTTGAATGCAACTCATGAATCAATGGGAGAAGATCAAAGAGTGTTTTATATTGACTCAGGGTGCAACAACCATCTGAGTGGGAATCTATCTTTGATGACTGATATGGAAGCAAGGGTAAATGGACATACAGTTCAGACAGGTGACAATACCAAACATAAAGTGGAGAGCATTGGATCAGTGAAGACAAAGAGTGGAAGTACACTTCTGAGCAAGGTACTTTATGTTCCTACTATTCCTAAAAATTTGATAAGTGTAGGGCAAATTGTGGAGAAAGGATATGAGGTAAGATTCACAAATGATGGTGTTTATGTACAAGATCCAAATCAGGGATATAGAAACATAATTGCAGGTAAAAAGGAAGGAAGATTGTTCACTCTCAAAATCCAAGGTAATGTGGGACATGCATTATTTACCTATGGAAGTCAAAAGGTATCTGAATTAGACCTATGGCATAAAAGGCTAGGTCATTTCAATGAGAGAGCTATAAAGGAGATGTCAAAGAATCAGGTGGTGCTTGGATTGCCAAACATTGAAGGACAACATATGGTGTACAAGTGTGAAGCTTGTCAATTAGGTAAAGCACATAAGAGTTCTTATAACAAATCAGGGGACAAGCATTCAAATATGCTTGAATTGGTTCATACAGATGTATGGGGTCCCTCAAGGGACTATAGCATAAATGGATCCAGATATTATGTGTTGTTTGTTGATGATGCAACCAGGTGGATTACTTTGTATGTAATCAAGGATAAATCAGAAGTTTTCAAGACATTCAAACATTTTCATGCTTATGCAGAAAGGATCAAAGGGCAAAAGCTCAAGAGGTTAAGATCAGATGGAGGAGGAGAGTATTTCTCTAAAGAGTTTGATGATTATTTGTGGAATGCAGGTATTGATGGAGAGTGTTAATCTCCAAAAGAACAACCTACTCTTGAAGTTAGAACACCTCTATATCAAGAGTAAGTCAAAACCTTCACTAATTTAAAGGTCCAATCTCAAAATTATCAAAGGTTGACAAATTCTGTGAAGAAGATGAAACACAGAAAGTCTGCTGCACAATTTCTTCTAATTGACCTATCAAACATGTAAAGTTTTCTATGAATTTTTGTATGGAGTGTCGCCTAGAGATTGCGCACCTCTTCCAAGTTAAAGTTCTTCAAAAGGTTTAGTATAACTTGAGAAATCAACTTCACAAGTTACCTATGTCTGAATCTGCACTTCTGAGAAGTCGATTTAGACACCCCTAACTTCTTAACTTCAATTCTCTCAGTACAAAACCCGTTTAAGCAAATGCTTCTAGCCACGAGTAGATCATCTTCTAACTTAAAGATTAAGTGCTTACTTGCACAGAACTTTAAACTATGGAGTGAAAACTGACCAAAAGATTAAAATCGAAATTTGCGCCTGTTTTAGAGAACTGTAAACATTCAACACATATGAATGTTCCTACTTACAATTCTCCTAGCCTGTTTGCAATTAGACTCTGAAACTCAGGTCACAGGCTCATTAACTAACAACTTAGATATCCTCAAAAGGATTTCTCAATTGATCAAACACAGACGGAGCAGACACGAAAAGATCGGTCGCAATATTTCTTCATTAACTCAGAAAAATTACAGTTGAGTGATGAGAGGAAACTCAACTAATTTCACATGTCTCATAACATCTATCTTTCTCATTCTTGACTTCTATCTATTCTCACATATGCTCTCATACTTGCCCCGACTTTTCTCAAAGTATTTATAGATAAATTTGTACAAGTCTATGACTAATCAAAGATCTAAGTGAACTATGTACATATGTGTACATTTCTCACATACTCTGAATGTGTCTTTCTTCCAAGCTTCAATAGTTGATCCTTCCTTCATCCTTTAATCTTCTAAGCCTTCAATTGGTGATTGGTCTGCACCAACAGCTCCCCCTCAATCATCAATTGAGGTTTCTCCTTTGTTCTTTATACCTGCCATGTCTTTAAACTTCTGTAGCTTTGGTCCATCCAAGCTCTTTGTAAGCATATCAGCTATCTGGTCTTTTGTTGAAGTATGGATTACTTCAATCTCTTTATCCATCACCTTCTCTCTTAGAAAGTGATACTGAATCTCAATATGTTTGGTCCTGGCATGAAAAACAGGATTAGCAGCTAAATACAATGAACTCATGTTATCTCCATATATAATTGGTACCCCATGCATAATGTCAAGACTCTTCATCAAGGTCTTGAGCCAAATCACTTCTTTTGCAGCTTCAACCATGCCTTTATACTCAGCTTCTGTAGAAGACAAAGCAACTGTATGTTGCTTCTTAGAACACCATGAGATTAACTTATCTCCCACATAACACATGTATCCATAGGTTGATCTTCTATCATCTGGATTACCTGCCCAATCTGCATCACTATAAATTTTGATATTTGTATCTGAGGTAAACCCATAATACAAACCTTCATTGAGTGTACCCTTAATGTACCTCAACACCCTTTGTCCTGCAATCCAATGTTCTTTCCTTGGGCAATGCATAAATTGAGACAAAACCCCTACTGCATATGATAAATCAGGTCTAGTTAGAGTAGCATAGATAAGGCTACCAACCAAACTCTGATATTGTCTCATGTCTTTGAGTTCTTCACCTCCAAACTTACTCAATTTGTGATTCACCTCCATAGGTGTAGGTGCTACCCTGCAATCATCCATTTTAAACTTGATTAACAAGTTCCTCAAATACCTTTCTTGGGTCACAAATACTCCATGTTGA
Organism: Ceratopteris richardii; assembly: GCA_020310875.1. Classification (NCBI taxonomy): domain Eukaryota; kingdom Viridiplantae; phylum Streptophyta; class Polypodiopsida; order Polypodiales; family Pteridaceae; genus Ceratopteris; species Ceratopteris richardii. The sequence goes on from CM035427.1 coordinate 166,618,231, forward strand.
GTATATGTAATCTCCATGCCCAAGAAATATGACAAGTCTCCCAAGTCACTTATCTTGAACTCTTTTTCCATTTGCCTCTTGAGTCTTTGTATTCCTTCCTCATCTGTACCTGTAAGAATTATATCATCAACATATATGCACATGTATATGAAACCATTATCACTTGCTTTGACAAGCAAGCTACTATCTGCTTTAGACACCTGAAATCCAAGTTCCTTTAGGAACTTCACAAGTCTATAATTCCATGCCCTTGGGGCCTGCTTCAAACCATACAAAGCTCTCTTGAGCTTACACACATGATCTGGATACCTTTTATCTCTGAATCCTTGAGGTTGCTCCATGAATACATCATCTGAAATATAACCATTCAAAAAAGCATTTTTTACATCAAGTTGACATAACTTCCAACCTTTACATGCAGCAATAGCAATAAGAGTCCTGATGGTTGTCATCTTTGCCACAGGACTATAGGTCTCATCATAATCAATACCATATGTCTGAGCAAAGCCTTTGACAACAAGTCTAGCTTTGTATCTAGACACACTTCCATCTGCAAATCTCTTGGTTTTATAAACCCATTTGCATCCAATGATTTTCTGACTATTTGGTTTAGGAACCAAATACCAAGTTTGATTCTCCAATAGTGCATCATATTCTTCCTGCATAGCACTCTCCCATTTTTCCTTACCTTTTGCCTCTTCATATGTAGAAGGGTCTTCATCTGTATTCACCATATAAGCATAATCTTTTGTGGCTAAAAATGAAGTATCATAACTATACCTTGTAGGTTGCCACCTATTTCTTGATGACCTTCTGAGTTCTCCACTCCTTGAGGTTTCTGGCTCTTCACATTCAGGATCAAATCTTGGTGTCTCTTCCACTTCAACCTGCACTTCATTATTCTCTTGCTCATCAAATATCTGAACTTTTGATTTACCTTTTCTTTGACTCACTTCTTCTTCATCATCTGTATTGATTTTGATTGTACCTGCATACCAAGTACTTTGTTCATCAAATGTAACATCTTTAGAAACCATAAATTGCTTTGTAGATGGACTCCACAATCTATAGCCCATCTGCTTGTCATCATAGCCAATGAAAACATACTTTTCAGCTTTGGGTTCCAATTTATGTCTTAATTGTGATGGCACATATGCATATGCCACACACCCAAAAACTCTGCAATGATCTAAGGTAGGTCTCTTACCCCACCAAGCCTCATATGGTGTCATACCCTGCAAGGCTTTACATGGTAGCCTATTGACCAAGTAAGTGGCTGTATTTACAGCCTCAGCCCACAAATAATTAGGGCAATTTTTCTCCTTCATCATAGATCTTGCAAACTCAACAAGAGTTCTATTTCTCCTTTCTGCAACACCATTTTGTTGAGGAGAGTACCTGCAAGTAACTTCCCTTTTTATACCTGCATTCCATAAGTAATCACTGAACTCATTAGAGAAATACTCTCCCCCTCCATCTGACCTTAGTCTTTTCAACTTATGACCTGTAATTCTTTCTGCATATGCATGATAGTGTTTAAATGTATTAAACACTTCTGACTTATCTTTGATCACATAGATAGTGATCCATCTAGTAGCATCATCAACATAAATCACATAATACCTTGATCCATTTATACTCAAATCTTTTGATGGTCCCCACACATCTGTGTGTACCAACTCAAGCTTCTCTGAGTGCATAAAACTATGCTTGGAATAAGAAGTTTTATGAGCCTTACCTAATTGACATGCCTCACATTTGTATGTCATATGTTGACCTGCAACATTAGGCAATCCAAGCACTGAACCATTGTTAACCATATCTTTAATACCTCTTTCATTGAAATGTCCAAGCCTCTTGTGCCAAAGATCTAACTCAGAGATCTTATGTCCTCCATATGTGAACATAGCATGACCAATATTACCTTGAATCTTCAATGTAAATAATCTTCCTTCCTTTTTTCCTGAAACAATCTGTTTATACCCTTGGCTAGGGTCTTCCACATATACTCCATCATTAGTGAACCTTACTTCATATCCCTTTTCAACAATTTGTCCTACACTTATCAAGTTCTTAGGAATTGTAGGAACATACAAGACCTTACTCAATAAGGTACTTCCATCCTTGGCCTTCACTGATCCAATTGACTTCACATTGTGCTTTGTGTTGTCACCTGTCTGAACAACATGATTAAAAACATTATTCTCCAAGTTAGTCATCAAAGATATGTTACCACTCAGGTGATTGCTACACCCTGAGTCAATGTAAAAAACTCTTTGATCTTCATTCTGCCTTTCACAAGTTGCATTCATTATCAATGTTGAATCCTCCTTTTGATCTGAAGCATAATTGTAGTAGGTGTTGTTATATTGTTGACTTTGGAATCCTCTACCTGCATTTCTTCCAAAGTAATTCCTTCCACCTCTACCTCTGAAATTGCCTCTTTGATTTCTGCCACCTCTTCCTCTTGAATTATAATTCTGATTGTATCCACCATTGTTCTGATTATTATGCCAACAATCATTAGCTAAGTGATTTGTCTTACCACAAATCCAGCAAGCTTTGCCTCCATCTTTGTTGTTCCTGCCTCTTCCTCTACCTTTGCCACCTCCTCTTCCTCTTAGGAAGTTGGCTTGAGTAGTTGTTCCTTCATCTTCATTTAGTTGTTGCTTTCCTTTGCTATTCTTCTTCTTGTCCTTTGAGTACATTGCATGACCTGCACTCTTGTCACCATCTCCTTTAACATCCTTCTCAAATGTTAGCATATCACCTAACAATTGATTTAAATCAGGAGTGAAATGGTCAAGTGATAACTCTGTAGACAAAATAAATGGCTTCCATTTGTCATCACCTCTCAATCCTGTAAGGATTTGCCTTACCAACTTATCTTCCTCAATGTCTTCATCAACAGCTCCTAAAGCATCTGCAATATCTTTCATCCTTGTCACATAGTCTGAGATGGATTGAGAAGCCTTCTTCCTAAAAGTTGTAAACTCTGCCCATAAGGATGCCTTCCTTGACTTTGTAGTATTCTGGAAATGCTCCTTCAAAGCATTCCATATGTCAGTTGCACTTTCAAGACCTCAAATATGAGGTAACAAGTAATCATTGACTCCCATATAGATAATGCTCCTAGCTTGAGCATCTTTCTTCATCCAATTTTTCAAATCTGCTAATTCTTCCCTAGTTGGAACACTAGGATCTCTGAACTGTGGCTTCTCTTCTTC
>CM035427.1:166641457-166646457 GCA_020310875.1 Ceratopteris richardii
ATCTTGCTAAATTAATTTCTCTTAGCATAGTTCATTATTTTACATCATTCCACTTGCAAATGTTAGCTTACTAAGCTAATTGAATACCCCTAGAAGGAATTTTATCAATTGCTATTGTGCTGGTCACACTGAGCAAAACATTGAGCAGGTGTGAAGACAAAAATAGAAGGTTTTCTTGACTTTGTGACTTCCAAAGTTATCTGTTTTGATTCAATCATTACACACTTCATTTCCAAAGGACATAGGCCATTTCTTGGTGTCATTGAAAAGCTAAGGGAGTCTACTAATCAAGTCTGAAGCTAAAGAGGGCTGGTACAAAGCAGGTTTTAGCAGTACCTACTCAATCTCTTGGATCATCCATCCATCTTTCCCAACAGTGGTATCAGAGCAAATAAGGTAAAATGGGAGATGGTTTTCCTTCATTTATTGACAAATTGGACAGGAACAACTATAAAGCTTGGTCTCTAAGGATGAAGACCTACTTACAAGGAAGGAGTCTCTATGGATACATCTCAGGAGATGAGGAATTGCCCTCATTCAAAGCAAGAGGTTTGCCAACCAAGGAGGAGCAAGAAAAACTCAACACATGGTGTGCAAGGGACACATTGGCAAGGTCTTATCTACTCAACTCTATATCTGACTTTCTTTTACCTCATATCAGAAATTGTAAGACTTCCCAAGAGACTTGGGAAACCTTGTCATCATATTTTTCCTCCAATACAAGGGCTAGGAAAAATCAGTTGTGGATTGAATTCACAACACTAAGGAAGCAACCTAAGCAAGCTGTTTCAGAATTTGTGACTAAGATCAAAAATGTTGCAGATCAGTTAGCAAGTATAGGAGAAGAGATTGAAGAGGAACAAATTGTAAGGTAGGTAATCAATGGGATCAAGGCTGATGACAAGTGGGAAAGCTTCACCACTGCAATGGATCTCTACATGGACATGCACACTCCAGATCTTACAACTCTCATGGGTCAACTATTCACACATGAATCAAAGCTTACCAAGAGTGGAGATACTACCAAAGGTAACAACTCTTATGCCCTATACACTGATAAGAAATCTAAGGATAAAGGCAAGAGTAAGAAGGTGGAAGATGAATGCTCTACCTCCCAAGCCAACTATGCAGGGAGAGGTAGATCTTCAAGAGGTAGGGGCAGAGGAGGTAAGCAAGGTAGGAGGAGACCCTATAACACATCACCATGTAACATTTGTGGTTTGTCAAATCACACCACAGATGAGTGTTACATGAATTACAAAAATCAGAGAGGAAGAGACTACCAAAGAGGTGGATACTCTCAGTCTAGAGGAAGGTTCAACCATCACCAAGGCCACAACAACAATTATAACAACAACAACAACAACAATTACAATGGCAACTACCAAGGAGGATTCAGAAACAGAAAGGACTACAACAACTACATAGAGGAGCAGGATGACTCTCTCTTGATCATGAACATCACTTCAAAGTCAGGTACAAATGATGATCACTTATTTTATATTGATTCAGGGTGTTCAAATCATGTGGCTGGTAATGTGGCACTACTCTCTGATCTTGAGGAACCAAAAGGTAAACACCAAGTCCAAACAGGTGATGCTACAAAGCATTCTATAGTTAAAGTTGGAAATGTGAAAACTTGTGATGGTAATCAGAATTTGTTGAGCAGAGTACTTTATGTACCTACAATTACAAAGAACTTAATGAGTGTTGGTCAGATTGTAGAGAAAGGGTTGCAGGTCAGATTCAATCAGTATGGAGCATTTGTGGAGGACCCAAGACATGGATTCAAAAGGATAGCTAAAGGAGAAAAATCAGGTGGACTTTTCACTTTTGAGTTGGAAGATACAAAGAACATTGCATTATACAGTTATAAAGATCAAACACTTTCAGAGCTTGAGATTTGGCACAAGAGATTAGGGCACATAGGAGAAAGGACCTTGAAGCAAATGTGCAGGGACCAATGTGTGTTTGGGATACCTAATGTATCCAAACAACATATGATTTAAAAGTGTGGTGCTTGTCAATTTGGTAAGTCTCACAGGTTACCCTTCTCCAAGAAAGGATATATGCATGAAGACTATCTAGAGCTTGTACACACAGATGTATGGGGACCTAGCAAAGACCCCTCAGTCTCAGGTTCAAGGTACTATGTGTCTTTTATTGATGACTATAGCAGATGGACTGTATTATACTTTATGAAGCACAAGGATGAAGTATTTAATTGTTTTAAGAAATATTTTGCATTAGTTGAAAATCAGACAGGAAGGAATTTGAAGAGGCTAAGGTCAGATGGAGGAAGTGAGTACTTCTCCAATGAATTTGAGGACTTCTTGCAGGACAGAGGCATCAAAAGGGAAATAACCACGAGGTACTCTCCTGAACAGAACGGGGTAGCTGAAAGAAGAAATAGGTTAATTGTTGAGACAGCTAGATCTATGCTTAATGAGAAGAAATTACCTAACTATCTATGAGCAAAGAGTGTTTCTACGGCCACCTATCTCATAAACAGGTTACCATCAAAGTCACTTGATGGTATGACACCATATGAAGCATGGCATGGTAAGAGACCATCATTGGATCACTGCAAAATTTTTTGATGTGTAGCATATGTACACATTCCTTCACAGGTAAGAGGAAAGCTAGATCCAAAGGCTGAATAATGTATTTTCATTCGATATGATTTAAATAAAAAAGGTTACAGGTTTTTTAACCCTACCAATAAGGGATTTATGGTAAGCAGAGATGTGATCTTTGATGAGAATGATTCTTGGTATGAGAATGAATGCAGGAAGGTCAAACTACCCTATGATTTGGAAGAAGAATTTCCAAAACTTACAAAGGAGGAACCTACTCAGGATGGAAAGTCAAGTTCAGATGATGAAGATACAATCAACCTTGAAGAATTCAAGGCATGGAAGTCCAAAGGCAAAATGAAGATGAAGAAGCTTGAGAACATACCAGAATCTTCAACTCAATCAATCAGAAGGTCTCAAAGAGAAAGCAAAAAACCTATCAGATATGGGTATGATACATCTCTTATTACTAAACATTCAATTTATCTTGCAAAGGATTGGTCAAATGAAGAACCAGGTTCATATGAAGAAGCAATCACCAAGTCAGAATGGAAAGAAGCTATGGATGAGGAGATTGAAGCACTCAAGGAGAGTGATACATGGGAGTTAGTACCCAAGAAGGACTCCATGAAGGTAATAGGATCCAGATGGATCTATAAATTAAAAAGAAATTTTGATGGCACAATTAACAGGTACAAGGCCAGATTAGTAGCCAAGGGTTTTGCACAAACCCAAGGCATTGACTATGAAGAGACATTTTCTCCTGTGGCCAAGATGCCAATAATCAGAGTGTTGGTTAGTGTGGCTGCATCAAAGAATTGGAACATGTACCAATTGGATGTCAAGAATGCTTTCTTGAATGGATGGATCTCAGAAGAGGTTTATATGTCACAACCTCCTGGCTATGAAGACCCTAAGAAGGTAACTTATGTTTGCAAATTAAAGAAGGCTTTATATGGATTGAAGCAGGCACCTAGGGCATGGAATTACAGGCTAACTACATACCTCCAAGACCAAGGTTTTGTCATGAGTAAGGCTGACACTTCTCTGTTCATTAAGAGAAGTAATTCAGAGGTAATCTATCTTTGTGTTTATGTTGATGACATCATCATTACAGGCAATGATGTCAATGGAATCAGAAGCATCAAAAGCTAGATGATGAAGGAATTCAAGATCAATGATCTTGGATTATTGAAGTATTTTTTGGGACTTGAATTAGTCTACACCAATTCAGGGACATACATTACTCAGAAGAAGTATGTGCAGGACATGTTGAAGAAATTTCACTTGCAGGATGCTAAAGCAGCTAGCACTCCAATGGAGGTGAATCTAAAGCTAAGTGCCCATGAAGGAGATGAAGTCCAAGACATTACAGGTTATCAAAGTATGGTGGGTAGCTTGAACTATGCTACCTTAACTAGAAATGATATTGCATATGGAGTTAGTGTGCTAAGTCAATTCATGCACAAACCAAGGATACCTCACTTAGAGGCTCCAAAAAGGATCGAAGTATCTCAAGGGTACACAAAACCATGGTTTATACTTTCCTTACACTTCAGATATTGATATAAAAGTTTATTCAAATGCAGATTGGGCAAGATGCAAGGATGATAGAAGAAGCACTTCTGGATACATTTCTTTTGTAGGTGACAAACCAATTTCATGGTCTACAAAAAAGCAACCAACTATTGCATTGTCTTCTACAGAAGCAGAGTATAGAGGGCTAGCTAATGCCACTCAAGAAGCAATTTGGATTAAGCTTTTGTACACAGAATTGGGCTTATATACTAGGCCTCCAATTATCTTTGGAGATAATACAAGTTCTCTTCACCTTGCAGCTAATCCTATCTATCATGCCAGGACCAAACACATAGAAGTTCATTATCATTATGTGAGGGAGAAGTTGCTAAGCAAGGACATTCAGCTAACCTATGTGTCAACCAATATGCAATGTGCAGATTTGCTGACTAAAGCTTTGGATGGGACCAAACTTTGCAGGTTCAAATCTATGATTGGATTGCAGGATGTACTTGAAGATTGAAGATAAAGACTTAAGCCAAAATGTTTGGCTTGAGGGGGAGCTATTGGTGTAAATCACAAGCCTACACATTTGGCTTGGAAGATATCATGAAGACTCTACATGCATAAAGAACCATAGGAACATATGCTAGTGATTACTTACCACTTTACCTCATTGTAAAAGTCAATTTGACTTAGAATCTTTTGTAATCACCTACCCAAATAATTCGTGGAAAAGTTAGTTCACTTGATTGAGAGAAGATCTCCAAGTTCTTAGAAGCTTGATTAGAAGGAGCCAAGAATTTGAATTTGAATTCAAATTCTTACACATTCCATATAAAAGGTGAACTTGAAAAGTCGCGGGGAGAGACATCACTCCCGAGCTTCATTCTACTGTCATTGAGT
>CM035427.1:166651457-166658957 GCA_020310875.1 Ceratopteris richardii
CCCTTGGGATAAAACAACCCAAGTAGTAGCAAAAGATGCACTTAACCACCTGCCAATGCTTCACACTTGCGCAATGCATAAAACTACTCATCTGTGAGATAGCAAAGTGAATATATAGTAATACATAAGTAAATCAAGCATCCATCAGCCTATTGATAGAGAACAACATCAAATGCATCTCTAGAATCAAAAGCATCAAATGAATGTATCTTTTCATACCAAGCACGTGGTGCTTGCTTTAAACCATATAATGCCTTCTTTAACCTGCAAACCTGGTTTTGCACAAAGCCACAGGGCTGAAAAACATACACTGCTTCATGCAAGTCACCATTTCAAAATGCTCTTTTAATGTCCAACGAATGTACATTCCAACCATGATGAGATACAAGTGCATAGATGCTATGAATAGTAGTCATTTGGCAGCTAGGTGCAAAGGTTTCATCAAAATCAATGCCTCTTTCTTGCACATAACCCTTTGCAACAAGCCTAGCCTTACACATGTCAAGTGTTCCATAAGGTTTACGCTTCAGCTTGTATACCCACTTAGTGCAAATGGCCTTCTTGCCAGGAGGCAAGTCACATAAAGACCAAGTACCATTTTTCAAAATAGCATCATCAGATTGCATTGCAACCATCCAATGTTTAGAATTTTGTGCTTCATCAAACAAAATAGGCTCAATTTCATCACAAAGACTTGTTCTTCCGTTCAACAACTCTATTGTGTTGAGGTTTATACGACATTGTGCACTGATGTTTTTGTTGATGTGTAAAACACCACAAGAAATGAATTAATGTGACACTAGAACACCTCTATGGTCATCATTAACTTGTTGCCACTCCAAACTTTGAGAAATGATAGTCTAAACTGAGAACTTTGCTTCTACAGAAATTCCTAGTCACCGAAATGACATACCTTTAGTATTTTGTTAATTTCTCTTAGCTCAAATATTATTTCTCCAAGATCTTTTGGTGGATGCAACTAGAAGAGCAGAGCTTTCCAATAAGCTATCATATGCAAGAAACGGATCTCTAGAACTCAAGATATGGCCTTCACAAGATCAACCTATATGACTTGCCAAAACTGGAAATTTTGCCTCCTTTAGTAATTCTGAGTGTTTAAAAATGAAAATTCAATGCCTAGCATCGACTTGCAACCAAAAGTCGATGCCTGGCATCGACTTTTAGCTTTTTTAGCCACTTTTTCAGCGCTAGAATTACCCCCTTGAACACACACATGAACAAGACCACTTTTACGTCGGAAGTCGATGCCAGGCATCGACTTTATGCTGAAACTCGATGCCAGGCATCGAGTTGCTCCACAAACATCATCTTTTCAAGAAGATTTAGTAGGAGTTGGAACTCAAAAAATAAAACATAGACTTATCAGCACAAACTCGATGCCAGGCATCGAGTTGCTTGGAAAACTTGAACTTTTGAAATCATTTCACAGTAAACAAGCATGGAGATGATGGAGAGAGTCTCATACACAGAACTTTAACTATTTCTTCTCATAACTATGAAAAACTCAGAAGTTTAACAGATGCTTTCTCACTCAGAGAAGCCCGACTATACTCAATCATACAAAATGAACTCCTTCTCACATTCTATCACTCTCTTCTACTTCTCCTCTCACCGTGTCAGTTGATACAAACTAACTTATATAGATTTTTTCATTCTCGTGACTTTTAAAAAACTTCTAGAACTAAAGTGAACTAACTTTACAAATATAATACACTTGTGAACTTGTCCCTTCACATAGGCATGTGGTTTTCTTCTGAAGTTTTGATCTTCAAATTTATGTCCAATTAGTGATTGTTTCTCCAACAACTCCCCCTCAATCATTAATTGACATTCTCTGTTTCTTCATATCATCTTCTTTTCTTTTACTCCTTCCATGCTTTTGAATTTGCTGGTCTTCACACCATCCAAGCTCTTTGTCATTATGTCTGCTATCTGAACTTTTGTAGAAATGTACTCTACTTCAATTTCTTTCTCCATTACCTGTTCTCTCAGGAAAAGATAATGTATCTCTATATGTTTTGTTCTTGCATGAAATACTGGATTTGCTGCAAGATAAAGTGAACTCATATTATCTCCATGTATTGTAGGTATACCTTGATCAATGCCCAAAATTTTGAACAATGTCTGCATCCATATGACCTCCTTAGCTGCTTCCACAAGTCCTTTGTACTCAGCTTCAATTGATGATAATGCTACTGTATGTTGTTTCTTTGAACACCAACTTACAAGCTTATCACCAATGTATATCATGTAGCCATGAGTTGATCTTCTGTCATCCTGGTTACCTGCCCAATTTGAGTCACTATAGGCTCTCAACTTCAAATCTGATGTAAAAGGATAATATAATCCTTCCTTTATAGTTCCTTTGATATATTTGAGAACTCTTTGACCTGCAATCCAATGTGGGTCCTTTGGACAATGCATGAATTGTGATAAAACTCCCACTGCATAACTAAGATCAGGTCTTGTTAGTGTAGCATAAATCAAACTACCCACAAGAGATTGATACTTCCTCATATCTTTGTATTTTGTACCATCATATTTACTGAGCTTGTGATTAACTTCAAGTGGAGTTGAAGATTCTCTACAATTTTCCATATCAAACTTCTTCAATAGATTCAGAAGATACCTTTCTTGTGATACATATATGCCATGATTTGTATAAGTGACTTCCATTCCAAGAAAGTATGACAACTTTCCTAGATCACTAATCTTGAACTCTTTCTCAAGTAATCTCTTTACCTCCTTGATTCCTTCATCTAAAGTACCTGTGATTATAATGTCATCTACAAAATTACAAATGTAGATTGTACCTTCGTTTGTTCTTTTAAATGAGTAGACTTGGATCTGCTTTTGAACTTTGATATCCAAGATCATTGAGATACTTCACTAGTCTATAGTTCCATGCTCTTGGAGCTTGCTTCAATCCATAGAGTGCTCTTCTCAACCTGCAAACAAAATTTGGATACCTGGAATCTATAAACCCTTGAGGTTGTTCCATGTATACCTCATCTGATATGTATCCATTCAAGAATGCATTCTTTATATCCAATTGACTTAGATTCCATCCTTTTGAAGCTGCAATAGCAATGATTGTCCTTATAGTTGACATCTTAGCTACAGGACTGAATGTCTCATCATAATCTATGCCATAGGTTTGGGCATAGCCTTTCACCACTAGTCTAGCTTTGTATCTGGCTATACTTCCATCTGCAAGCTTCTTCACTTTATAAACCCATTTATTTCCAATTACTTTCTTACCATTTGGTTTAGGAACAAGTTCCCATGTCTTGTTCTCCTCTAGTGCATTGAATTCTTCCTTCATTGCTTCTTCCCATTTCCTCTTACCTTTAGCTTCATCATAGTTCTGAGGTTCTTCATCATCTTTGACCATATATGCATAGTTCTTCTGAGTTATGTAAGAAGTATCATAAGAATACCTTTCTGGTTGTCTTCTAGTCCTGCTTGACCTTCTTGGTTCACATTCTTCATATGTGTCTGGATACACCTCTTCATCAAATATAGGAGCTTCTTCATTTCTTCTTGCTAATCCACTTTTGGATGTACTTTCTTGCATATATCCTTCATCTTCATTTACCTGCACAATTGATTTTCCTTTCTCACATCTTCTTACCTCTTCTTCAAATTCTTCAGTTGTATGAATTTGATCTGCATACCAAGTTTTCTGTTCATCAAATGTAACATCTCTAGAAACAATAAATTGTTTGGTTAGAGGATTCCACAACCTGTAACCCATCTGCTTTTCATCATAACCAATGAACACATATTTTTCTGCTTTTGGTTCAAGTTTATGTCTTAGTTGTGATGGCATATAAGCATATGCAATAGATCTAAACACTCTACAATGATCTGGTGTTGGTTTCTTACCCCACCAAGCTTCATATGGAGTCATTCCATTGAGAGCTGCACATGGTAATCTATTCACAAGATATGTAGCTATATTTACAGCTTCAGCCCAAAGATAATTTGGACAATTCTTCTCCTTCAGCATAGCTCTAGCAAACTCAACCAAAGTCATGTTCCTTCTTTTTGCTACACCATTTTGTTGTGGTGTATACCTGCAAGTTATTTCTCTCTTAATACCTGTATTCCAAAGATAATCATTGAACTCTTGGGAGAAGTATTCTCCCCCTCCATCAGACCTCAGTCTTTTAAGCTTTTGACCTGTGACGCTCTCTACATATGCATGAAAATGCTTGAAGGCTCCAAACACTTCTGATCTTTCCTTCAAAACATACAGTGTTATCCATCTTGTAGCATCATCAATGAAAATAACATAATACCTTGAGCCACTGATAGACCCTTCTTTTGTTGGTCCCCATACATCTTTATGAATGAGTTCAAGTAATCCATCATGTTTTAAACCTTTCTTCTGAAATGGTAACCTGTGTGCTTTACCCATTTGACATGCTTCACATTTATAAACCATATGTTGACTCTGCACATTTGGTAATCCTAGTACAGACTGATTAGCAACCATAGCTTTAATTCCTCTTTCATTGAAATTTCTTAAAGTAAAGAGTCTACCTTCTTTCTTACTAGAGACAATCTGATTATATCCATTCTCTAGATCTTCAACAAATACTCCTTCATTTGTAAATCTGACTTGAAAACCTTTTTCAACTATTTGTCCCACACTAATCAAGTTTTTAGGTATTGTGGGAACATACAAAACATTGGTTAGCAAATCTGCTCCACTCTTGCATTTCACTTTTCCAATTGAATGTACACTATGTCTTGTATTATCACCTGTTTGAACACTATGACTAGAAATGCCTTTTTCCAATTCTGACATCAATTCTATGTTTCCTGATAAATGATTAGAACATCCAGATTCAATGTAAAATACCTTTAGATCTTCTTTATTTGATGTGCTGATTGAATTCATCATCAATGATGTATGACTTTCATTCTATGTGTCATTTGCATAGTTGTAGTAGGTGGTGTTGTAGGATTGATTCTGTCCCCAACTTCTTCCTCCACCTTTACCATAGCCTCCTCTTTGACTTTTTCTACCTCTTTGAAAATTACTTTGATATCTTCCACCTCGACCTTTGCTATTGTTGTTTTGATTATGGTTTGATCCTTGTTGGTTGTGCCAACAATCATGAGCCAAATGATTACTCAATCCACAGATCTAGCAAGCCTTCTTGTTGTTATTTTGATTACCTCTTCCTCTTCCAAAACCTCTTGGTCTTCCTCTACCAGTGGCTTTACCTCTTGCATAATAAACTTTAGAAGTTGACTCTTCTTCATCCTTTGCTTTACCTTTATCTCCTTTCTTCTTATTCTTCATGTACATTGCAGAACTTTGTCCTTTATCTCCATCTCCCTTCAAGTCTTGCTCATATGTGAGCATCAAACCAAGTAATTGATTCAAATCTAGAACATAATGATTTAATGAAAGTTCTGTTGATAAGACAAAAGGTTTCCACCTTTCATCCCCTCTCAAACCTGTAAGTAATTGAGCAATCAACTTGTGATCCTCAATATCTTCATCTATGGATCCAAGACTATCTGCTAGATCCTTCATCTTAGTGACATAATCACTAATACTTTGACTTGGCTTCTTCTTGAATGTTGTAAACTCTGGCCATAGACTTGCTTTCCTTGCTTTCGTAGTGCTTTGGAAATGATACTTCAATGCATTCCAAATATCTTCAGATGATTCCAATCCTCTGATGTGTGGTAGCAAATGATCAGAGATTGTATTATAGATGTAGGTTTTTGCACCTGCATCCTTCTTCTGCCAATGCTTTAAAGCATCAAGTTCCTCTTTCTTTGGTCGCCTTTCATCTTCAAATACTGGCTTCTCTTCTTCACGTGTAACATATAACATGAGATCCTTACTCATAAGTAAGGCTTCCATTCTCATTACCCATGCGGGGTAATTATCTCTGTCCAGTTTGTCAATGGAGATATGATCTGCCATACTTCTTTCCTTCTGCTGCAACGTTTGAGCTTAAAGGATAAAGAATAATACCTTTTGGAGTTCTTTGTGTATGAAGATACTTTTGAAGTAACCTTTTGATGCCTTATGTTTTCAAATGCTTCACCTTTCAAACTTTAATGGAAAACTTTCCAAAACTTCCCATACCTTTGTCGCCTTCTACTCTTTAGGACCTTTCTGCTCTGATACCACTTTTTGATGTGTAAAACATCACAAGAATTGAATTAATGTGACACTAGAACACCTCTATTGTCATCATTAACTCATTGCCACTCCAAACTTTGAGAAATGATAGTCTAAACTGAGAACTTTGCTTCTACAGAAATTCCTAGTCACCGAAATGACATACCTTCCGTATTTTGTTAATTTATCTTAGCTCAAATATTATTTCTCAAAGATCTTTTGGTGGATGAAACTAGAAGAGTAGAGCTTTCCAACAAGCTATGATATGCGAGAAACGGATCTCTAGAACGCAAGATATGACCTTCACAAGATCACCCTGACATAGCCTGAGAATCATGTACTGCACATGTTGAATCATTCATAGATTTTTCGTAGTCTATGAGCTTATACAACCCACGACATAAAATGCCAGAAGCAATAATGATGTTGCCATTTGAGAGATCATGGACTATATATTTGTCATCAACAAATTTCACAACCAAGCCAATCTTGGCTAATGTAGAGAATGATAACATATTTTCTTGATCCTTGGCACAAATAAAGCATCTGACAAAGTGAAAGAACTACCATCTACAGTAGTCAAAATGATCTTACCAACTCCCATGATAGCATAAGAGGAGTTGTTGGTGTATGTGATAGTATTCCCTGTAGGGATAGGCTCAAGTGAAGTGAAGAAACTACATTGCAAGGTAATACGTTTGGTTGCCCCACTATCAAAGTACCAAACATCTGAGTCTACTGCAGACATACACTGTTTAGGAGAAGATGGGTCAAAATTGCAAATAGTAGTAAACACCCATTCTTCATTCTGCTCAAGATTAGTAGACTCTATTTTTGGTGTAGAGGCCTTAGCAACAACCATTTCAACCTCTTTTTTCTTTGCCTCTTTTGCAGCCAGTTTTGGACAACTCTTTATAACACGATCATTTCATTTTACAGTACTTACAAAAGAATTTCTGCTTTTTTTATTTCTTCTCATCTTTATCTTCCTTCTTCAAATGTGCAGCATTTTTAGATTTCTACTTACTAGTAGATGAGCTCCATTTACCTTTGCCCTTCTGACTAGCCAAGAAAGCTTGATCCACAACATGCATAATGGACCTATTTTGCCTAGATTGATCTTCCTGCAACAGAATAGAGACTAACTCCTCAAATGACAAGGCATTTTGATTACCTTTCATCATCAAACAAAGAGTAGAAGAGAAACTCTGATATGAATCAAGAAGACCATTCAGAATGGTCTCCACAAGTAAGCTATCTGGTATAACTTCATCAGCAGAAATCCACTCTTCCTTAAAGTCTTTGATCTTTGGTAGAAAGCTATC
>CM035427.1:166661457-166718957 GCA_020310875.1 Ceratopteris richardii
AAGTTCCATATCAACATTGTAGTTAGTCATGAGTATGCAACGACAAGAAAGGTATTCTGAAGGGCTCTTCAACCTTCTAAAATGGATGGATTGCAAAAAGAAGGCAAAAAACATATCGACATATGGGCAGATGGATCTCTTTATCCAATTGATCCAAAAAATAGAAGGTATCCCCTTTTCATAATCTTCATGATCTGATTAGATTTGTAGGAGATGGTGAAGATGGTTTACGAGGCTATTGTTCAAGGCTCTAGGAGATTTCAAGGAATTATGTACAATACATAAACTATTTACAAAACATACTACATTAGAGGGATTTACATATGAGGGAGCTAGAATACAAATTATCCACTTTATCTTGTCAGTTAGAGATCTTTCAAAAAAATGAAAGAAACTCCTATAGGTTTGAGAATGCAGTCAAAAGGACTACGACGCGATCTTCATGGGTTTTGGTAGTCTTTTCGAGTTTCTGAAGCCATTCTGGTGCGTCGACTTCCAAGGAGTCCATTCCTTCTGATGTTTGCTCGCAGCCCGGCATAGGCATAGGAACATAGGGTTCCTAATACAACTCATCCACTTCGATGGACATGAATTCTTCTGTTTTTGGTTTGATAATTGGGGATGGTTGTCTTTCATACTCAAGTAGCTTCCTTTGCAATTCTTCAACCTGCTCTTTTAGCACCTTTACCTCTTTTGAAGTCGATGCCGACTCTATGATCTTGGGTTCTTCTTCTTACTCCGTTAGCAGGAGGTGCAGTGCATCTCGTTCTTTTTCCATATCATCATGTGCTTCCAGCAGATCAGCATAGCTTTAGGGACTGTTTTAAACTATTCTGGGTCGATCTCATGGGGGGGCCTTCCATCGCAGCTTCTAGGTTTTCTTCATTCTGCTTTTGAAGTCATTTATTTTCTTCTAGGGCCGTGGCCATGTGCTTCCGTAATAACGTCAGGTTGCACCGGACTTTGACATTCTCTGACTCATAGAGTTCAAGTAAAGCTGTTAATTTCTTAACTTCAGAAGACTCGCATTGATGGGGAGCTTCCAATACCGTTTGCTAGGCATGTTCAAGCGTAGTATATCGTTGATTCATGTCAGCATTTTCTTCTTCTATAATCGCAAGCTACCTTTGTAGTTGCTAGTGGTCCGTAGTTAATTGACAATGGGGATCTTCAAGAGTCTGATATTCGCTCTGTAGTTGATATACACATTGATGTAAAGTAGAAAACACATTATTTACATTTAAGAATTCTTGTAAAGGAGAGGATGCAGGGGGGATGGGCAAGGGAAAGGGAATCGTGAATGAGCTAGAATCAAGTGAAGATGTGGGTGGAGGGGGTATGGGAGACTGTGGCTGTGTGTGGGGAGGGAGTGGTGCTATGGCTTGTGATGTCTCCATTGTGTCAAAAGTGTGTGTGACTGTGTAAATGGGAACGGAAGGGGGGATGGATGTGATGTTCGTGAATAGTGTTGTGACTGTCGGCATGGTAACCCCTCCGAATTGGATGCTTGGAGAGAGAGGAATTCCCATGACATATGTGGTGATTATGGAAGTTGGGGTGGTAGTGTCATGGGGCGAAGTGAATTGTGCAGTGAGAGGTGAGGAGTGTGGTGATGGTGGTGCCGCCTGATGTTCTTCCGTGTGTGTGGTATCTCCTGGTGTCGATACATCTATGTGAATTTGCTTGCCGAAGTGCATGGGACGGGTAGGCACTCGTTTCTCAAAGCGATGAATATAAGCAAGAGCCAAATGAATAGCTTCATCCAGGCTCAACGCATCCGCATGAAGATTCAAGGACTCAATAAATTGTTCATCTACCCCTTCCTCTCCTAACATTTGGCTTATTAGCATCTTCCCTATTTCTAGTGACAGCTTGTGATGTTCCTGAACCCTCTTCATGGTTTCATACAATCTTTTTATTTGTGCCGTATAGGCGGGGGCACTTGCTAATTTTGAGGTTTTGTCTTGCTCTTCGTCTTGCTCTTTGTCTGAGTCCTCATCTTCGGGCTCTTCTTCTTTGTCATTCACCTCTACTACATCAGGTTGAGTGGTGATTGGTTTCCATGTAGTCGTTTGCAGTTCGCAAGCCCGGGTGTCTTCAATCTCAAGATTTCTTCATTGATCATCCGCACAACTTCCTCATCTGTTAAATCATCCAAGGTATAGCCCTGGGGAAACTCCAAATCAGAGGGAATTGTATGGAAAACCAGGTTTGGGCCTTCTGTACTTAGCCTGGGTAAACAAATTGTAAATGGCATGATGCGTCGGGTTTGAGGTGGGGTGATGTCTAGCGTGAGTGTAGCACCTCTCGCTTGGGCACATGGAATTGGCATTGCTTCTCTCATCTTCTTGGATGGTGGACCCGTTGTTGATGGCTGTCTCTAGAATTCTTGAGCTCTTGTCCATATTAATGCCCTCTGGATGGGCACATCATAAGCTAGGCATCTGTAAATAATTCGTGTAAGTGTGCAACACCCATGAAGTACATTCTTAATTTTCTTGTTCCAACGCTGATGTGCCAAGTGGATATGATCAATGATCTAGTGGGGTTTGAGAGTGAGATTCTCTATTTCTCCTAGGTACAAGTGAAACCAGATTTTTTTGGGTGGCATGGTGAAACGTTCCTAAGCTGGGAAGGCGAAGTGCTGCATGATCGTGCGTAAGTGGAGAGCGATGGTAGGTGTCATGGCTACCATTTCATTCAGTTTATTGAGATCCTTATGCTTCATCCATCCAGGAATCAGAGTTTCTTTTTATGTAGGAATGTGCATTCCTTTCATGTCCAATGCCTCTCGAAATAGGTTGATGGTGATTCTAAACCTTTTGAGCTCATGCCCTGGCGTTAGTGAGGGGAGTATAAAGGTGCTATCTCCTCCTTTGGCCCTGCTAGGAGTTATCATGCTGATCAAGTACGAACAATGCAAAAAATTAGGCTTAGGTAGGAGTGCCCAAAAGTAGCTATCTAAGCCCGCTTTTGTCCATACTGATCTCATTACTTCTGCATCCTCATACTTCTCAAACTCACGGGTAAAGAAGTGGTATCTTCCCCACCTGTCGTTAAATTCAAGTTCGGCCTCCCAGAAATAGGTACCTTCTCCGATGGGACCTGCGACATCGCTGAACCAATGTGCATGTTTTCCAACTTGTGAGGTATGTCCCTGTGGAGGGTCCTGAATCGGGATCACGTGCACTACCCGGAGTTCTTGGGGTCTCTCCGTTAATTGAGTCTCGAGGGGAAGATTCTCAATATCCACTATCTAGGTGCTTGACCCCGCCTGGGAGCTAGTTCTTGCTGCTTCTACCATGTTACTTCTAGTTTGCTGGTTCTGTGAGAATATAGAAGAATGTGTTAGCATTGTAATGGGCAAGATAGAACAAGTTTTTTATGGAGAGTGTTAATCTCCAAAAGAACAAGCTACTCTTGAATTTAGAACACCTCTATATCAAGAGTAACTCAAAACCTTCACTAATTTGGAGGCTCAATGAAAATTTTTGATAAATTGTGAAGAAGAAGACTCTACAGAAAGTCTGTTGCACATAACTCTCTCATTGACTTATCAAATGTGTAACTTTTTTTATAAAACTTTGCACAAGGTGTCATCTATAGTTAGCGCACCTCCTCCAAGTTAAATTATTTCAAAAGACTCAGTAGATCTTGAGAAATGAACTTAACAAGCCACTTATGTCTAAAAGTGTTCTTCTGAGAAGTCAATTTAGACACCTGTAACTTCTAACACTTGGTTCTCTCAATCTAGAACCGTTTATGCAAATGCTTTTGGCCATAGGTAGCTTACCTTCCAACTTAAAGAATGAGTGCTTGCTTGCTCAAAACTTTACACTGTGGAAGGAGAACTGACCAAAACATTAGCATCAAATTTTGCACCTCTTGCAACTTCTCTTGTTTCCATTTACACATGTAAATGTTCCTACACTCAATTTTCTCAGACTGATCACAATTAGAAGCTGAAAATTTGTAGAGAGGTCAATCAACTATAGACTTAGACTTGTACAAAAACATTTCACAAAAGAATCAACACAGAAGAAGAATACTCAGAAAGATCGGGTGCAACATTTTTCATTTCTGAGAAATTTACATCTGAGTGATGAGAGAGATTCTACTCACTTCTAAAATGTCTACTGACATCTAATTCTCTTCAAATCTTGTTCTAACATAATCTCTCATACTTTGTCCCGACATTTTCTTTGTATATATAGGCAAATATTTTACAAGCTTGTAACTAAACAAAAGTATAAGTGATCTATCTCTGAATTAATGTACATATGTGTACACATTTTCATCTTCTGGATATGATCTTCCTTCATGCTTCATAACTTGACCTTTTCTTCAGTTCTTGACTTCCAAACTTTCACCAAAACTTCAATTGTTGATTGCCCTACACCAACAGCTGCCCCTCAATCATCAATTGAGGTTTTCTCTGTCTTCTTGATGCCTGGCATATCTTTGAATCTCTCTAGCTTTGGTCCATCCAAGCTTTTGGTTAGCATATCAGCTATCTGATCTTTTGTTGAAGTATGTATTACTTCAATCTCTTTATCCATCACCTTCTCTCTTAGAAAGTGATACTGAATCTCAATGTGTTTGGTCCTAGCATGAAAAACAGGATTAGCAGCTAAATACAATGAACTCATGTTATCTCCATGAATAGTGGGTGTACTCTGAATGATGTCAAAAGCCTTCATAAGAGTCTTAAGCCATATCACTTCCTTTGCAGCTTCCACCATACCTTTGTACTCAGCCTCTATAGATGATAAAGCAACTGTGTGCTGCTTCTTTGAACACCATGATATTAACTTGTCTCCCACATAACACAAGTATCCATAAGTTGATCTCCTATCATCTGGATTACCTACCCAATCTGCATCACTATATATCTTGATGTTTGTATCTAATGTAAATCCATAATACAAACCTTCTTTGAGTGTACCCTTAATGTACCTCAACACTCTTTGTCCTGCAATCCAATGTTCTTTCCTAGGACAATGCATGAATTGAGACAATACTCCAACTACATAGGACAAGTCAAGCCTAGTTAAAGTAGCATAAATCAGACTACCAACCAAACTTTGATATAGCTTCATATCCTTGAACTCTTCTCCTCCATATCTGCTCAATTTGTGATTCACCTCCATTGGAGTAGGTGCTACCCTGCAATCATTCATTTTAAACTTGATCAACAAGTTCTTCAAGTACCTTTCTTGAGTTATATACACTCCATGTTGAGTGTATGAGACCTCCATGCCCAAGAAATATGACAAGTCTCCCAAGTCACTAATCTTGAACTCTTTCTCCATTTGCTTCTTTAATCTTTGAATGCCTTTCTCATTTGTACGTGTAAGAATTATATCATCAACATATATGCACATGTAAATGAACCCATCATCACTTGCTTTAACAAGCAAGCTACTATCTGCCTTTGATACTTGAAATCCAAGTTCTTTCAAGAACTTCACAAGTCTATAATTCCATGCCCTTGGGGCCTGCTTCAAACCATACAAAGCTCTCTTGAGCTTGCACACATACTCTCGATACCTTTTATCTCTGAATCCTTGTGGTTACTCCATGAAAACATCATCTGAAATATAACCATTTAAGAAAGCATTCTTCACATCTAATTGACATAATTTCCAACCTTTACATGCAGCAATGGCTATGAGTGTCTTCATAGTTGTCATCTTTGCCACAGGACCATAGGTCTCATCATAATCTACACCATATGTCTGAGCAAACCCTTTCACAACAAGTCTAGCTTTATATAGACACACTTCCATCTGCAAATCTCTTTGTCTTGTAGACCCATTTGCATCCAATGATCTTCTGACTATTTGGTTTAGGAACCAAATCCCAAGTCTCATTCTCCATCAATGCATCATATTCTTCCTTCATAGGTTTTTCCCAATTTTCCTTACCTTTTGCCTCTTCATATGTAGAAGGGTCTTCATCTGCCTTTATCATATAAGCATAATCTTTGGTAGCCAAAAAAGAAGTGTCATAGCTATACCTTGTAGGTTGCCATTTGTGCCTTGTTGACCTTCTGAGTTCTCCACTTCTTGAGGTTTCTAGTTCATCACATTCTGGATCAAACCTTGGCACTTCTTCTACTTCAATCTGTACTTAATTGTTCTTCTCTTCATCAAATATCTGTACCTTTGATTTACCTTTCTTTTGATCCACAATTTCTTCATCACCTGCATAAATATTGATTGTACCTGCATACCAAGTACCTTGCTCATCAAATGTAACATCCTTAGACACAAGGAATTGTTTTGCAGATGGATTCCACAACCTATATCCCATCTGCTTATCATCATATCCAATAAACACATATTTTTCAGCTTTAGGCTCCAATTTATGCCTCAATTGAGATCGCACATATGCATATGCCAAACATCCAAAAACTTTGCAATGATCTAGAGTAGGTCTCTTACCCCACCATGCCTCATATGGTGTCATACCCTGCAAAGCTTTACATGGTAATCTATTAACCAAATAAGTAACTGTATTTATAGCCTCAACCCACAAATAATTTGGGCAACTTTTCTCCTTCATCATGGATCTTGCAAACTCAACAAGAGTTCTATTTCTCCTCTCTGCTACACCATTTTGTTGAGGAGAGTACCCTGCAAGTAGCCTCTCTCTTTATATCTGCATTCCACAAGTAATCACTGAACTCATTAGAGAAATACTCTCCCCCTCCATCTGACCTTAGTCTCTTCAACTTATGACTTGTAATTCTCTCTGCATACACATGATAGTGTTTGAATGTATTGAATACCTCTGACTTATCTTTGATCACATATATAGTGATCCATCTGGTAGCATCATCAACATAAATCACATAATACCTTGAGCCATTGATACTGAAATCTTTTGATGGACCCCACACATCTGTGTGTAGCAAGTCAAGATTTTGTGAATACATAAAACCATGCTTGGAATAAGATTGCTTATGAGTCGTACCTAATTGACATGCCTCACATCTGTATGTCATATGTTGACCTACAACATTAGGCAATCCAAGCACTGAACCATTATTAACCATATCTTTCATACCTCTTTCATTAAAGTGTCCAAGCCTTTTGTGCCAAAGATCTAACTCAGAAATCTTATGTCCTCCATAGGTATACAAGACATGAACAACATTACCTTGGATCTTCAATGTGAACAATCTTCCTTCTTTCTTCCCTTAAACCATTTGTTTATACCCTTTGCTAGGATCTTCCACAAAAACTCCTTCATTAGTGAACCTGACTTCATAACCTTTTTCAACAATTTGTCCTACACTTATCAGATTCTTAGGAATTGTAGGAACATATAAAACCTTACTCAAGAGAGTACTACCATCCTTGGCCTTCACTGATCCAATTGACTTCACATTATGCTTTGTATTGTCACCTGTTTGAACTACATGATTAGTTATCTTACTATCCAAATCATTCATCAAAGCTATGTTGCCACTCAGGTGATTGCTACACCCTGAGTCAATGTAGAAGACTCTTTGGTCTTCACTTTGCCTTTCACAAGTTGCATTCATTATCAATGTTGAATCCTCCTTCTGATCTCAAGCATAATTGTAGTAGGTATTATTGTATTGTTGACTTTGGAATCCTCTACCTGCATTTCTTCCAAAGTAACCTCTATTACCTCTACCTCTGAAATTACCTCTTTGATTTTTGCCACCTCTTCCTCTTGAATTAAAATTCTCATTATATCCACCATTACTCTGAGTATTACGCCAAAAATCATTAGCTAAGTGATTTGTCTTACCACAAATCCAGCAAGCATTGACTCCATCTTTATTACTCCTGCCTCTTCCTCTACCTTTGCCACCTCCTCTTCCCCTTAGGAAGTTGGCTTGGCTAGTTGTGCCTTCATCTTCATTTGCTTGTTGCTTCCCTTTGCTATTCTTCTTCTTATCCTTTGAATACATTGCTTGACCTGCACTCTTATCACTTTCACCTTTGACATCCTGCTCAAAGGTTAACATATGTCCTAGCAACTGATTTAAATCAGGAGTGAAATGATCAAGTGATAATTTAGTAGACAAAATGAATGGCTTCCATTTGTCATCACCTCTCAAACCTGTAAGGATTTGCCTTACCAATTTATCCTCCTCAATGTCTTCATCAACTGCTCCTAATGCATCTGCAATGTCCTTCATCCTTGTTACATAATCTGAGATGGATTGAGAGGCCTTCTTCTTGAATGTAGTAAATTCTGCCCACAAGGATGCCTTCCTTGACTTTGTGGTGTTTCGAAAATGCTCTTCCAAAGCATTCCATATATCACTTGCACTTTCAAGACCTCTAAGGTGAGGTAGCAAGTAATCATTAACTGCCATGTAGATAATGCTCCTAGCTTGAGCATCTTTCTTCATCCAAGTCTTCAAATCTAATAATTCCTCCCTAGTTGGAACACTAGGATCTCTGAACTGAGGCTTTTCTTCTTCACTTGTGATGTATCCTATCAAATCTTTGCTCATAAGGTGAGCTTCCATCCTCATTGACCATGTTGGATAGTTCTCTCTATCCAACTTCTCTATTTGAAGAGAATCTCCCATCCTTTCTTCACCTGTGTATTGAATTCTTCAAACTTTGTGAGTAATAGATGTACCTTTACTTTGAATGATGCTCCTTTTGTCTTCCTTGATGTCGTATGGCCTCCTTCTCAAGCTTTGCTCTCAAGCTTTCACCTTTTGAATCTTTAATTGTTGAATTCTTTATGTCTGCAGCAGTCGGGTCCTCCTTCCTTCAATTTTGATACTTCCTACTCTCATACCACTGATGGAGAGTGTTAATCTCCAAACGAACAAGCTACTCTTGAATTTAGAACACCTCTATATCAAGAGTAACTCAAAACCTTCACTAATTTGGAGGCTCAATGAAAATTTTTGATAAATTGTGAAGAAGAAGACTCTATAGAAAGTCTGTTGCACATAACTCTCTCATTGACTTATCAAATGTGTAAAGTGTTTGATAAAAATTTGCAGAAGGTGTCGCCTATAGTTTGCGCACCTCTTGCAAGTTAAATTATTTCAAAAGACTCAATAGATCTTGAGAAATTAACAAGTCACTTATGTCTAAAACTATTCTTTTGAGAAGTCAATTTAGACATGCGTAACTTCTAACACTTGGTTCTCTCAATCTAGAATGCGTTTATGAAAATGCTTTTAGCCATAGGTAGCTTACCTTCCTTAAAGAATGAGTGCTTGCTTGCTCAAAACTTTACACTACGGAAGGAGAACTAACCAAAACATTAGCATCGAATTTTGCACCTCCTGCAACTTCTCTTGTTTCCATTTACACATGTAAATGTTCCTACACTCAATTCTCTCAGCCTGATCACAATTAGAAGCTGAAAATTTGTACAGAGGTCAATCAACTATAGACTTAGACTTGTAAAAAAAAAATTCACAAAAGATTCAACACAGAAGAAGAATACTCAGAAAGATCGGGCGCAACATTCTTCATTTTTGAGAAATTTACATCTGAGTGATGAGAGAGATTCTACTCACTTCTAAAATGTCTAGTGACATCTAATTCTCTTTAAAAGTTGTTCTAACATAATCTCTCATACTTTTCCCCAACATTTTCTTTGTATATATAGGCAAATATTTACAAGCTCATAACTAAACAAAAGTATAAGTGATCTCTCTTTGAATTAATGTACATATGTGTACACATTTTCATCTTCTGGATATGCTCTTCCTTCATGCTTCATAACTTGACCTTTTCTTCAGTTCTTGACTTCCCAACTTTCACCAAAACTTCAATTGTTGATTGCCCTGCACCAATAGTTTTGTCCTCGTTACGACATTAACATGAGGTTAGTGATAGGTTAGTAGGTCAGTGATGAGTGCTCGATGATTGTGGGTGTAGTTAGTGAATGAATAGTCCTATGAGCTAAATGGAAAGATGCAGTGTGAGGATGATGCACTTAGTAGGTGGAGATGAATTTACAAATGGGGTCAGGGGGTTTTATCACAAGCTTTGGGTTTCCAAACATAGTGGATGACTTTCAGTTTTGATTTTATGGGGACTCTGGACGGCTTTATAAGAGTGTCTGCTTGGAAATGAGGTTTTTTAGGGACCCATTTACGAGTGATTCTGCTCGTGCTCATGGGCGAATATGTGTTTATGCGTGTCGAATAAGAGTGGGCATCAGCTATTGGAGTGAGGGAACCATGTTGGACATGGTGTGGTCTCTGTGTGGCTATTTGAGCCCACAAGCAAGCCTTAGGCACCCAAATTTGTCTTGATTGTGGGTCAGTCTTCATGGACTTCTTGGGTACCCAGTTTGACTTCACTTTCGTAGAAGAATGTTTGAAAGACTTATTATTAGTGTCTTGTCGTTGATCACTAATATGAAGTTGAGCCAATGGTTGTGATTGGACAGCAACAGGTTGGTCTCCTTTCCGCACCCACACTTGTTTTGGAGGCTGAGACTCCGTGCTTTGTACTTTCTTTTGGCTTCATGCATAGGTCATTTGCTTCTTCTACATTTGATCCACCGTTGGCTGTCATATCCCTATGGCCTTTGGAAAGAAAGGGAGTTCCACCGTATCCTTGACTTCTTTGTTGAAACAATCATCCCTCTGCATCACATAGTTTTGGACAAGAATAGCATCATCATCTTCATGTGTACTCCTGGAAGGACCAGGAGTTTGTGCCTTTCCTAGTTCCTTGAGTGCTTCATTTTCTAACTCAAGAGCATTGCGGTTCTGATTTAGCTAGACCTGAAGAAGTCCACTTCTTAGGTTTAGGTTGACTGCATGATCATAGATCCAACCTTGACCCAAGACAAGAGGCTCAGTGAGGTCCTCATCTTCGCACACTGTTGGAAGTGATGGCTGGATGCACTCAGAAGATCAGTTGGTGCTGCAAAACCTGCTTCACACCTGCCCTCTTTTCTCTTCAAATATGCTTAGTAGACTCCTTGAGCTTCCAAATGACACAAAGAAACCATATATGTACTTTGGAAATGGTTTGGGTAATGATCAAACCAAAACAGATAACTTGGTACTTCAAAAATCAAGAAAAACTTTCTATTCCTGTAGTGATACCTGCTTAGACTTTTACTCAGTGTGACCAGCACACTTAAAATTGGAACAATTCCTTTTGGGAGTATTAAAGTACCTTAGTAAGCTACCAATCACAAGTGGAATCACTTCAATTGATAAACTATGCACTGAGAAATAAGTTTAGCAAAATTCTAATTACCCCCGACTTTTTAGGAACTCTGCAGACACAGACCAGTGTGCACTTCGAAGCGGATTTCTCCCAAATGGCTGAATGAAATCCTCTGAGATTTTGTATGCTTGTAGTAGACTTTGCGCTGGTTCCAATGAGCTATAGATCTCTTGATTTGGTTCAGTAGATCTTGAGTTATGCTCCTTTGAAGTTGACAGACTTGGAGAAGATAACACAGAGAACCAGAAATGATAAATGTGTGTATATCTATTGATTGATAAGTTTGTACAAGCTCAATAGCATGACAAGCATAGCTAATTGAGGTGTGGTGGTGTAGGCTATGGTGTAGCACTAACACACACTCAGTTACAATGAAGATATGCCTCGGGGAGTGAGCTAGAATGAGTGAACTTACCGCGACTTTTCAAATGGAGTTTTTATAGGAATTGATTGTGGTTTGAATTTCAAATTCAAACTTAGGCTCCCTAGAATCTCTCCTCTAAAAGTAGGGAGATATTCTCTCCATTACAACATTCAAATTTCCACGACTAATGAGGTAGGTGAATGACTTCAAGTGATTACAAATAAATGCCAAGTCATATAGACTTTTACAAGGGGTAAAAGATAATAACTCATAAGTATGAGTTCCTATGCCTTATCCTTCATGAAGAGATATCCTTCAAGGGTTCCAAATCCATCTTCAAAGTTCCAATGTTCCAAGCCAATGTGTGAAGGCTTGATATGCACCAACAGCTCCCCCTCAAGCCAAACACTTTGGCTTAAGTCTTCTCTTTCATTCTTCAATCACTTCCTTCAATCCAATCATAGATTTGAATCTGCATAACTTGTTCCCATCCAATGCCTTTGTAAGTAAATCTGCACATTGCATATTACTAGACACATATGTCAATTGAATCTCTTTGCTAAGTAGCTTTTCTCTCACATAGTGGTAATGAACCTCTATGTGTTTGGTTCTGGCATGATAAATTGGATTTGCTGCAAGGTGAAGAGAGCTAGTGTTGTCTCCAAAGATAATAGGTGGTCTTGTGTGTAGACCTAACTCTGTATATAGAAGCTTCAACCAGATAGCTTCTTGAGTTGCATTGGCAAGCCCTCTATGCTCTGCTTCAGTGGATGACAATGCCACTGTAGGTTGCTTCTTAGCTGACCAAGAGATAGGCTTATCTCCTGCAAAACAAATATATCCTGAGGTGCTTCTCCTATCATCCTTGCATCCTGTCCAATCTGCATCTGAGTAAACTTTTATGTCAATATCTGATGTATAAGGAAAGTACAAACCATGACTTTGTGTTCCCTTCAAATACTTCAAGATCTTCTTGGCTGCCTCTAGGTGAGGTACCCTAGGTTTGTGCATGAATTGACTAAGCACACTTACTCCATATGCTATGTCAATTCTTGTCAAGGTAGCATAGTTCAAACTACCTACCATACTTTGGTATCCTGTAATGTCTTTGATTTCTTCTCCTTCATGAGCACTTAGCTTTTGGTTAACCTCCATTGGAGTAGTAGATACCTTAGCATCCTGCAAACCAAACTTCTTGACTATATCCTGTACATACTTCTTTTGAGTGATGTAGATACCTGAATTTGTGTAGACCAATTCAAGACCTAAGAAATACTTTAATAATCCAAG
Organism: Ceratopteris richardii; assembly: GCA_020310875.1. NCBI lineage: Eukaryota > Viridiplantae > Streptophyta > Polypodiopsida > Polypodiales > Pteridaceae > Ceratopteris > Ceratopteris richardii. The sequence goes on from CM035427.1 coordinate 166,674,319, forward strand.
ATCACTGATCTTGAATTCTTTCATCATCTGTCCTTTGATGTGTCTAATCCCATTGACATCATTGCCTGTAATGATGATGTCATCAACATAAACACATAAGTAGATTACCTCTGTACTACTTCTCTTTATGAATAGAGAAGTGTCTGCTTTGCTCATCACAAATCCTTGGTCTAGGAGGTAGGTGGTCAATCTGTAAATCCATGCTCTAGGTGCCTGCTTCAAACCATACAGAGCCTTCTTCAATTTACAAACATAATGTACCTTTTTTGGATCTTCATAGCCAGGTGGTTGTGACATGTAGACTTCTTCAGATATCCATCCATTCAAGAATGCATTCTTCACATCCAATTGGTACATGTTCCAATTCTTAGATGCAGCTACACTCACCATAACTCTGATAGTTGGCATCTTGGCCACAGGAGAAAATGTCTCCTCATAATCAATGCCTTGGGTTTGTGCAAAACCCTTGGCTACCAACCTAGCTTTATACCTGTTTATTGTTCCATCTGAATTCTTCTTTAGTTTGTAGATCCATCTGGATCCTATCACCTTCATAGAGTCCTTCTTGGGTACCAAGTCCCAAGTGTCACTTTCCTTGAGAGCTTCTATCTCTTCATCCATGGCTTCTCTCCATTCTGGTTTTGTAATTGCTTCTTCATAGGTACCTGGTTCTTCATTCAACAAGTCTTTTGCAAGATATACAGAATGTTTAGTTACAAGTGATGTGTCATACCCAAATCTGATAGGCTTCTTCTTTTCTCTCTGAGATCTCCTCATTGCTTGAGTTGAAGTTTCTGGTTTATCTTCTAATTGCTTCATCTTCATCTTCCCTTTGGACTTCCAAGCCTTGAACTCTTCAAGGTTTATTGTATCATCATCTGAGCTTGAATCTTCTTGCTGAGTTGGTTCTTCCTTAATAAGCTTTGGGAAATCTTCTTCCATGTCATAGGGTAAACTCACTTTCCTGCATTCATTCTCATACCATGAGTCATTCTCATCAAATATGACATCTCTGCTTACCTTGAACCCTTTGTTTGTGGGGTTGTAGAATCTGTATCCCTTTTGGTTCAAATCATAACCAATGAAGATACATTTTTCAGCCTTAGCATCTAGCTTTCCTCTTACCTGTGAGGGAATATGCACATATGCTACACAACCAAAGATTTTGCAATGATCCAGAGAGGGTCTCTTACCATGCCAAGCTTCATATGGTGTCATGCCATCAAGTGATTTGGATGGCAACCTATTGATGAGATAAGTGGCAGTGGATACACTCTCTGCCCATAGGTAATTTGGCAATTTTTTCTCATTAAGCATAGACCTAGCTGTTTCTACTATAAGTCTATTCCTTCTTTCTGCTACCCCATTTTGTTCAGGTGAGTACCTTGTAGTGATCTCCCTTTTGATACCTCTTTCCTGCAAGAAATCTTCAAACTCATTGGAGAAGTACTCTCCTCCACCATCTGACCTTAGCCTCTTCAAGCTTCTTCCTGTTTGATTTTCAACAAGTGCTAAATACCTTTTGAAACAATTAAACACTTCATCTTTATGCTTCATAAAGTATAAAATGGTCCACCTGCTATAGTCATCAATGAAGGACACATAATACCTTGAACCAGAAATGGAAGGGTCCTTGCTAGGTCCCCAAACATCTGTGTGTACCAAGTCTAGGTAGTCTTCATGCATGAAACCTTTCCTTGAGTAGGGTAATCTGTGAGACTTACCAAATTGACATGATCCACATTTGTAAATCATGTGTTGCTTGGATACATTAGGTATCCCAAGCACACATTGATCCCTGCACATTTGCTTAAGAGTCCTTTCACCTATGTGCCCTAATCTCTTATGCCATATCTCTAACTCTGAAAGTGTCTGATCCTTGTAATTATATAAAGCAATGTTCTTGGTATCTTCTAGCTCAAATGTAAATAATCTACCTAATTTCTCCCCTTTGGCTATCCTTCTGAATCCATGTTTTGGATCCTCCACATATGCTCCATGTTGTGTGAATCTGACCTGCAAACCTTTCTCCACAATCTGACCAACACTCATTAAATTCTTAGTTATTGTTGGTACATAGAGTACCCTGCTTAATAGGTTCTGATTACCATCACATGTCTTCACATTTCCAATTTTGACAACAGAGTGTTTAGTGTCATCACCTGTTTGTACCTGATGTTTGCCCTTGGGCTCTTCCAAATCAGAAAGTAGTGCCACATTGCCAGCTACATGGTTAGAACATCCTGAGTCAATGTAAAATAAATGATCATCATTTGTACCTATCTTGGAGGTCATATTCATGATCAATAGGGAGTCATCTTGCTCCTCTGTGTAGTTGTTGTAGTCTCTTCTATTTCTGAATCCACCTTGGTAGTTACCATTGTGATTGTTGTTGTAGTTGTTCTTGTATGAATTGCTGTATCCATTGTAGCTTTGGTGTTGATTGAATCTGCCTCTCCCTTGAGAGTATCCACCTCTTGAGTAGCCTCTTCCTCTCTGATTTTTGTAGTTCTTGTAGCATTCATCTGTGGTATGATTGGACAATCCACAAATGTTGCATGGTGATGAGTTGTAGGGTCTCCCCCTACCTGACTTACCTCCTCTGCCTCTTCCTCTAGATGACCTACCTCTCCCTGCATAATTAGCTTGAGAGGTAGAGCCTTCTTCATCCTGTTTCTTCCCTTTACCTTTATCCTTAACTTTCTTATCAGTATAGAGAGCAGAGGGATTGTTACCTTTTGATTGATCTGCAGCCTTTGTAAACTTTGCTTCATGTGTAAATAGTTGGCCCATGAGTGTTGTGAGATAAGGGGTATGCATGTCCATATAGAGATCCATTGCAGTGGTGAAACTTTCCCACTTATCATCTGCCTTGAGTCCATTTGTCACTTGCCTGACTATTTGCTCCTCTTCAATTTCCTCTCCAATGCTTGCTAGTTGGTCTGCCACATCTTTGATCTTTGTCACATATTCTGAGACTGATTGCTTGGGCTGCTTCCTAAGAGTTGTGAACTCAATCCATAATTGATTCTTCCTAGCCCTTGTGTTGGAAGAAAAATAATTTGACAAGGTTTCCCAAGTCTCTTGGGAAGTCTTACAATTCCTTACATGAGGTAAAAGAAAATCAGATATAGAGTTTAGAAGGTAAGACCTTGCCAAAGCATCCTTTGCACACCATTGGTTGAGCCTCTCATGTTCATCCTTTGTAGGTAGTCCTCTAGTCTTGAATGAGGGCAACTCCTCATCTCCTGATATGTATCCAAATAGACTTCTCCCTTGTAGATAGGTCTTCATTCTCAATGACCAAGCTTGATAATTGTTTCTGTCCAATTTGTCAATGAAGGAAGGGAAACCATCACCCATGATTACCTTATTTGCTCTGATACCACTGTTGGAAGTGATGGCTGGATGCACTCAGAAGATCAGTTGGTGCTGCAAAACCTGCTTCACACCTGCCCTCTTTTCTCTTCAAATATGCTTAGTAGACTCCTTGAGCTTCCAAATGACACAAAGAAACCATATATGTACTTTGGAAATGGTTTGGGTAATGATCAAACCAAAACAGATAACTTGGTACTTCAAAAATCAAGAAAAACTTTCTATTCCTGTAGTGATACCTGCTTAGACTTTTACTCAGTGTGACCAGCACACTTAAAATTGGAACAATTCCTTTTGGGAGTATTAAAGTACCTTAGTAAGCTACCAATCACAAGTGGAATCACTTCAATTGATAAACTATGCACTGAGAAATAAGTTTAGCAAAATTCTAATTACCCCCGACTTTTTAGGAACTCTGCAGACACAGACCAGTGTTCACTTCGAAGCGGATTTCTCCCAAATGGCTGAATGAAATCCTCTGAGATTTTGTATGCTTGTAGTAGACGTTGAGCTGGTTCCAATGAGCTATAGATCTCTTGATTTGGTTCAGTAGATCTTGAGTTATGCTCCTTTGAAGTTGACAGACTTGGAGAAGATAACACAGAGAACCAGAAATGATAAATGTGTGTATATCTATTGATTGATAAGTTTGTACAAGCTCAATAGCATGACAAGCATAGCTAATTGAGGTGTGGTGGTGTAGGATATGGTGTAGCACTAACACACACTCAGTTACAATGAAGATATGCCTCGGGGAGTGAGCTAGAATGAGTGAACTTACCGCGACTTTTCAAATGGAGTTTTTACAGGAATTGATTGTGGTTTGAATTTCAAATTCAAACTTAGGCTCCCTAGAATCTCTCCTCTAAAAGTAGGGAGATATTCTCTCCATTACAACATTCAAATTTCCACGACTAATGAGGTAGGTGAATGACTTCAAGTGATTACAAATAAATGCCAAGTCATATAGACTTTTACAAGGGGTAAAAGATAATAACTCATAAGTATGAGTTCCTATGCCTTATCCTTCATGAAGAGATATCCTTCAAGGGTTCCAAATCCATCTTCAAAGTTCCAATGTTCCAAGCCAATGTGTGAAGGCTTGATATGCACCAACACACACTAGCACTTTAACTCTCATGAGAGCATCTTGAATGTAGAGGGGAAGTTTCACCTCGTCCATGCAAGGGGTTTCCACACCTCCCAATCCTATGAGATATGCTTCTACAAGATTGATACTTAAGTTCTTGTCCTATCTCTAAGGTTACAAAAGGATGCCGATCAATTATTCTATAGGAACTTACGCCTAAGACTTCACACATAGCCATATGATATCCTGGGTCTGCATAGGCCTCTGTCCTAGGCTGATCTCTACCCTGTCTTCTCAATTTCATCCTTCATATGCGTTCCAATGCTTCTGCCTATGCTTCTTCTCGAATTCGCTTTTCCTCTTCTTTACGTTTCTTGGCAGTGTTGAGTCTATTGAGCATTTCCTTAGTGAGGGGTTCTTGATATAGTTGACTCTACATCTGCTAATGTAACTTGGTAGGATGTCACCTTCTAGAGTGGCTAATTGAACTGCTCCACTTGTGGAGATCCTATTGATAATCATGGGTCCATAACCTCTCTTTTCTAATTTTCATGCATGTTGCTTCAAAGTGTAGACTAGGACTAGGTCTCCTGCCTTCAAGCCCTTATCCTTCACATGTGCGTCAAAATATGCTTTTTGTCTCTTCTTGGCTGCATAAATTCCAGCTGCACCTCGTAATCTTGTTTCACCTAGTCGCTCAAGGTCAAAGATTTTAGAGGAGAGCTCATGGCCTGTCTAGTCATGCTCTTGTGCTACTTACAATATAGGTATCAAGAAGTCCAATGGTAGCACTACATTTTGGCCAAATACCATTTGAAAGGGTGTGGCTTGGAGTACCATTTTATAGGCTACTTGGTATGCCCAAACAACATGGTGTAGCTGTTTGTCCCAATGAGAGCGTTTACTATTCACTAGTTTAGTTAGCACATTGCATAGAATCTTATTTGTGCTCTCAGCTTGCCCATTAGCTTGTGGATGATAGGGGGTAGACTTCTTGTGTATCACCAAGAACTCTTGAAGAAGATTTTCAATTTCATTCAAGAAGTGAGTGCCTCTATCACGTACTAGCTCTATAGGTAGCCCATATCTTGTGAACACATTCTCAAATAGGAACTTAGTTGTCGTTTGAGCATCATTCTTTGTTGTAGCTTTCACTTCTACCCACTTGGTTAGATAATCTGTGGCCACGATGGTCAACGCCTCATGACCTGCACAGTCAAAATTTTGTACCTGCTAAAGCTGGTGCAGCTGTTGGGGATGCTGATTCTTGTAGGAAATCTCAAAAAACACACAAAAGCACAAGCACGCAAACACTCTCTCACTCTCTCTCACAAGTGAAATGAGGGGAATTGCATGGGAAGGTGATATGACCAAAAAACTGAAAATGTTGCAATGATGGAAATGGTGGGAGATGGTGATGATGATGATGGTGATGATGATGATAGTGATGATGATGATGGTGATGAATATGGTGAAGAAAACAAAAGGAAATAGATAAAAGTGAAGAAATTACCTATGACTCCAAATTCTCAACTCTATGTCTTACCATCACACGCTCATCCTGAAAGCTCGATCCCTGGCAACGGTGCCAAAATTTGGTGTAGCTCAGTGATGAGTAGCACCTCCTTTAATGCCAATCCAGGAAGACGTGAGGATGGTATGAAGACCTCGAACGAGTGATGGCACAAGTGTGTGAGTGAGGAGCACACAAACATGCACACACATACACACACATGCACGCAAGGCAAGACAAAGAGAGAAACAATGGAGTTCTTTAGATTACTCAAGAAGTCTCATACAAGTTCAAATCTACAACAAGCTAACCTCAAAAATGAGCTCTCTAGCTCTATTTATAGTTTTTTGACTAGCTTTGGCCTTGTCCAGACCTAGTGTCCGGCCTAGTTAAAAATTAGGTTCTAGGGCATATTTGAGGGCTCAAACGGAGTCTAAAAATTATGAAACTTGATAGGTAGGTACATCTAATGCTCCTCAAGCTCAAGGGCTCCTTGGCTTGCACAAAATGGAGCTACAAAAAAGTGGAATGGTATTTACAATGGTGTGGAGTAACTAAAAGCACTATTTGGGAAGTATTTCCTCATGGAAAAATTTAAGGGCCTATTTGCCAGATCTGCGTTGACTACTCTGCCTGCTTGTTCATTGATCTGACTCCCTTCTTTAGCTTCCTTGTCTCCTGGGTCCTTGGGTGCCCTGGCTGCTACCAACACCTCTAGATGGGAATATGAACCTACTCAGTAAGGTATTGTATGTGTAAAACAATAGTTACGCAATATAACACAGGAGCAATAGCAGAGAAGATAACAGATATAGGAGAATCTCAACAATTTTCTACTAGCAGCAAGTACAAAGATGATGGCGTTGTCCACGCGTGCGCTCTCAAGGTAGAGCTTAAATGGTGATCTAGACAACTCTAGATAGGGAGATACAAGGTAGAGGTATGCTGGCTCAACTCAATGTCTTAGGTAGTGCAGAAGTCATGTATATATAGGATCATGGGTGGCCTGCCATGGACGGCTATACATGGGCGGTAGAGCGTGGGCGGCCACCACCCGCGTAATTGCCATACACGGCTTAGACTGGTTGAACCGACCTAACAAATATAAATGATTTCTGACTCCGACAGGGAATATTCCATGGAATATTCCCTTTACCGTCGCGCCGGGGGCGCTGCCCCCGGACCCCCACCAGGGGGCCCGCTGGCCCCCTGGGACCCCCCAGCCAGGGGGCCCCTCTGGCCCCCTTGGACCCCCCAGCCGGGGCTGCTCCCCGCTGCCCCGGACCCCACAATTGGGGACCCTGGTAACTCCCTTTCCTTATAATATCTTACATGGTCCAATATGACCTTCATCCAACATTCAAGTTGGGATTCCCATCAATTGGGTAATGCACGCTTGGCTTCTCCTCATAAAGGGGGCCTTACAAAATGTGCATACAATCATGAGGGGTAGACATTGATCATACTCTAACAGTATGTACCTACCATAACTAAGAACCTTATAAGTGTTGGAAAAATTGTAAAGAAAGGATTGCAGATAAGATTCACAAGGAATGGAGCATTTGTTGAGGATCTTCAACAAGGATTCAAGAGAATTGCAAAGGGAGAAAAGTCAGGTAGACTCTTTACATTTGAATTGCAAGATATTAGAAATATAGTTCTATTCAATTATGGAGGAGAAACCCTATCACAATTAGAGATGTGGCACAAAAGGTTGGCTCACATTGGTGAAAGAAGTTTGAGGAAAATATGCAAGGATCAAAGTGTGCCATGCCTACCTAATATATCCAAGCAACATATGATATACAAATGCAGTGGTTGTCAATTTGGGAATTCACATAGACAACCCTTTATGAAGAAAGGTTACATCCATGGTGACCTATTGGAGCTACTTCGCACAAATGTTTGGGGACTCTAGCGAGGAACCATCAATTTCAGGATCCAAGTACTATGTATCTTTTATTGATGATTGTGGCAGATGGACCATCCCGAAGCATGAGGATGAAGTATTCAATTGTTTTAAGAAATATCTTTCTCTTGTTGAAAATCAAACAGGGAAAACATGAAAGAGGCTAAGGTCAGATGGAGGGGGAGAATATTTCTCCCATGAATTTGATGCCTATCTCCAAGATAAAGGCAACAACCAGGTACACTGTCGAGCAAAATGGAGTGGCAGAGAGAAGAAATAGGACCATAGTTGATGCTGCAAGGTCCATGCTTAATGAGAAAAAATTACCCAATTATCTATTGGTAGAGGCTGTGTCTACAACCACGTATCTCATTAATAGACTCCCATCAAAGGCATTAGATGGTATGAAACAGTATGAAGCTTGGAATGGAAGAAGACCTAGCCTTGATCATTGAAGGATATTTGGATGCATAGCCTATGCTCATGTTCCAATTCAAATCAGAGGTAAATTGGATCCTAAGGCAGAGAAATGTGTGTTTATTGGATACGACTTAAATCAAAGAGGGTATAGGTTGTATAATCCAAGCACTAAAGGTTTTATTTTTAGCAGAGATGCTGTCTTTGATGAGAACAACTCTTGGTTTGAAGATGAGTGCAAGAAAGTCAAGCTACCTTATGATCTAGAGGACTTTCCAACATTGCAGAAAGTAAATGATCACCTACATGAAGATCCAAGTGATTCTGATTATGATCACAAGGCACCAAAGAGGAACATGAAGGCATGGAACAATAAAGGCAAAGAGAAGATGCAGGAGTTAAGAGATATTGCAGAGTCTTCTCAACAAACAATAAGGAGATCAACTAGGTAAAAGAAGAAGCTAGAAAGGTATGGATTTGACACCTCTCTAGTCACTAAGCATTCAATCTATATTGCTCAGGATATCAACTGAAAGGAACCATCAACATTTGAAGAAGCCAATAAGAAATCGGAGTGGAGAGAAGCAATGGAGGAAGAGATAGAAGCTCTTCAGGAGAATTAGACATGGGACCTAGTTCCTAAGAAGCCATCCATGAAGATTATTGGATCTAGGTGGATCTATAAGGTAAAAAAGAATTCACATGGTTCAATAAACAAGTATAAAACAAGGCTTGTAGAAAAAGGGTTTGCTTAATACCAAGGCATAGATTATGAGGATACTTTCTCTCCTATGGCAAATATGCCAACAATCAGAGTTCTCATAAGTATAGCTGCTTCAAGGAATTGGAACATCTATCAGATGGATGTCAAAAATGCATTCTTGAATGGTTTGATTTCAAAGGAAGTATACGTGGCACAACCTCTTGGATTTACAGATGAATCACACCTTGTTTATGTGTGCAAACTCAGGATAGCTCTCTATGGACTAAAGTAAGCTCCTAGAGCTTGGAATCATAGACTTGTTACATTCCTTAGGACAAGGGATTCAAACTGAGCAAGGATGATTCTTCACTTTTCATTAAGAAGAATAAATCTGAAGTTATATAATTGTGTGTGTATGTAGATGACATCATTCTTATAGGTGATGATGCTAATGGAATCAGAAAGATTAAAACCCAAATGATGGAAGACTTCAAGATAAGTGACCTTGGATTGCTCATTTACTTTCTTGGATTGGAAGTGGTCTACATAGATCAAGGAATGTTCCTTACACAAAGGAAGTACATTAAGGATATACTTGCCCCAAGACACTAAGGTTGCAGGTACTCCCATGAAAGTCAATCACAAGTTAAGTGCTCATGAAGGAGAACTAGTTGAAGACATTACAAGCTACCAAATTCTATTTGGGAGCTTGAACTATGCTACCCTAACTAGGGTGGATATTTGCTATGGAGTAAGTGTGCTTAGCCAATTCATGCACACTCCTAGGAAACCTCACATGGAAACAGCCAAAAGGATATTGAAGTATTTGAAAGGAACACTTAATGAAGGTTTGTATTATCCATACACAGCTGATTTAAATGTGAAACTATTCACTCATGCAGATTGGGTAGGTTCAAAGGATGATAGAAGAAGCACATCAGTATACCTATCATTTGCAGGTAAAAAGCTTATTTCTTTGTCCTCAAAGAAGCAACCTACTGGAGCTCTTTTCTCAACTGAATCTGAATACAGAGTGTTGGCAAATGCAACACAAGAAGCAATGTGGATCAAGACCCTATACACAGATTTAGGGTTGGATTGTGGTGCTCCATTAATATTTTGAAAATAACATGAGCTCACTTCATTTAGCTACTAATCCTATTTTTCATGTTAGGACTAAGCATATAGAATTCCATTATCACTTTGTTAGGGAAAAGATTGCAAGCAAGGAGATACAACTATCCTATGTATCTACTCATATGCAATGTGCAGACATGATGACCGAATCATTGGATGGAAGCAAGCTTAGCAGGTTTAAATCCATGATTGGATTACATAAAATACCCTAGGATTGAAGACTCAAGCATCTTAGTCTTTTGAGGGGGAGTTGTTAGTACATTGGGCAAGCATTGATACTTGACCAAATATCAAAAGGTTTATCTCATATGATTCTTTGATCACTTATAGAATATGTGTGAACCCCTCTTGTAAAAGCATTGGAGTTTAACTCTTGACATAAACGTAAAAGAGGTTGATTGAAGGAATCTCATGGCATTACAAGTTGCAAGTGATATGCACCTAGTGGTTGGAATCAAATCAATCACTACCCTAAAAGTAGAAACACTTTTAGGTAGCAGATTTCAAAATTCAAATTTGCTTTATGACTATAAAACCACATGACTTTTAGTCACGAGTAGAATGCAAAAAAGGAGGAGTCATTTATTGGTGCAAAGTTCAAGCCTACACATTTGGCTAGAAGTTCATGAATATTTGAAGCTCCATGGAAACCATTGCTGGGAAGATCTTTTATCTTTACCATTTGTAAAAGTCACTTTTTGACTTGGAAGAATCATTGTAACCATCACTAAACTCGTGGAGTTTATTAGTTGAAAAGTCACGACTAAAATTTTAGAGAATATATCCTAGATTGAAGGACTACTTTTAGTGAGAGCCAATGAGCAATTCAAATTCAAATTTGAAATCACTCATCTATAAAAGATGTCACAAAACTCACGGGCATAAGGTCCATTTTTCCCGAGCTCTTCATTGCCACATTGTAAGAGAGTGAGGTCTCCATTGTAACCTACACTATTCACCATCATTAGGCATTGATTATCAAGCCTATGATCTTGTACAATATTGTTCTTTAATCAATGAGTTTGACTACCCAGGTGGGAACCAACTTGAGGTGGACACCAATGACAAAGCCCTAGAGATCCCTGACAATAAAGAAACCTCCCAGGAGGGTTACACTACAAGCAAAGAAGACGGCTTCACTACTAGTAACAAAGATAACATGGATAGTGAAAGTTCCATCATCGGATCGAGTATTCCGGAAACGGTGTCGAAAACAGTGCCCAGTTCTTCCCAGCAGGAGGCATCCCACAAAGGAAAACAACCTATGGAGTTACCCTAGAAAAGCCCCCACAAGAACCTATTGCTAATTTGGGATCCGATCCCACCGAAAAAGAAAGACGAATCCAAGAAGACAAAGGACACAAATCCCTCCCGCAAAGAGAGCTCACTACGACAATGATCATCATCTCGTCAAACGCTAGAGGGCTAACCAACCCCTCAAGAGCGACCATCATTGGTTAGTGGCTTCGCGACATTAGCCTAAACCCATAATTTATATGTATTCAAGAGATTAAAATTGATGGAGAAGACCTCCAGAAATGGCTTAAACATGTCTCCTCGACCCATGTTTGGATTTCAACGACACACCAGTGGGGGTCCGGTGGAACGGTAATCAGTATTAATCAATTCTGGTTGGAAAAGCTTGAGAACTCCATTGAAGATGAATGCCATCGATGGATTGTTGTTTCTTTTGGTGCTCCTTTTTGTTTTACTTTGGTTTCTTTGTATGCCCCTAATGGGGAGTTAGAGAGACTAAACACTTGGGCCTCCTTGGACTCGCTCCCCCACAACGTGCTTATTTGTGGTGACTTCAACATGGTGGAGGACCCTATGGACAGATGGATGGGCAAGGGCAGGGTCATCGATAGTCGGGAGAAGAAACGTGGGACAAAACCAAACTACACTTGGATTTGGTCGAATTCAATGACTCAAATGGCTTTTCATGGTCAAATCTCCAAGCGAGCGAGGACATGAAGAAAGCTAGACTTGATAGATGCTACATCTCTCAGAGTTTTAATCATCAGTGGGGCCACCCTTCCCTCTCGCAATGCACCGACCTCACCATCTCTGATCACTACCCGATCGTTATCACTTTCCAACCTTCCACCAAGATCCGTAAGGCTCCTTCATTCCATGCCAGTGCACCCTCCTGCTCTCTCCCCTCCGTCCATCAAGAATTTGCTGATGTGTGAAAGGAGGCGTTCACCTCCAGCTTGTCCCCGGCCAAGTGCTGGAGAAGTGCGGTCGATAAGTCACGACAGATCATGATTAGATCCAGGAAGATGCTCGAGACTGTGCGGCGGGCTCGTAGAGAAGCTCTATACCACAGACTCTAGAGGCTCGAGGAGGAAGTGAACAAAGGAAAATCTCAAGCCCAAAAAGGTCTTCGAAAAATCAGAGCGCTACTGAGATACGAGGAAGATGCAAATTTTCTTCAAGGAGTGGTGGGCTGGCAAAGCCGACAAACCCACCAAAGAGATGTGCCATATCCTTAAAAGGAAACATAACAAAGAATCGATCCCCTTATTGCTAGACTTAAATGGCAATGTATGCAATACGGAAGAAGATAATTTTGGGATCATTGAAGGGCACTTCACAAGACTCCTGGGGACCTCGAACCCCCTCTCCCACCATAGAAGGGACTATATGGCAGCCATATCTAGGGTTTCCCCTCACAGGATACCACTCAACCTTCGCTCCCTGCTACATGCCCCTATCTCTGAAGCAGAAATCATTGAGGTCATTGATGCCCTCCCTTCTGGTAAAAGCTTGGGACCCGACAGGCTCACTAATGAGTTCTTTAAATCCTTCAAGTTGGTGGTTGCCACCCCTCTTCGTTTGGTTTGGCAAGAGGCACTCAAGTTTGACGTGCTTCCTTCTTGTCTCAACAATGGCATTGTCAAGTTAATACACAAAAAAGGGGAAAAGAACAGAATAGATAACTGGCATCCTATTACGATGCTCCAAACAGGATACAAGATCATTGCCAAAGTCATTGCCAACAGAATCTCTTGCCACTTGAGAGCGTGGTTAAGCGAGGACCAAAAAGGTTTCATCAAAGGCAGGTCAATTTTGGAAACCATTATAGATATCTGGGAAGGTCTTGAATTTGCAAATGAGTCTAAACAAGACGTGGTCTTCCTCAAGATCAACTTTGATAAAGCCTACGACAGGCTGGAATGGGACTATATTCTACACTCGCTCCAAGATCTTGGATGTAGTCAGAAATTCACCAAGATAATCGCGACCCTTCTCAAAAATGCATCGACCCAAATTAACATTAACGGCAAACTTTCGAAGGTGATCAAACTTAGAAGATCTATCAGATAAGGGTGCCCATTGGCTCCCCTTCTCTTTGCCATTGCCACAGAAGGGCTTAGCAGGCTGGTGGAGCATCAGGTGGAAGCTGGTAATATCAAAGGCCTCCGTTTGCCTCATGACCATAGTTAGATCATCATGAGACTTTTTGCTAATGATATGAACGTGTTTGTTCACAATGATAGTACCAGCCTAGAGACGTTCTGGAGGTGTCTGGCTACTTTTTGTGAAGCCTCTGGATCCACAATCAACCACTCTAAGACCGCCTTCAAGGCTATTGTTGGGTCACAGCCCAACCTTCTCATTGATCATGGCTGTCAAATCATTCCGCAGGGCCAAATTTTTTGGCTTCTTGGGATCCCCTTGGGGTTTGGCATCTCTATGGAATAGCGGTGGAACTGGGTGCTCGCCAAACTCGAAAACAAGCATAACTATTGGAGAGCTATGCAAATCAATCTTGCTGGTCGTGCTATGGTTATCAACACGTTCCTCCTATCATCTACCATTTATTTCCTTTCTTGTTGGAGACCGAAAGAGCAAGATCTGTCCAAACTGGATAGTATTTGTAGAAACTTCCTTAGGAGGGGTGACCACAATAGGAGGGGGATGCCTAAAATCAAATGGTACATCTGCACCAGCCATAGAGATAGTGGGGGACTTGGCATCCTGGACGTTGGGTGCATGGCTAACAAGCTGGCGACCAAATGGATGATTCAGGCTTGGTGCAATGGGGAGGCCTCGTGGGCCAAGTTGATCTTCAGAAAAAAGAACGAGTTGGCTCTCATGGGTTTCCCAAATTGGAAGAATCTTGACATCTTGACTTGTTATTTTCCCCGATCCCCGTCTTCCCGAAAGGCTCTAATCTCATGTGCTCCCTATGGAAGAGTTGGAATAAAGTCAAAAGCTACATAAGAATTAGTGAAGATTGGAAGTGGGCAGCCGCTATCAGACAAAACGACTCTATCTAGTTTTTCGATCCATGGCATCCGGAGTGTGGAATCTTGGAAAATTCAAAATGCAAAGAAGTTATGGAATAAAGGCTTCAAAAAATGGAAACATCTCTGGAAACAAGACACCAACCGCTAGATCAACTTCGAGGATATTGACCCTTGCGTCAACATTTCATATGAAGAATGGAACACTTTGCAAAGCAGATGTCTCGCCTGGGACGGACACAAAGTTCACCTTCTCATGGGACATGACACGTCGAGCTCGCTTGGTCTCAAATGGCACAATGGGAATATCCTATCAAAAATCCCGAACATCAAAGAAATGATCGACTATCAGGTTAACCTCAACAAGAAGTGGTGCCTCTCATGGACGCGGCTTCAGTGGGACATGAAGTTCATGGCTATCTGGCACCCCCTCATAGAAATCAAAAAGTTTGTCCTCTTATGGCCAATTCTTCATCATGAATCTGGACCAACCTTAAGGCTAGCAAATTTTGTGGGACTCCTCCTTGGTGCAAACGCTGCTACCGGTCTATCGAAGATGTTTCACACATCTTCTTTACCTGCCCCAACTCCAACAGACTCTGGCAGACGGTGGTTGGAAAGAAAATTAGACTTCAGAAACGTCTCAGTTGGAAGCAAGCCCTGCTGGGAGAGGCGATCGGCTGCTCCGTGACTTTTTGGAATGCCATCAGAGGGGAGGTCCTATGGAAAATCTGGCGGGAAAGATGTGCTTTCAACTTCGGTGACTCCCCTAAAGAGTGGCCAATTGAGAAATCGTTGTTCCTCCTTGGCAAAATGATTGTTAACTGTAAGAAACCCCCCCCCCTTCAGGCATCATCAAGTACTCCTTTTGATCAATAACAAGCTTAAATCCAAGTGGACCCCTCATGAAGGTGATGAGAGGGTGATTAACCTTCTTTGTAATGCCATCTAAGCTCTATAAAAGCTTCCCTTGCTTTGTGGGATTTGGGGGGTCCCATGGGCACTAGTCCCCTTCTCTTGTACTTTTCTTTATTTAATTCAAGTTGGAGAGAGTAGGCTAATGCCGAACTTCCTTTATATAAAAAAAATATTGTTCTTTAATACAATAGATCTACATTACTCATCTATGGTCTCTCAATTATAGTCATTCATAACAGTCAACGTGTACTGCTCATATCTCAGTCATTTCTCCACCATTTTCAATGTTCTATAGCTTGTTGAATTCAGCTCCAAGTTATCTACATGCTCAAAAATTTTGAAGACAAATCATTTAGCAAATTTGGAGAAAATCATGTCAAAGCACTCACTGGTAAAACTCTGCAGAGGTCCTAAAAAATCAGGGGTAATGATTCAATTGCTAAGTTGATTGCTCTGGTAGCGCATCTTTTTAAGTGATTCCACTTGGAATCATTAGCTTAATAAGCTAATTAGATATTTCTAAAAGGAATTTTTCTAATTCCTACTGCATTGGAAGCATTGAGCATAACAAGCAGCAGGTGTGTGAAAAAAAATAGAAGGTTTTCATTAATCCTTCAACTTGGAAGTAGTCTATTTTGGTTCAATCATTTCTCACATCATTTCCAAGGTACATAGGCACTTGTATAGTGTCATTGGAAAGCTAAGAGGGCCCACAACACAACTCTCAAGCTACAAGGGGCTGGTACTAAGCAGGATCTGGTAGTACCTACTCATTTCTTGGAGTGTCCATCCATGTTTCCCAACATCAGTGAGCTTCAAGGTTGAGCTTCCACTTAGCTCACATATGTATGAGTAAACCTAAATCATCTCCCTTGTATCATACTTTCATAATCATATACATTTTATTCATTTGGCGCATCATTCTCTGTGTACTGCTGTATGTTGCAAAGTCTTCATTTTAGTGATATTGATTAATCAAGTTCTCTACCCATACTTATCCCTTTGATATGATTCGACTTGGGATAGGTAGCATGATCACTTCACTTACTAAATATCAGTGTTCACATCCATGGGTGCATTAGATTGTGAGATAAGTTCTCTGCAAGCAACCTATGTTTGCTCACTATCATCTTCCTAAAAAGTTGGGATTACACCCCCCAACTTCTTACTATCATTTCTCATCATATACTCATCCTAGATTAGTGAGATAAATTCTAATAGTGAGCTAAGGTCTTCATTTAGCTACTTCTAAAAGCTCTTGGGTCAATTGATACCAGTGAGTGAGCATTGAGTATTTTTTGAGAGGAATCAAGTCCATAAATAGTAAGTTTTTGATGTCCAAATCTGAAAGTTATTTGTTTTGCTATAACTATTTAAGGATGATGCTTCAAGGTACATAGGGGGTCCAAATGCATATTTGGGAAGCTAAAGATGTCTACTAAAGTGCTCTGACGCTAGATTGTTAGGTGTAGAGAAGGATTTGTACAACACCACCTCATCTTTGGAGTGTATCCAACCATCTCCTCACATTTTTCCTCCTGTAGCTAGTAATATTTTGTACATATGAGGCTGCTAGAGCCAATGCATAGCTAGAATATCAGAGAAACTATTACAAAATCTTGGATGGGCATAATTTCTTGAATCCAGCATATATTACAATCATTACAAACAGAGGTAAATTTTCCTATATTTGATGTCAACATCTATGAATGATGAGGAATAAGGGGATTGCATAAGGAGCAAACCAAAAAACTCATGAAATTGAGTGAATCTAGGACATAACAAATTCAAGCAATTAGTGCTAGAGTTTTAGGTCTCCTGAAGCATGCAAAAAACACAAGGATGAAGAAGAAGAAGCTTGGAGCACAAAACACAATACTGAATGTATTACCGCTAGAATGTATAAAGATAAATGACATGTTAGGGTTAAAGGCCTATATACAAGCCGGGGGAAAAGAATCTCCTAAAGAGGGAAAAAAGTGCCTCGGTGGTCCTAGCATGTTCAAACACATCACTACCTAAATATATCAACAAAATCCCCCTCAGAAGGATGTAGTGAACAAGGAGCTGGCACTCATGTATAAATAAGTGTCAAGCTATGTGGAATCAATCCATAAAAGGAAGTAAGCCCAAAGCTTTGCAGAAAGTTTCAAATGTTTCCCTAGGCAGAGCCTTTGTGAAAAGGTTTTCAATGTTCTCCTGTGTGGGAACATGTGCCAAAATGATCTCTCTAGTAGAGAACCTCTCCCTCACATAATGATAGTGCACCTCAATGTGCTTAGTGGGAGCATGGAACACAGAGTTTCTTGCAACTACCAATGTGCTCTAACTATTAGTGAAGATGGTGGTGCTAGAAGACTGACCAACACCCAAATCAACCATAAGGAGTCTGAGCCACACACACTCAATAGTCACTGTGAAAGCTAACCTATAATCAACCTCACAACTAGAAGTGGCCACATTTGGCTGCTTCTTGCTCAACTAAGATATTCATGAGCTACCAAGCATGAATCAAAAACCACCGGTGGACACACAAGTGTCATAGCAGCTAGCCCATTTAGAGTAAAAAAAAGCATGTAAATCTGGCGGTAGTGATCCCCCCTTGGGATAAAACAATCCAAGTAGCCAGGTACCACTCAAGTAGTGAAAGATGCACTTAACCGCCCACCAATGCTTGACACATGGGCAATGCTTAAACCTACTCATCTGTGAGACAACAAACTGAATATCTGGCTGAGTAATGCATAAGTAAATCAAGCATCCAATATCCTGTTGATAGAGAATAACATCAAATGCATCTCCAACATCATGAAGACTCAATCGTAAACTATCTCCGTAGGAGTGGCAATAGGTTTGCAGTCTTCATGGCCAAAATACTACAATAATGTGTCAATATATTTGATTTGACATAAAGCTATTCCACCATCAACTTGCATAAACTGAATGCACAAATAATGATGCAAATGCCCCAAGTCTAACATCTCAAATGATGCATGCGAATAAGCCTTAAAATCAACAATATGCTTCTCATGATAACCAATGAGTAGCATGTCATAAACATAGATAACAATGATCAAAAGCACATCATTTGCATGCTTAACATATAAGGTGCTCTCAGTTGGATTGTTGTCAAAACCATGTGCAATCAGATAAGCATGTATCTTTTCATACCAAGCAAGTGGTGCTTGTTTCAAACCATATGATGCATGTTTCAACCTGCATAGTTTTTTTCATGCCCTTTCTACAAGGCCATGGGGCTGAAAAACATACACTTCTTCATGCAAGTCGCCATTCAAAAATGTAGTTTTAATGTTAACTGATATATATTCCAACCATGATGAGCTGCAAGTGCAAAGATGCTATGAATAGTAGTCATTCGACAAGTAGGAGCAAAGGTCTCATCAAAATCACTGCCTCTTTCTTGAGCATAAACCTTTGCAACAAGCCTAGCTTTATACCTGTTAACTGCTCCATCAGGCTTACGCTTCAGCTTGTGTACCCAGTTAGTGCCAATGGCCTTCTTGTTGGGAGGCAAATCACATAGAGAACAGGTAGCATTCTTCATTATAGCATCATATTTAGATTGCATAGTTTCCATCCAATTTTTTGAATTTTTTGCTTCATCAAACAAAATAGGCTCATTCTCATCATAGAGACTAGAGGCAGCCATAACATAGCAGTCTGATGCAAAAGAAGCAATATGAGAGCCTGAATGATCAAAGATGGTAAAACATGCACTATCACTTGAATCAATTGTGCATATAATTCAAGGTGGGAGTGATTGAGTATGGATGCACAAATTTGGTGAAGGTAGAAAATGAGCAAATGCCAAGGGACCTGATATTTATAGGGGAAAGAGACCTTGGAGAATCCATGTGCACCAATGAGAGCATGACACATGTCAAGGCCTCGAGAATACCAATGGTCAAATGATGTGAAAAAATGGGATCTTGACATGTGGACACCCTCCTTGCAATTTACAATGGTCAAATGACATGCACCGATGAAAATATGACACATGTCAAGGTACATTGGAATTTCCAACAATCAAATGATGTGGAATAATCAAATGATGCCATGTGGCATCAACTATCAAAACACCACAGAGGCCCTATATAAACTCCTCACTTCATTTGTGCCACTTTTCTGTGCTCTCCCTTGTGAGAGCTTGCATTATTTGACATGAACGAATTTTCCTTATCATTTGAATTGCTTTTCTCTATTTAGAACATTCTTTTATTGTAAATTTTCCTATTTGAATGCAATAGATGTTTAATTATGGAGTTTTTTAAAAGTAGAGATCACTCAATGGCTTGCATTTTTGGGCATGATTGATTCAAGTGATATGGGCGATCAGACAACTTCGGATTGACCTAATCGCTTGAATTGGTTGTGTCTTGAATCCCTACATTTGCTTGCTTTTGTAATTTCATATCCATAGGTTTAAGGACCCGCCTCTCATTCCTTTTGTCAATAGATCATGGCTATAACAAAGAAGATTGCTAGGAAGCTCTACACTATTGAAGAGCAAAAACATGGGGAACATGCTATAGAGAACCAAGATAATGAGGAACAAACCACAAATACCCAAAATTAGGGTGATCCTAAAAAGGCATATACAAAGGATAGGGTAAAATACCATTTGAAATGGTTGAGGGAAATCAGGAGAGTCAGACGTCTATGGGACTCCTCATGCCAAGACTTCCATTGATGAGTTGTAAAAGACATCTCCACCAAGCTTTGCTCAATGATGCAAACAACCTCATTCCTGAATGTCAGATGGAAAACCCAAGCTCATTTGTGCTTGCAAGAGGCTACAAAAGACTTTGCAATTGACTAATGAATGATGCTTATTTATGTGTGGCACATTGTCATAGGGTGACATTAATGGCCAAGGACTATGTTGTTGTGTTGAGGCTTAGGTACAAATTTGACAAAGCCATAGTACCTCTTGATATCAATGATAAGAAATTCTTTGATTTTCTCAATATTCCTCCAGCATAAAAACCTTAGATATCTACATTTAAAATTAAATAGATCTCTACTCATGAACACAAGACAAGAAATGCAGTGGGGTCTGGTGAGGAGCAAAGAAGAATCTTATGTCAGAAGAAATTGTTGTGCTTGAAGACATTCAAAGGTTGAGGAAAGCAAACTCAAAACTTTTAAAGAAAGAAGATGGCCAGATCATTTTGAATGTTTCAATGCCATGGGAGGAGGAATACATGCTTGACATAAAGCCTAAATAAAACAAGATGTTGAGAGAATTCAATGTTGAAATATCTCACAACATTGTCAACATAGCTCTTAGGTATTGTCTACAAGCCATGCTATGTTCATCATTTTTTCAAAATTTGAAAGCCTTCTTGATGCATCTAGTCTAGATTTTATATTGTAGATCCTACTCCAAAAATGTGAAGAGGTTGTTTCAAGAATGGTCTTTATCTTGGATCCACTTGTGACTCACTGTATACTTTTCAATCATAAAGAAACTGGTCACTTTGTCAAAATTTTTAGTGAGGATATAGAATATATTATTGATTCATATGTTGAGAAGTAAGTTTTCATAATATTTTCCATATATATTCATTCCTTTTTTATGTTTGATGTCCTATAAACAAGTATGGCTTATATTTCTAGGGGTCATTAGAGTTTAATAATAATTGACATCAATGCATACCAATCTCTATTTATGAATTCCCTCCAATCACAACACGGCAATTGTAAATTGTAAGTTCTAGTGCACTTTTATGTCACACTACCATAAATTCTCGTACTGTTTTAGCTTTGCAATTCTACCAAGCTTTTGAAGATGCACATTGATCAGAATTATCTAAGCATTTGCAAACTAAACGAAGAAAAAAAATGGTTATATGCAAATACATGCCATTACCAAACGATACTACATCATGTGGACGGAGAGTAATTTTGAATGCAGTAGATTCTTAGAGCACATGTTTTATAGTCCTAATTTGAATTTATTTGATTATCTAGATGATGGGTCCTTTTGGTGAGAGAAAGATCAATTCATAACATCATGAAGGATGTTATCTTTCCATATTATGCAAAATCTCCTCCACCACCAACAGAGAAAAAGACACAAGATAAGAAAAGAGGTCCTCCTGTTCATTCTCCATTAAAGCATGTGCCAAAGAAAAAGCACAAAGGTGAAGGATCCAAAACGGAAAAGCATAAAAAGCAATAGTAGATGTATAGTTTTCCATATCTATGATTACCTCTAGATAGCAAGCCCATGTATTTCCAACATATGTTGCAAGATATTTATTTGCTATGTTATGTTGTAAATACTAATTTTGTGTATAAGGAACCCTTTAGATCATTGTACTTGTAGAACAATGTATTGAGGAATGAACCATTCTATGTTTATCTGGAAGGTATGTTTCTAATTCATGTTTCTACATAGAAATCAGTGTTTCAATTTCTAAATGTTGGTGATCTATTTTTCTCAAATAGAGGAAGGATTTTTGGTGTGAGGTCAATTTACATGTAAGTGGTTTACCATTTATTTCTTCCCTTTAATGTTCTATATTGATTTGTTTATCTTTGAACTCTATCCTTTGGCTTATATAAACTAGTATCCTGTAAAGTAAAAAGGTAGAACTGATTCAAGAGAATAGAGCAATCGGGGAGCTTCTGATGGCCCTAATTACTTGAATTGGTTGTGTCTTGTAACACATGAAGTATATATGATTATAATGTGTTTATTCTTTATCTTTATCTATTTTTTTTAATTTGCAGTACCTATCCTGTATAGATATATTTTTGTAAAGAAAAGCCACACGACCAATTCAAGCAATTAGGGCCATCGGAGGTCTTTCAATGGCCCTATTTGTGTGAATTGACCATGCCTTTTGATGTGTGGTCCATAAAGGTTCTAAAAAAAGACATGAACAATTCAAGCGATTAGGGAAGTCTGAGAACCTCCAATGACCCTTATCGCTTGAATTGGTCATGTCTTGTATCTCATCCATTTTTTTCCATTTTGTAATATTCCTACCCTTGAATTCTATGTATAGAGTCATTAATCACTAAAATGATGATCCCATTTTGGGAACAGAATGGAGCTAACGGGAAGGGAACTTCATAAAATAAGTTTTAAGACCTTGAAGTAAGACGGAAAGGTTAGGAAGCCTTGAGATGAGAACCACGATTTTGAAGGAATGAAGATGGAAAATCCATGGACTATATAGTTCTATACTTAGAACTAATATATATATATATATAGGGCCGCATGATGGGGAAGAAGGCATCATGAAAGTCTATATGTATTTCAAAAAGAGAGGGTTCAAAGAGAGAGCATGATGGAGAAGAAGGCGTCATAAATTCTGAGTTCTTTTTACGAAGATGATAATTAAATTAATGCTTCTAAGAAATTTTCCAATATTTTTTTATGTTCCTACATGCATCAACTACATCCCATTATGTTTTCAACTCATCAAGCTTAATTTTCATATCTAATTCTTCACTAGTTCATTCCAACGTCTTAATTGAGACTTTAAATAGGCGATTTTTTTGCAAGAAATAGAGTCTCACAAGTGTTCATAAAGAAATTTATACAACTCAAGTTTTCCAAGCTTGGATTTACAATCATCGAAGAAAATCTCTTAGATTTCTCCCCAAAATGACACGAGAATGTTAATCCTTGTAGTCTAGGGTAGCAAGTTGTGTCTCTTCTTTTGCAAGAAGAGCAATCTAGAGTGAATAGGAGTGGTTTGATTGAGGGAACGCAAGCACTTGCTATCTCACCGAAGGGGAAAAGCAAGTATGGTTCAGATTTGCGTTCATCAAAACCAAAGCCTCAACCTTCCTCTTCCACTCATTCCTCTAATGTAGCTGATTTGCAAAAGAAGAAGAGATGCAAATATTGCTGAAAGGTTGAACATACTACTGATGATGAGTGTAAAAAGCTTGCTAATCTCAATGAAAAGAAGAAGGAATCGGACATATCTATTTTTGAAAATTTAGCAAATGCAACGAATGATGAAGCTAACATGGCTCAAGATTTTTGGGCATGTGTTGTTACATGTCATTATGATGCATCTTTTCATTCTAAATGTATGTTTGTGAGTGAGGCTGATTCGGATTGGTTCTTTGATAGTGGTGCTTCAAAGCACATAACATCATGCAAAAGATTTTTTGCATCTTTGAAAGATGCACCCAAAGGAGGACATGTAGTGTCTGCAAACAATGCCTCTTATCCTATCATTGGAGTAGGAGAAATTAAGCTTACTACTGCAAATGGAGGTGTGATTCTCTTGAAAAAATTTATTCTATGTGCCTGATATCAAGAAGAACTTAATTTCAGCTCCATTGATTGCCAAAACTGGACTTCATGTATGTTATCATTAGTGTCCATGTGAAAGGCCAAATGGCCACCGGACACTTCTTTGTATATGTTCTTTATAAAACATACAGTGGTCTGATCAGTCACACATTGTAAGTTTGACCACATTTGTAAGACCTAAGAAGCCTGTCTTTGTGCTCCCTATGTACTGTGTTTTTCTACGTATTTTGCAACCTCTGTGCGGAGTACCGTGTGCAACCCTACAAGGTCGGTTTTCTATTGCGAGGATATCCTCGTCGAGCCCTCAAGAAGGAGAGCGCATTATGGTGCATCGTCATCGAAATACGTCATTGGTATCAGAGCTGTTCGATGCAAAAGCTTTGTTCCTTTTGTGCAAGTGAAGCGAGCACTCCCCCTCGGCTTTCTCCAAGGCTTACGACCAAGGCAGCGACCAAGGCATAGACCTTGGCATACCTTGTCATCTGAGTCACTGAAGTCACCATTGGCAACGTTGGCTACACATCAGGGAGGACCTCAACGATCAAGGAAGATAGAGGTTCTCGGTACTTCCCAAGAGGTTAGCCATCCCAGTATTGTTCCCCTTGGAGCTCGCTTAATCATGGCAATCTCTTGCCACTAAGCTACACTATTGTGGTGTTTGAAGAAAGGGAAAGACTAAGGTTGACATTACCTTGAACATGTTTTGGTCCCTCAAAGCTTCATTCTTTGCTTTCAAAGCCTATTTTTGAAGCATCTTTGGGGTGTCTTTTGGAGCCATTTTGGGGTACTTTTGCACATAGTTCTCTATACACAGGTCCAAGAACATCAAGAAGAGTGTTCTTTGTACTTCTCCAAAAATAAATATCAACCTTTGGGGCTTTGTTTTTAGTTGCACTCGTAAAACTATAGGTTTCTCAAAAGGTTTTTAGTTTTGGTGGGAGCAGCTGCTGCAAAATTTATGCAGGTTTTTTGAGCCTAAAACATCAGAGTTGATAGACACTTGCAGGTGTTGTTATCTAGTTTTTGGGTTGTGCATTCAGCCTTTTTAGTGTCACTTTACTGCATATATTGAGCACATACACACCATGTATGTTTCTGAGGATACTTCTTATGTACGTCCATGTGGTCATTGATATATCATTTATGGTTTTTGCATAAAGCTGTTTACGTTTGACAAAGAGGGTCATGGTGAGGTTTTCTTAACTGGGAGACACCTAGATGTCGGGGTCTCTTCGGTGATGCAGGAGGAAGACTTACCCAACCTTGCCATAGGAGATGTATGATAGTTGTTCATAGGTGCTTGATAAGCCTAGTTGGCTTCTATTGGGTAACTCATCATATGTAGTGGAGTCAGTGATTCACTATGCAGGTAAACATGTCAATACTTGCAGTTTTATGATATTTTGACACTAGTCATATGCTTATTTTGCATAGGATACTCTGGCAAAATTTTTTGAGATTTTTGATTAAGTCAATTATACAGTGGTCGACTTACTCCTTGGTAAACGTGTTTGTTGGTGTTTGGACTCTTCTAGCTCCATTAACATTCCATTTAGTTCTCTACCATCATGGCATCAGAGGTCTCAGGCACATCTGATGGATCAGGGTCTAGTGCTAGTGTTCCGAGGAGGAGCTATAACTTATAGGGCAAAGACCATTTTGAGATCCAAAAATTTGATGGCACAAACTTTGCTCTATGGAAGAATCAGATTAAGATGTGCTAATTCAAAGGAGGCAATGGAAGCCAATAAATGGAATTTCAAAGAAGCCTGCTGATGTGGATGAAGATTGGGATGAGTTAGATGAAATGGCCAGGTCTACCATTCGCTTGCACCTGCCAGATAATGTTTGCTTTACAGTATTAGACTACGAAAGTGTAGAGGAGCTTTGGAAGAAGTTATGCAATACATATGAAAAAGAGACAGCATCAAATAAAGTGTATCTGATGAGAAAATTATATGACCTTCGTATGAAGGACACAGATAGTGTTGCTGCTCATCTAAATGAGTTTGATGCTATATTCTCCCAGATATAGACTCAGAAAATGGATATGGATAATGAAATGAAAGCAGTATTGTTGTTATGCACCTTGCCATCATCATGGGATACATTTTGCATAGCTATTAGCAATAGTGCACTTGGTGGTAAACTTGTCTATGATGACTGTTGGTGCAAGACAAGCCTACACACATTGGCTTGGAACCTTGGACTCATGGAAGATTAGCATGGATAAAGATTTATCAAGGCTTCACTTGAACCAAAACTCACATGAACATATGCTTATAAATTCTTACCTCTTTACCACTTGTAAAAGTCTTTATGACTTGGCATCTCATGTAATTACTTACCTACCTCATAAGTCGTGGAAATTTGAATGGTGTGATGGAGAGAATATCTCCCTACTTTAGAGGAGAGATTCTAGGGAGCCTTAGTTTGAATTTCAAATTCAAATGATCAAAAAATTCCTATAAAAGATGAAGTGAAAAAGTCGCGGTTAGTTACTCACTCTAGCTCACTCCCCGAGGCATTGTTAGTATTGTAACTCATTGTGTGTGAGTGCTATCTCATAGCCAACACCACAATACCTCATTTAGTTATGCTTGTCAAGCTAATGAGATTGTAAAAACACATTTATCAATAGAAGTATACATTCATCATCTCTGTTTTGTCTGAGTTTCCTACTCCAAGTCTGTCAACTTCCAAGAAGCATTTCTCAGCGCTCACTGAACCAAATCAAGTGATCTATAGCTCATTGAAACCAGCTCAAGGTCTTCTACAAGCATACAAAATCTCAGAGGATTTCATTCAGCCATTTGGGAGAAATCCGCTTCGAAGTGCACACTGGTCTGTGTCTGCAGAGTTCCTAAAAAGTCGGGGGTAATTAGAATTTTGCTAAACTTATTTCTCAGTGCATAGTTTATCAATTGAAGTGATTCCACTTGTGATTGGTAGCTTACTAAGGTACTTTAATACTCCCAAAAGGAATTGTTCCAATTTTAAGTGTGCTGGCCACACTGAGTAAAAGTCTGAGCAGGTATCACTACAGGAATAGAAAGTTTTTCTTGATTTTTGAAGTACCAAGTTATCTGTTTTGGTTTGATCATTACCCAAACCATTTCCAAAGTACATATATGGTTTCTTTGTTTCATTCGGAAGCTAAGCAAGTCCACTAAGCATATCTGAAGAGAAAAGAGGGCAGGTGTGAAGCAGGTTTTGCAGCACCAACTCATTTCTTGAGTGCATCCATCCATCACTCTCAACAGTGGTATCAGAGCAAATAAGGTAATCATGGGTGATGGTTTCCCTTCCTTCATTGACAAATTGGATAGAAATAATTACCAGGCTTGGTCATTGAGAATGAAGACCTATCTACAAGGGAGAAGTCTATTTGGATACATATCAGGAGATGAGGAGTTGCCCTCATTCAAGACTAGAGGACTACCTACAAAGGATGAACATGAAAGGCTCAACCAATGGTGTGCAAAGGATGCTTTGGCAAGGTCTTATCTCTTAAACTCTATATCTGACTTTCTTTTACCTCATGTAAGGAACTTTAAGACTTCCCAAGAGACTTGGGAAACCTTGTCAAATTATTTTTCTTCCAACACAAGGGCTAGGAAGAATCAATTATGGATAGAGTTCACAACCCTTAGGAAGCAGCCCAAGCAATCAGTCTCAGAGTATGTGACAAAGATCAAAGATGTGGCAGACCAATTAGCAAGCATTGGAGAGGAGATTGAAGAAGAGCAAATAGTCAGGCAAGTGACAAATGGACTCAAGGCAGATGATAAGTGGGAAAGTTTCACCACTGCAATGGATCTCTATATGGACATGCATACCCCTGATCTCACAACACTCATGGGCCAACTATTTACACATGAAGCAAAGTTTACAAAGGCTGGAGATCAATCAAAAGGTAATAACCCCTCTGCTCTCTATACTGATAAGAAGGCTAAAGATAAAGGCAAGAAGAAACAGGATGAAGAAGGCTCTACCTCTCAAGCTAATTATGCAGGGAGAGGTAGGTCATCTAGAGGAAGAGGCAGAGGAGGTAAATCAGGTAGGGGGAGACCCTACAACTCATCACCATGCAACATTTGTGGATTGTCCAATCATACCACAGATGAATGCTACAAGAACTACAAAAATCAGAGAGGAAGAGGCTACTCAAGAGGTGGATACTCTCAAGGGAGAGGCAGATTCAATCAACACCAAAGCTACAATGGATACAACAATTCATACAACAACAACTACAACAACAATCACAATGGTAACTACCAAGGTGGATTCAGAAATAGAAGAGACTACAACAACTACACAGAGGAGCAAGATGACTCCTTATTGATCATGAATATGACCTCCAAGATAGGTACAAATGATGATCATTTATTTTACATTGACTCAGGATGTTCTAACCATGTAGCTGGCAATGTGGCACTACTTTCTGATTTGGAAGAGCCCAAGGGCAAACATCAGGTACAAATAGGTGATGACACTAAACACTCTGTTGTCAAAATTGGGAATGTGAAGACATGTGATGGTAATCAGAACCTATTAAGCAGGGTACTCTATGTACCAACAATAACTAAGAATTTAATGAGTGTTGGTCAGATTGTGGAGAAAGGTTTGCAGGTCAAATTCACACAACATGGAGCATATGTGGAGGATCCAAAACATGGATTCAGAAGGATAGCCAAAGGGGAGAAATCAGGTAGATTGTTTACATTTGAGCTAGAAGACACCAAAAATATTGCTTTGTATAATTATAAGGATCAGACACTTTCAGAGCTAGAGATATGGCACAAGAGATTAGGGCACATAGGTGAAAGGACTCTAAAGCAAATGTGCAGGGATCAATGTGTGCTTGGGATACCTAATGTATCCAAGCAACACATGATTTACAAATGTGGATCATGTCAATTTGGTAAGTCTCACAGATTACCCTACTCAAGGAAAGGTTTCATGCATGAAGACTACCTAGACTTGGTACACACAGATGTTTGGGGACCTAGCAAGGACCCTTCCATTTCTGGTTCAAGGTATTATGTGTCCTTCATTGATGACTATAGCAGGTGGACCATTCTATACTTTATGAAGCATAAGGATGAAGTGTTTAATTGTTTCAAGAGGTATCTTGCACTTGTTGAAAATCAAACAGGTAGAAGCTTGAAGAGGCTAAGGTCAGATGGTGGAGGAGAGTACTTCTCCAATGAGTTTGAAGATTTCTTGCAGGAAAGAGGCATCAAAAGGGAGATCACTACAAAGTACTCACCTGAACAAAATGGGGTAGCAGAAATAAGGAATAGACTGATAGTAGAAACAGCTAGGTCTATGCTTAATGAGAAAAAGTTGCCAAATTACCTATGGGCAGAGAGTGTATCCACTGCCACTTATCTCATCAATAGGTTGCCATCCAAATCACTTGATGGCATGACACCCTATGAAGCTTGGCATGGTAAGAGACCCTCTCTGGATCATTGCAAAATCTTTGGTTGTGTAGCATATGTGCATATTCCCTCACAGGTAAGGGGAAAGCTAGACCCTAAGGCTGAAAAATGTATCTTCATTGGTTATGATTTGAACCAAAAGGGATACAGATTCTACAACCCAACAAACAAAGGGTTCAAGGTAAGCAGAGATGTCATATTTGATGAGAATGACTCATGGTATGAGAATGAATGCAGGAAAGTGAGTCTACCCTATGACATGGAAGAAGATTTTCCAAAGCTCACTAAGGAAGAACCAACTCAGCAAGAAGATTCAAGCTCAGATGATGATACAATAAACCTTGAAGAGTTCAAGGCTTGGAAGTCCAAAGGAAAGATGAAGATGAAGCAATTAGAGGATAAGCCAGAAACTTCTACTCAAGCAATGAGGAGATCTCAAAGAGAAAGGAAGAAGCCTATCAGATTTGGGTATGACACATCACTTGTAACTAAACATTCTGTATATCTTGCAAAAGACTTGTTGAATGAAGAACCACGTACCTATGAAGAAGCAATTACTAAACCAGAATGGAGAGAAGCCATGGATGAAGAGATAGAAGCTCTCAAGGAAAGTGATACTTGGGACTTGGTACCCAAGAAGGACTCTATGAAGGTGATAGGATCCAGATGGATCTACAAACTAAAGAAGAATTCAGATGGAACAACAAACAGGTACAAAGCTAGGTTGGTAGCCAAGGGTTTTGCACAAACCCAAGGCATTGATTATGAGGAGACATTTTCTCCTGTGGCCAAGATGCCAACTATCAGAGTTATGGTGAGTGTAGCTGCATCCAAAAATTGGAACATGTACCAATTGGATGTGAAGAATGCATTCTTGAATGGATGGATATCTGAAGAAGTCTACATGTCACAACCACCTGGCTATGAAGATCCAAATAAGGTACATTATGTTTGTAAATTAAAGAAGGCTCTGTATGGTTTGAAGCAGGCACCTAGAGCATGGAATTACAGATTGACCACCTACCTCCTAGACCAAGGATTTGTGATGAGCAAAGCAGACACTTCTCTATTCATAAAGAGAAGTAGTACAGAGGTAATCTACTTATGTGTTTATGCTGATGACATCATCATTACAGGCAATGATGTCAATGGGATTAGACACATCAAAGGACAGATGATGAAAGAATTCAAGATCAGTGATCTTGGACTATTAAAGTATTTCTTAGGTCTTGAATTGGTCTACACAAATTCAGGTATCTACATCACTCAAAAGAAGTATGTACAGGATATGGTCAAGAAGTTTGGTTTGCAGGATGCTAAGGCATCTACTACTCCAATGGAGGTTAATCAAAAGCTAAGTGCTCATGAAGGAGAAGAAATCAAAGACATTACAGGATACCAAAGCATGGTAGGTAGTTTGAACTATGCTACCTTGACAAGAATTGACATAGCATATGGAGTAAGTGTGCTTAGTCAATTCATGCACAAACCTAGGGTACCTCACCTAGAGGCAGCAAAGAAAATCTTGAAGTATTTGAAGGGAACACAAAGTCATGGTTTGTATTTTCCTTATACATCAGATATTGACATAAAAGTTTACTCAGATGCAGATTGGGCAGGATGCAAGGATGATAGGAGGAGCACCTCAGGTTACATTTGTTTTGCAGGAGATAAGCCTATTTCTTGGTCAGCCAAGAAGCAATACAGTGGCATTGTCATCCACTGAAGCAGAGTATAGAGGGCTAGCCAATGCAACTCAAGAAGCTATCTGGTTGAAGCTTCTATATACAGAGTTAGGTCTACACACAAGACCACCTATTATCTTTGGAGACAACACTAGCTCTCTTCACCTTGCAGCAAATCCAATTTATCATGCCAGAACCAAACACATAGAGGTTCATTACCACTATGTGAGGGAGAAATTACTTAGCAAAGAGATTCAATTGACATATGTGTCTACTAATATGCAATGTGCAAATTTACTTACAAAGGCATTGGATGGAAACAAGTTATGCAGATTCAAATCCATGATCGGATTGCAGGAAGTGATTGAAGAATGAAAGAGAAGACTTAAGCCAAAGTGTTTGGCTTGAGGGGGAGCTGTTGGTGCAAGACAAGCCTACACACATTGGCTTGGAACCTTGGACTCATGGAAGATTAGCATGGATAAAGATTTATCAAGGCTTCACTTGAACCAAAACTCACATGAACATATGCTTATAAATTCTTACCTCTTTACCACTTGTAAAAGTCTTTATGACTTGGCATCTCATGTAATTACTTACCTACCTCATAAGTCGTGGAAATTTGAATGGTGTGATGGAGAGAATATCTCCCTACTTTAGAGGAGAGATTCTAGGGAGCCTTAGTTTGAATTTCAAATTCAA
This sequence comes from Ceratopteris richardii, assembly GCA_020310875.1. NCBI lineage: Eukaryota > Viridiplantae > Streptophyta > Polypodiopsida > Polypodiales > Pteridaceae > Ceratopteris > Ceratopteris richardii. Next base: position 166,705,776 of record CM035427.1, read on the forward strand.
ATGATCAAAAAATTCCTATAAAAGATGAAGTGAAAAAGTCGCGGTTAGTTACTCACTCTAGCTCACTCCCCGAGGCATTGTTAGTATTGTAACTCATTGTGTGTGAGTGCTATCTCATAGCCAACACCACAATACCTCATTTAGCTATGCTTGTCAAGCTAATGAGATTGTAAAAACACATTCATCATCTCTGTTTTGTCTGAGTTTCCTACTCCAAGTCTGTCAACTTCCAAGAAGCATTTCTCAGCGCTCACTGAACCAAATCAAGTGATCTATAGCTCATTGGAACCAGCTCAAGGTCTTCTACAAGCATACAAAATCTCAGAGGATTTCATTCAGCCATTTGGGAGAAATCCGCTTCGAAGCACACTGGTCTGTGTCTGCAGAGTTCCTAAAAAGTCGGGGGTAATTAGAATTTTGCTAAACTTATTTCTCAGTGCATAGTTTATCAATTGAAGTGATTCCACTTGTGATTGGTAGCTTACTAAGGTACTTTAATACTCCCAAAAGGAATTGTTCCAATTTTAAGTGTGCTGGCCACACTGAGTAAAAGTCTGAGCAGGTATCACTACAGGAATAGAAAGTTTTTCTTGATTTTTGAAGTACCAAGTTATCTGTTTTGGTTTGATCATTACCCAAACCATTTCCAAAGTACATATATGGTTTCTTTGTGTCATTTGGAAGCTAAGCAAGTCCACTAAGCATATCTGAAGAGAAAAGAGGGCAGGTGTGAAGCAGGTTTTGCAGCACCAACTCATTTCTTGAGTGCATCCATCCATCACTCTCAACAATGACATATGTGGAGCACTCTTGAGTGAGTAGATTTGTAGAAAATCTATGGTTGGCACTCAGAGTGGAGATGCATATAATTTTCGTGATTCTTACCAAGGAAAGAATCGGTAACATGGCAGGAGCAAGAACAAGGAAAAGAATGGTCAATGGAATAAGAGTAGAAGTAAATCAAGGAAGAGTGATATTGAATGTTATTATTGTCATAAGAAAGGACACATGAAGAAAGATTGTTATGCATTAAAGGATGCTAAGGGTAAAGGATAAAATGTTGATGGGCATGTTAAACAGTTACTTGCACCATCTACTTCGACTGTGAAGATTGAAGAAATTAATGCTATTTTTGATGATGTTGATGTGTTGACACTTGATAGTGTTGTGCCAACTAAGGCTCTTATGGCTGATTCTCTTTCCCACATGTGGCTGCTAGATTTTGGTGCTTCTTTCCATGTGATACCACATAGAGAATGGTTCTCTAATTATGCAGCAAAGTTTCTTGGTACCATGAGACTTGGTGACTCTTACCAGTGTGATGTTGTGGGGATTGGAGATGTGATTGTGCAGTTCATTGATAGTTCAAAATTTACTATGCATAATGTACGCCATGTGCCTTAGTTATCATGTAGTTTGATGTTAGTTGGTCAACTTGATGACCTTGGTTACAAGGTGGTCTTATATGCTTAGTCCTTTTGCATATCAAAGGGCAATATGGTTATTGCAAAATGAAGCAAACTTGGCTCACTTAATCCTTTATTTGTATCACAGAAAGAACACTTGTTAGCTATTACTGAACAGCCTCATCTCTTTATATGCGAGTATAGAATGGTGTAGGTGAGAGGACGAATAGAACTATTCAAGATAGAGTAGTCTCTATGTTGCATCATGCAAACCTCTCACAAGGCTTTTGGCTAGAAGTAGTATTGATTGTAGTTCATGTGATTAACCTTTCACCTAGTACTGCCAAAGGTCTGAAAGTGGCACAAGAGTTATGGACAGGGAAGCCACCATATTATGATCATCTTTGAGTTTTTGGGTGTGAAGCATATGTTCATATACCCAAGAATCTTAGACAAAAGTTGAACAATAACTCAAAGAAATTCATTGTTCTTGGATATGGTTGAGAAGGAAAATTTGGATATCGCTTATGGGATCCTATAACATAGTCAGTGATTAGAAGTAGTGATGTCATTTTCAATGAGTCTAAGATGCATAAACAACCCATTAAGGAGGTTGAAGTGAGAAGAGTGGTGTTTGAGGATACTTGTCCTCTGGTTAGCATGCATAAAAATGTTGCACATAGGGATGTTCAAGAGAATGTCCATTCAGATCCGTCTGCACATGTTCCTGTTCAGCAACCATTGAGACGTTCTGCACGTGTCTCACATCCACCTGATAGATATGTTCTAGGTTTAGATTTTGTTATGCTAACAGATGCTGGTGAGCCTTCATGCTACAAAGAGGCTATGCAGATAGAGGATCATGTCAAGTAGGAGCGTGCCATGAAGAGTGAGTTGGATTCTATTCACAAGAATGGTACTTGGGATTTAGTACCTTTTCCAAAGGGCAGGAAAGCTTTACCATGTAAATGGGTGTATAAGCTAAAATTCACATCAGATAATGCTTCTCCAAAGTATAAAGCACGACTTGTTGCAAAGGGTTTTTAGCAACAACATGGTGTTGATTTCGAGGAAATATTCTCCCCAGTGGTCAAGATGACTACCCTTTGCATGTTTCTTGGATTCGTGGAAATGGAGGACTTAGAGCTAGTCCAAATGGATGTGAAAATTTTTGTAAGCTTAAGAAGATCTTGTATGGACTTAAACAGTCCCCTAGACAATGGTACCAAAATTTTGATGCTTTTATGAAGTCTCAAGGCTATTCTCGAAGCAATGAGGATCATTGTCTCTACACAAAGAGATGCTCATATGGCAACTTGATATGCTTGATACTTTATGTCGATGATATGTTGATTGCTAGGGAGTCCTCTTATGATTTGTCAATTCTAAAAAAGAAGTTGAGTCAGATATTTGATATGAAGGATTTGCCGGGGGATGCCAAACATATTCTTGGCATGCACATTACTTGTGATAGGAGTACTTGTCTCAAAGTGAGTACATATCCAAAGTACTTCACAGGTTCAATATCCAGGGTGGAAAGGCATTGAGTATACCTTTACCCACATATGTGAAGTTGAGCAAGGATAATTACCCCAAATCAGATGAGGAAAAGGAATTTATGACCAAAATTCCCTATTCGCCTGTTGTTGGTAGTCTCATGTATGCTATGGTAGCTACAAGACCAGACATTGCATTTGTATTGGGAGTTGTGAGTAGATATACGTCTAATCCTGGCAAGAAACATTGGGAAGCGGTTAAGATGATTTTAAGATATCTAAGTGGCGCTAAGGACAAGTGTTTATGCTTAGGTAGAGGAAAAGCTTCCATTATTGGTTACACAGATTATGACTATGCTTGTTGTGTAGACAATCGTAAGTCTACATCAGGGTATATTTTTCATTTTGTTGGAGGTGCTATCTCTTGGAGATCTCGTCTCCAAGAATGTACAACTGTTTCCACCATAGAAGCATAGCATGTTGCAGCAAGTGAGGCATGTAAGGAAGCATTGTGGCTTTCTCGTCTTGCTTGTGATATGGGTTTACCTCAGCATGTACCTCGTTTGCTCAATGATAGTCAGAGTACCATCGCTTTGGCTAAGAATCCGGTCTATCATGCAAAGACCAAGCACATTGAGGTGAGGTATCACTTCATTAGAGATTGCTTAGCCACTAAGTGCATTATTCTTGAGAAGGTTCACACTCGAGATAATGCTACAGATGATTTGACTAAAGCTGTACCATAGGATAACTTTTGACACTGTTGCCACTTGATGGGAGTTACTTGATTCATGATCTTACGCACTCACTTGTATAATGTGTAACATGCCCATCAGGTGGGAGGTATAGTTTGTATACTTACACTCAGATATTCTTTATCATTCTTTATTTTTCTCCCATAGTTACTTTGGCCATATTGGCCTTTAGTGGGAGATTGTTACCATTAGTGTCCATGTGAAAGGCCAAATGGCCACCCGAAACTTCTTTGTACATGTTCTTTAATAAAACATATAGTGGACTGGTCAGTCACAGTCTATAAGTTCAACTACATTTGTAAGACCTAAGAAGTCTATCTTCGTGCTCCCTGTATACTGTGCTTTTTTGCATATTCTACAACCTTTGTGTGGAGTACCGTGTGCAGCCCTAGGAGCTCGATTTTCTACTGTGAGGATATTGTTGTGGAGCTCTCGAGGAGAGCGCACTCTGGTGCATCATCATCAAAATACTTCAATGTACACTTTGTTGATGATAAGTGTGTGGGTCATGATTTTAGCAATGGTAATATTATCATTATATCCGATACATTATGTAATGATTTGTATTGCATGGATACATACAAGAGGGCTGGCTTGAATGCCTTGGTTGCTCATACTTCTTCCATGGCTGAAATCGAGCTTTGGCATGCTCGTTTTGGTCGGTTGAACTTCAATAGTTTGCTTTATTTGCAAAAGAAGGACATGGTTATTGGTTTTCCAACACTTGAGTCCATTGAAAACCATGCATGTGAAGGTCGTATTCTTGGAAAAATGCATTGTGCTTCTTTTCCAAAAGATAGTCATACACACACTACAAGAAAATTACAGCTTGTTCATAGTGATGCATGTGGTCCCATCAAGACTCCATCTTTTGCGAAGCATGTATATTTTGTTACCTTCATTGATGATGCTACTCGCCATACATGGGTGTATCCTATGAAAGTAAAGAATGAAGTATTTTCTTGCTTCAAAGCATTTTTAGCTCTGGCTGAAAATTTTTCTTCACAAAAGCTCTTGACTCTATGCATGGATCGTGGTGGTGAATACATGTCACATGAGTTCAATGCTTTTCTTTGTGAAAGCGGTATTTCACACCAATGTATGGTGCCATATACACCTTAGCAAAATGGTGTTGTCGAGCGTAAAATTAGAACTCTACTTGAAATGGCACGATGTATGGTTGAAGGAAAGCACCTTCCTGAAAAGTTTTGGATGGAAGTGGTCATGTGTGCAAACTATGTGTTGAATCATTGCCCTACAAACACATTGAGATTCATCACTCCTTATGAGGCTTGGAATGGTCATAAGCCTATGGTTAGTCATATGCGTGTGTTTGGTTGTTTGGCATATGCTCTTATGCCATCACAACAATGTCAAAAACTTGATGACAAGGCAAAGAAATGTATATTTGTTGGTTATAGTGTTGAAAGTAAGGGATATCGCTTGTACCATCCATTGATAAACACAATTATTATGATTCGAGATGTGGTCTCTGCTAAAAATTCAGTTTTCCCTCTACTTGAATGCAAAAAATAGCCTACAGTTATCTCGCAAGATGTGTTCGATACACCTCATGCCTTTGTTCCAAAATGGTGCACTTAACTATGGCCATGTAGATCAGCCAACTAAGGTTCAAAGGACTGAAAAAATTTAGCGAAACAAAGCTAAAAATGCAAAGAATTTCAAGCCAAACATGGTTGAAATTTTTCAACAAAAAAATTATTGAAACTGCTGGAAATTTCTAGCCACATATGGTTGAACATTTGCATCAAAATATGGCTAAAAATGAGCATGAAATTCAGCCCATGCATGATAATGTTAATGATGTATTACATAATGAACACATGTCTATCAAGAGTGCACAAACTATGCCAAAGTGGCTAAAACAAACTTTGCAGGATAGCAAATTGAGTGCATCTTTACTTGGTAGAACAAGATCAAGCTCTCACCATGCATCAGGTAATTTTATGGACTATTCTCTCATTGCAACATCATGTAATGAAGAGCCACTTTCTTTTGAAGATGCATGTGACGATCCACAATGGATGAGTGCTATGCGATCAAAAATGGATTCCATACATATGAATGGTACTTGGGAGTTATGTGAGTTGCAAATAAGAAAGAATGCCATTGGTACAAAGTGGATTTACAAGATTAAGAGAAATTCTGATGGTAGCATTGATTGCTACAAATCTAGATTGGTTACCAAAGGATATGCACAACAATATGGCATTGACTATGAGGAAACATTTGCACCTACTTCATGCATGACTACCATCGTATTGTGGTTGCATTGGCTATCCATCCAGATTGGAAAGCACATCAGTTGGACATAAAAATGACTTTCTTGAATGGTGATTTGCAAGAAGAGGTTTATGTAAAACTAACCTCCTAGATTTGCCATGAAAGGCCAAGAGCATATGGTCTGTCACTTGCATAAAGCCTTGTATGGTCTCAATCAAGCTCCACATGCATGATATGACAAAATCCATAAGAACTTGATTGATGTTGGCTTCACATGTAGTCCAATTGAGAGCACACTCTATGTATGCAAAAATGGGGTTGATTACACTTATGTGTTCCTCGAGTAGCTTTGATGTGAATCTTTTCCCTATACATGGGCACTTTTTAGTATAAGGCTGGTTAGAGGTTTTTTCCCCCTGTTACTACATACATGATTCACTCATATGTGGTGGTACTTTGTACTTAGGGATATTATTCAGCTCTTACTTTAGTTCAAATCATCGTCAATAGAAAGAGCTATTCCAACCATCTGTCTTCTCTGTGTGTCTTGCTGTGTTTGTGCTCCTTGTGTGTGCTTTTCGTCTATCTCTCACACTTCTACACACACCCAACAAGCCCATCATAGTCCTAGCTAGGAGGTTGTGAATTCAACTCCTAAAAATATCATGAAATCATAGATCATGGATGCTTAAGATCAATGGTTAGCATTAAAATGGATAGGGAACGAAATTCAAATGATGACTATTTCATGAGAGGAGGAACTCATATTGTGCACTTTCTCTACAAATGTTCAGACCTTCCAATCTACCCAATATTCAAGGGCAAGGCACACTTGGGGCTAGCCTTCGTTGAAGTTCTACGAAGAATAGATTTGGGAAAGCACAACCCTAAGTCATACAAGGAGACTTGTTTGAACCAATGAATATCTACTAAAATGTGCACATGTATGATGCATGCTACCATTGATAAACCCAATGAGAATGCCCAAAGTCTAATGAAATATGTCTCTAATGGGAACCAATTCATCTCATCACAAGAAAGAGGCTATTGGACATGCCTAGGTTAGTGTGGCCAGTCTTTTCATTGTAATGCCTTCCGGAAATCGAACTAAGTGTCTTTAGGCAGCCCTTTCCTTGTGACGCTTCGACAATCTAACCCCTGCTGTCTAGGATATGGGGGGTCCCATGGGTAGTATGGCTCTACAATAAAGGGAATATTACCCATAGGACCCCTAAATCCCACCTATTAAAAATGTACGAAAGTTAAAGGTCTACTAAGAATATATTTGGGAAGGCATATCCCTAAGTCATACAAGGAGGCTTGTTTGAACCAGTGAATAGCTACTACAATTTGCACATGTATAATGCACGCTAGCATTGATAAGCCGGATGAGAATACCCGAAGTTTAATGTAATATCTCTTTATTGGACACCAATTCATGTCATCACAAGAAGGAGGCTATTAGACATGCCTAGGCTAGTGTGACTAAACATGCCTAGGCTAGTGTGGCTAGTCTTTCCATTGTAATGCCTTTCGGTCGTGGAACTAAGTTCCTTTAGGTAGCCCTTTCCTTGTGACGCTTCAACAATCTAATGCCTACTTTCTAGGAGATGGAGATCCCATGAATACTATGGCGTGCACTTGTATTGTTGTTCTTTCAATTTATTCAAGTTTAAAGAGCTAAGGCTTCGGTCGAATCCTCTTAAAAGAAAGAAAAACAAAGTCTAACCAACTGCATGAGTGCGGTTTGAACCCTATTCGTATGTGATGAGCTTCAAATGATGAAAACCAAGTCCTATCCTAGCAAGAAACCATGCTAAGGGAGGTGAATGCCTCCCCGATGCAACTTTTGCGTGTGATAAGAAAAGACATCTTATGTAATATTTATGTAGAAAAGAATGTTGTTAAATTTATGTAGAAAATAATGTTGTTAAATTTTGAAGAAAACCTTTCAGATTCCTCTCTACGAACTGCTCTCTCACTTCTCTAGCTCACTTCTATACAAGATAATCACGTGTTGCAAGAGTACACGCCCTTTGAACCACTTGTATGTCTTTGTACTACAACGTATTTGAATGATAATGGCATGATTTCCATGAGGGCCTAGATTTCACGGCCGCAAAAATTTTGCTTCTAACTTTCATGTCAGAAAGTTTGATATGTCTACTTCCAACATATATATATATATATACATAAAGCATATATATATATATATATATATATATATATATATATATATATATATATATATATATATATATAGAGAGAGAGAGAGAGAGAGAGAGAGATCTATAAAAAATGATAGACAAATTATCAATCCCAATTTGACAAGAAAAATGTCTCTTGATAGCCAAAATACCCGTCAATTTTAGGTTTTATTCTCTATCCATGGATGGACATTTTATAAACACCAATTATACATCTCCACAATTTCTTTTTTTTTTTTTAAGGAAGTTCGGTTTTGCAATCTACTTTTGATAGTCGAGATTAATTGAAAGCACAATGTGATTGGCATAGTATTCAATATGGGACCTTCGAACCAAGAAGCCTGCTAAGGGTAGAAATTGAGAAGGACAACCTTAAAGAAAAACAAGGAGACTGATTTGAACTCAAATCTACTCTGTCGCAATAAACATGGCCCTTGTTATTTCTGATGTTGTCAATCAAAAATGTTCAAAGACCAACAATTCCTTGAAAAGAGTTGGTTTAACATCTCATCACATCATATGATGAAGAATTTCCTTACGATACAACTAGGAGCACATGAACCCATACCTCTTCAAAGGAGGAGAATCACTCAACCACTTTAGGTAACGTTGTTGTACATCTCTCCAATTTCTTGTAGTCTTGTTTCTTCTATGTGGAATATGCTTAATTTCAAGAGGTGAAGTGGAATAATCTTCGAGTTCCATGCTTTGTGAGTACTTCCATTATTAGGTGTATGCTAACACGTTGGTACTAATGTTACATCTACACAAAGTTTCCTCCTCATGGATCACTCCATTGCAAGCGCTCTAGAAACTCTAGAAATATTAAAGAATATTTTTAATAGAAGCTCAAGAAAGATAGAGTAAACCCTTGAACGAAACCACACTTAATGGGGGCAAGAACAGAATTTACATCTGCATTACATCACGATTTTTTGGTTTTCTTTATGTCTACAATTAAGATTGAAGCAAAATTTGTTCATGTTTTGAGGAGGATGAAGGCTTCTACATGTGCAGAGGACAATGGGAAGCGCAAAGCTTCCTCCATAACCCTTTCAACTTCTGATTCAGACCCCTCCATCTGAGCTTTGAGAACCCATGCTCTTCCACATTTTGAGCATGGTTGCTGTGGTTCTCAGAAGCGCTCTTCTGAGAGAAAGACCTTGACCAGCTGCGGGGCGGCGCAGATTGAGCCGGCCCAGACCTAGCAATCTTACACAGTGAAGGTGGCCAGTGAAAGGGGGTTGCTGATTCATGTGTTTGATACATGGGTACAAACGGCAGAGGGAAAGAGTTGTGTTGCTGCAGATGAACCTTCGTTTCGCCATATCCATTCGTGGACTGCTGCTGCCATCTTCGCCTGCCAGGGCTCTGAAGTCCCGTCGGAAAACATGGCATCTTTTGTTCTCTCCGAGGTCTTATGGTCTGTCTGTTATCGTCGGAGACAATGGCATAGAGCTGAAGTGTATGACTGTTCGAGGTTGTTCTCTTTCCTAGGGCGACAGTGCCTCCTTCTCCTCCTGTTCCAGGCTGAGATAGGGATCTATGCAGGTGCAGTGGCTCGATGAAGCCATTACTGTGGAAGCTCGTGTCAGCGCTGCGCAAAGGCTTAGACTCAGCTTCGACATTTACGAGCTGGGGTCTTCGGATATGTGAACCATGGCAGCTCGAGTGGCCACGGCGAGGATGATCAGTTAGCTTCGAGCCAACCAGGTCCCTCTTCTCTTTCCTCCACAAGGGGCTAGGAATGTTCGGGAAACTCCTTCGGACCGCCTCTTCCAGGAGAGTGAAGTACTCACCCTCATCACAGCTGCACGGCGGCGTCGGCGAGACGGCGTTAACGGCGTCCAAGAAACAGGAGGGCAGATCCGCGTCAGTTGTGCAGGAGAGAAGGGCCGCTTTCGTCGTGTGGGAGGTTCTCAGACATGAAGGACTGCCTCTGTCGTCGTAAGCGGAGGCGACGTGCGGCTCTTCCCTGGCATCTATAGTGGCGGCGGCGATGGTAGACTTGGAAGCAGAGGCTGAAACGTCGTTGGAGGAGATGGCGTCGAGGTAAGCCTTATCCCAGACGATGAAATCGAAGGAGTGGGAGGGAGTGTGATGAGGGGTTAGAGTGAGCTCTTCTGCGTGCAGACAGCACTTGGTGTCGTAGACGATCGGTTCCATGCCCATGTCTGCTGCTACATGATGCAACGCAACAGAATCTTAATGCACAACTGTATGTGTGCTGGGTGAGAGAATGTTTTTGTGAGAGAGAGAGAGAGAGAGAGAGAGAGAGTTCTCCGTCTGCGTGCGCAAGAGTGGAACTAGCTCTGTTATTTTATGTGCCCGCGTGGAGGGGAAGACTATGCAGGTCGCCAAGGGCCCTGAAAATGAGACTTCCGTTCCTTGAAGTCACAAGCGCTTTTAAAGCGTTCCCATTTGTTTGAGACTGCAGGACTAAAGAGAGCTAGCAATGATTCACAATGAGTCTTTGAGAACCTTCTCTTTTTGTACTTGTCCTTAAACTTGGGGTGCGCTCACATGAGGTCGCAAGGGACTCATGCCAGGGAGAGTGTACCCACATGATGGCATGGTGTGGACATATGAGGCAGCAAGAGAGTGGTGGTAGTGAGAGTGCATACATACAATAGCACATGTGAAAGAGACTTTGTTATATTTTTGGTTGCAAATTTTGTGTGGCTCTTTTGAAAAGACCAAATTTTAGGTGATCCTTTTGAAAAGGAACAAATATATGAGAAAAAGGTCATCCAATAGTTCACATGAAGTGGATGTACTATCGGAGGGATCTAATAAAGCATCTAAAAAAGTTCGGTTGAAACTTAATCTTCCTTTGCTTGAATTGACTCAAAGAACAACTGTACAAGTGAATGGGCATAGTACCCACGAGACCCCCTCTATCCCTAAAAGCAGGGGTTAGAATGCCCAAAGGCAAACACTAAGAAGAACTACCCGAAGGCATTTGGTTTAATATGGTCCGAAGGCATTACACTGGCCTTAAGCCCACACATGTCCTACCGTAGAGGGGGGTTGAACCCTCGCCCTCACCTCAAGAGGGTCTCTTTGGGTATGTGCATTTGTTCTTTCAAATTTCAAGCAATACCATGAGTAAATAATAGGATCAATTTCTCAAAATAGAAAATGGACTTTTGTTTTTCTTGTCGTTTCTCTAACTGAACTAGCCTTTTGTATTGCACCCCATATGCGAGCTGCTTGTATATTGGACGGTCTCACTCACTCATTCTCTCTCTCCCTCTCTCTCTCCCTCTCTCTCTCTTTCTTTCTTTCTTTGTATCTCTCTTTCTTTCTTTCTTTGTATCTCTCTTTCTTGTTACATTGCAATTAACAAAGAGATCCTTAAAGCTTTGGAAAATGACTTGTGATTCCTTCAACATTGCTTTCTAGAAGTCGTGCAAGTAGAAGCAATCTTTAACAGTTAAATAGAAGAACACACAAGATTCTAGGTAATTCGTGTGTGTGTGTATATATATATATATATATATATATATATATATATATATATATATATATATATATATATATATATATATATATATATATATATATATATATATATATATATGTGTAACAATACAATTGACGAACACATAAAGATTTCCATGCAATTCGTATGTATGTGTGTTTAAAATTTCCCTAAGGTGAAGGCTACCAATAAACGAAAAGTTTGGTTGGAAATCTTGCATGTCAAAGGAATACATTGTCTTCTAAGACCCCTAAATGACTTTTAGATCTATTCGAAGCAATATTTGATTGAAATCCTACTTGCCATCTCAAGAATCTATCATTGGGTTAAGAGCTTTGTTTGGGTAATTAGAGTCTTGGCATTGAAGTCATCCCTTCCATGATCAATCAACACAAGACCTTTTTCCTTAAAATGGATTTGATTTTGTACTTCTTCTCATGTGTGAGTCTCATTAGCATGAAAACAAGAGGTCTTTGATTGGTTCTCGAGAAATCTTCATATCATTGAAACCTAGGGCTCCCATATGGATGCAAGTCCTCCTCTATCATTATATGTTGAATAGTTACTGCCTAGACAACATCCTTCAATCAATAGATTCCATATTACTACTGTATATTTTAGCTTAGTGAGTTTTCAGAAAATATCCTTCAATCAATGTATTCCATATTATTAGTATGTTGTTCATCTATCATTGCTTCCGTAAGCTTCACTTGCCCACCTAGTTATAAAAGAAATGGTCCCATTTGATTTGGCCCCTACTAAAGACATTAACAAGGACTTTTGTAAATAATATCCTTGGTTTTTTTCCTTATGAATGAGCATGTTCCAAGTCTCATGCCTCTCATGATCACTCACAAAAAAGACATGCTTACTTTTTTTTGTGTCTCTTCAATTTAGACATATTATAGTACACAACGCCATTCTATATAAAAAGAGGGAAGAAATACACCTAGAGACATGGATATTCACTATACTAGATTTTCAACTACATTTTGTCTCTCATAGAATAATGGTGATTATCAACATTGATGAAGATCGAACCTTAAGTTGTCGAATGAGAAGACAAGAGGGTGATATGAAAATCGAGAGCATATGATGCATGCAACTGAGAATGTGAGAAGTACAACATGAATATACTACATGCACATGAGGCAGAGTAGATCGAATCATCAATAGAAACTTGTATCCATGAACAAAAAGTTACAATAAGTATTTTCTTCTCTCCACAATCTTCAACTAGCTAACTTCTCAAATGAGCCTACAAGCTTTATTTATATGTTTTGGCTTAGTGCTGATTGATTTCACATCTAATTTATGGCATACATTAGTAAAATAGATTCTAAAGCTAGTTTCTTGGCCCAAATAAGTCCAAAAAATGTGAAATTTGATTTGCATATTCTATCTAAGCTCTGTTAACTTCCTTGACTTGGACAAAATGGAGCTATTATTTACAAAATTGGTTTTTTGACAAAAATTATAGTGATGAAAATCATTGTTTTGATGATGAAAAAAATGATTTTGCTCAAATTGAATTGTGTGGGTTTCTCTTTACATGCTCCCTCTTCTTCAACGTTTGTTGTGACTTCCACT
>CM035427.1:166723957-166738957 GCA_020310875.1 Ceratopteris richardii
AAGTTGTGTTGTGCATGCTTATCAAAAAGCTACAAAAAATTCATGGATGCATATTGGACACTCTTCATGTTAACTAGCATAGAAACAGTAGAAACAACTAATAGAAAACACAAAACTTGTGTTCTCTGCACTGTGCCATTGATAGGAGAAGATACATTGTCTGCAGCATCTCACATTCCCACATATACATCTTATGATCCTGAAAAAGGCCTCAGCCAAGAACAACAATACTTAAATAGTTCCAATTGCGAGTTGCAGGTCAACAACAAATAAGAACAATCACCTTTTGTAGATATCATGAATGGATCACCAATGCATTGTATAAAACTGGGAGATTTGCTGCACAAAAGAACCATGACACCATGTTTGTGGGAGATTCCGATAAGGAAACTGGCCTCCACTTAGTGTGCATGTACGGAAGGTCTTTGCTTATAAGTACTATGAGCATCAAAAGATTCCATTTTCCCCAACGCAAACATTTAGCGATTCAACTCAAAACACTTCCTTTATCTCAACACATCTGAAATATGAGAAATCTGTGATGGTGGCAGAAGAAAACATAGACGAGTATAGGTTTAAAGCTGCTTCGCTCTCCCTCTTCCTCTCGTCTCACGTCTAATTCTATAGACAACAGCTATGCCTGAGAAAGTTTCTCACTTAATATATGCTCTACCTCCTTTCTGATCAAGAGAAAGTCGCTTTTGAGGAAACGAATTCCTTCATTCGGGGTTGGAGATTCACGTGATGGTTTCTCCCTAGGAGGTTATGGCCTTCCCTTTTTCCATGTTTTGAAACTTCATGAAAACTTAACGTATGATCACTGGATCCACCTCTCATAGTTTTTTGTTAAGCACTGCTCAGCCTCTCTGGCATTCCATACAGAGGGTCTGATGAACTCCACGTTTTTTCGTGACCCAAAAGACAACTTCCGGATTGAAGTACTTAGACGTTCTATTACTTATAAGAGACTTTGGAGTTCATCCATTCCATCCCTACTACGCAAGATATGCACAAACAGCCTAAAACAAAAAGGGAGAGTTTTCCCTCTGTACATTCCAAGGAAGACAAGGCCACATGGGAAAAGGACTCACCCTCAATCCATCTGCTCCACGTAACAGGTCGTTACCGTCATCTTCATACATGCGCAAGTCTCCACTTCTCTTTCATTGTTGTAGAACTTTCAGATGTCGGCCTCCCCTGCCCACAGGTAGCGTCACCCTTCTCCAGCCCGTTCCTTTGTTCAGGTGCCACTTTTTCATCCAAAAGCTTCAGACTGCTGCTATGCTCCATACTTGAACAATATCCATAGTGCTCAGTTCTCTCGTGGAGGCTACCGTAGCAGGCGAAGGTTTCCTCCTTCCCCCGATAAGAAGATGCACGCTCCTAATGGCAGAAAGAGAACTACACGCACCTCCCATCTACCTCACTTCCCCTGGAGCTCCTCCCTGCCCGACAACCTTTTTCCTCTCTTTTTTTTTTCCAACACCGAGCCCCCCTTTTTGAGGATGCCCACTCAAAAACATCCAGCGGCTCTGCACAAAATGAAGCAGGCCCCCCCATGCAGATAAGGATCAACCCTCTTTTGAGACCACCAGTGCTCTCTCCCATCCTTCCAAAAATGGTTTCCTTTCCCTCTGACTCTGCCTAAATCCGTTGCTGCAGCAGGCCGGCTCTTTTCTCTTCAATTCTTGCATCTGGCAAGTGTCAATAAGCTGGTAAGAGATTGTGATGAACCCGTAGCAAAACGTGAAAGTTTATGAGATGAAGTGGTCCCATGTGCAATCGATCCCTGACTTTGCAATATCTTATCTTTGGAACTTCAATGTTATTTTTGCTATGGCCTCTCGAAGTACTCTTACTCTACGAAAGCTACCTTTTGCAATGCAATTTTCCACACTTTAGCAAGTAACCCACCTTTGGCGTGCAATTCACAAGGTGATATAAATATCTCCTTTTTAAAAATTATTCATTTTCAATGGCAACGGGTACTTCTTCGACCTTATTCATGCAATGGCCTTCAAGATAGTTGCATAAGTCACAATGTCAAAGCAAAAAAAAGATGATGCTTTAAGATCACAATTATGAGCTAAACCGATACATCACATCCAAGCATATCTTCCTTTTCTCCCATCAATGTGACTCATCGCGGCACAACAAGCCTTGAAAACACCTATACTGCTTTTGATTCTTGTATCCACATTTGAGTGGATCTTATCGCCACCAGCCATCAATTCTCCTTGCAAAACACCTATATTCAAACAAATACTCCCCAAGATGGAACATGTTAGTGCATAAAAAGACTCATTTTCTTATGTTAACACATACTTTTACATATTTATATACACACAGATAGAGACACATACATAGGCATATGCATATACATACACACATATGAAAACACACATACACACTAAACATAAATATGCATACATACACACATCGAAACACACATACACACACACATACACACATGCATGCATATGCATACATAATGCACATGCATATGCATACATACATACATGCATAGACACACATACACACCCACATACACATACACATACACACACTCACATATACACCTACATACACATACATACATATATGTACTTACATATACATACACATACACACATTCATACACACATGCATATACACATACACATGCATACACATATAGATGTACAGATAGAGACACATAGTCACACACACACACACACATGCATACACATATACATACACGCATACACACATATGAAAACACACATACACTAAACATAAATATGCATAGACACACATACATACACGTACACACACATGCATACATATGCATACATAATGCACATGAATATGCATACATACATAGATACATGCATACACACACATACACGCCCACATACACATATACACACATACACAAACTCACATAGACACTTACATACACATAAACACACATATACATACTTACATATACATACACACATATAGATACACTCACATATACACACGCACACACACTCACATACACACCTACATACACATACACACATATATACATACTTACATATACATACACACATATAGATAGACACATGCATATACACATACACATGCATACACACATACACATGCATACACATACATATACACACACACATACATATACATACATATATGTATACACACATCAGGTCACATGCATACCTACCCACAAACATACACACATACATACACATGCATATATACGTACGCATGCATACACAGTGCACACATACACATGCATACGCACATACATATACACACACATACATATACATGCATACATATGTACACGTACATATATTGATTTCTAACCCATTTTGTTTTATATGTACAGATATTATGGATCCTAGTTGAGAGAGAAAGGTGAAACTCACTCTCATAAAAAGTATTATAAGAGAAAGAGTTCGGCTTGATACCTTAGGGATCATCATGCATGAGTACTCAGAGATGCATGATGATGACACTACAACATATCGAGGGTATACCGAGGTTGCTACCGAGGCAAATGAACGGGCGTGAAATCTTCGCGACGTCGGTGTTACAGTCGGTATATGCGTCGGATAGAAAGCGCCGGTATGGCGCCAGCATGGTCGTCGGTATATGCGTCGGTATAACCATCGGAAATACCGACGAATATACCGACACTTATACCGACGTCCCCACTGGGTGTACCGGCGCATATACCGACGACCATACTGGACGTATCGACGTGTATACCGGCGACCATACCTGCACTAATTTTTTTGGGCAGAGTGTGTTGTCTTTTGCTACAGTATGATGTTGTTTAGCAAAAGACAATACACTCTACCCCACTGAGTACATGTGTTATGTACTCTAATGGCAACCAAAACATAAACTTATATGAACAAAAATGAACAATGATTCATGTACAAAAAGTCGTATATTCAATAAATAGCACTTACATATAGGAATCGAATACAAAATTATGGTACATCATTGCCACATAGGAGTGTAATACAAAATTGTGGCAATGTGACAAAACACTTCCATATAGGAATCGAATACAAAATTATGGTTCATGATTGTCGTATGCAAGTGTGATACAAAATTGTGGCATTGATCAAAATATTTACAACTACAATCCTGCAACAAAACATATGTATAAAATAAAACCAATTAACATGACATTTATAAACAACAAATAGAAACACAAAACCAAGATATAACTTAACCTAATCAAGAATATTCTCCCATGAGACGATTGCACCGCGCCCCTCTAAGTCTTGTAACAGTGCAGTCAATCCATGTCGATATCCATACGATTCTTCTACTCGCGTTGGAGGGCGACCCACTGCCAACTCCTATAGTAAATATGTAAAATGTTAGATGAATATACATAATATACTTAACACAAACAACTTCAATAATTAACATCATACTTACAAATTGGTAGCGCATACTGTCGTATCCATCGCTACCTAAATGCGACATTCCAACCGTATCTAATCGAGTGGCCGCCTCATCTCTTTGTTGTCGATACCGATCAGGAGTATGTTGATGCTCATCCTGAATCGATTCCCATTCTTCAGCGTCTAGCCATACAGGCTTCGGTAAGCCTGCTTTGAAAGCATCGCGAGCTTCCGATCGTCGATGCGACATCACCTCGCGTGCTGTATGTTGTATCCAATCGGAACTCACAACAGGATTGCCAGGTGCTGGCCAGTACTCTTCATATATGCATTGTGTGATATGATTTTTAGAGTCTCTATCATGTTCGGTCCATTTTAACATTACTGAATGACCGAATTCGATCGAGCAGAGTTATCATATACGTTGTCGCATTGACTTCCCCGCCGCATCCATAACAGGAGCTCCATTACGGATATGATATATCTTTGATTCGTCATGATCGTGTGCACCCCATGGTGTACGTGGAGATCCCATCTGATGCAATATGAAGATCTCATCTCATCCAATGTATATATATGCATGCTTAAGCTTGTATACATATACATTCATGTATACATATGCTTGTATACATATGTTTGTATACATATGCATTCACGTATACATATGCTTGTATATGTATACGTGCATACATATCCATATACATATGCTTCCTTGTATATGCTTGTATGCATATGCTTGCTTGTATACATACATGTGCATATGCTTGCTTGCTTACATATGCATGCTTGTATACATATGGATGCATGTATGCATATGCTTACTTGCTTACATATGCATGCTTGCTTACATATGCATGCTTGTATACATATGCTTGCTTACATATTCATGCATGTATACATATGCATGCATGCTTGTATACATATGCATGCTTGCTTACATATGCATGCATGCTTGTATACATATGCATGCATGCTTGTATACATATGCATGCAGTGCTTGTATACATATGCATGCATGCTTACATATGCATGCATGCTTGTATACATATGCATGCTTACTTGCATCTATACATATGCATATCCCGCATGCATGCATGTATGCATATCCCTCATGCATTCATACATGCATATGCATACATGAATGCATATGCATACTTGCTTACATATGCATGCTTGTATACATATGGATGCATGTATGCATATGCTTACTTGCTTACATATGCATGCTTGCTTACATATGCATGCTTGTATACATATGCTTGCTTACATATGCATGCATGTATACATATGCATGCATGCTTGTATACATATGCATGCTTGCTTACATATGCATGCTTGCTTACATATGCATGCATGCTTGTATACATATGCATGCATGCTTGTATACATATGCATGCATGCTTGTATACATATGCATGCTTGCTTACATATGCATGCATGCTTGTATACATATGCATGCATGTATACATATGCATGCATGCTTGTATACATATGCATGCTTACTTGCATGTATACATATACATATCCCACATGCATGCATGTATGCATATCCCTCATGCATTCATACATGCATATGCATACATGAATGCATATGCATACATGCATGCATACATACATGTATGTATGTATGCATATGCATGTATGCATATGCATGTGCATGTGCATATATGCATGTATGCATGTGTATATATGCATATGCATATGCATTCATGCATGTATGTATGCATATGCATTCATGCATGTATGCATATGCATGCATGCATGCATGTATGCATATGCATTCATGCATGCACATCCATGTATGCATATGCATGCATACATGTATGCATATGCATTCATGCATGTATGCATGTGTATGTATGCATATGCATATGCATTCATGCATGTATGTATGCATATGCATTCATGCATGTATGCATATGCATGTATGCATGTATGCATGCATGCATGTATGCATATGCATGCATGCATATGCATGCATGCATATGCATGTATACATGTATGCATATGCATGTATGCATGTATACATGCATGCATGCATGTATGCATATGCATTCATGCATGTATGCATATGCATGCATGTATGCATATGCATGTATGCATATGCATGTATGCATGTATGCATATGCATACATGCATGCATGCATGCATGTATGCATGTGCATTCATGCATGTATGCATGTGTATGCATGCATGTATGCATGTGTATGCATGCATGTATGCATATGCATTCATGTATGCATATGCATTCATGTATGCATATGCATTCATGTATGCATATGCATATGCATGTATGCATATGCATGTGTATGCATGCATGTATGCATGTGTATGCATGCATGTATGCATGTGTATGCATGCATGTATGCATATGCATTCATGTATGCATATGCATCCATGTATGCATATGCATGTGTATGCATGCATGTATGCATGTGTATGCATGCATGTATGCATGTGTATGCATGCATGTATGCATGTGTATGCATGCATGTATGCATATGCATTCATGTATGCATATGCATGTATGCATGTATGCATGCATGCATGCATGTATGCATATGCATGCATGCACATGCATGTATGCATATACATGCATGCACATGCATGTATGCATATACATGCATGCACATGCATGTATGCATGTGCATTCATGCATGTATGCATGTGCATTCATGCATGTATGCATGTATGCATGTGCATTCATGCATGTATGCATATGCATGCATGTATGCATGTATGCATGTATGCATGTATGCATGTGCATTCATGCATGTATGCATGTGCATTCATGCATGTATGCATGTATGCATGTGCATTCATGCATGTATGCATATGCATGCATGTATGCATGTATGCATGTGCATTCATGCATGTATGCATGTGCATTCATGCATGTATGCATGTGCATTCATGCATGTATGCATGTGCATTCATGCATGTATGCATGTGCATTCATGCATGTATGCATGTGTATGCATGCATGTATGCATATGCATTCATGTATGCATATGCATTCATGTATGCATATGCATTCATGTATGCATATGCATGTACGCATATGCATATGTATGCATGTACGCATATGCATGTGTATGCATGCATGTATGCATATGCATTCATGCATGTATATGCATGTATGCATGTATGCATGCATGCATGTATGCATGTATGCATGCATGCATGTATGCATGCATGCATGTATGCATGCATGCATGTATGCATGTATGCATGCATGTATGCATGTATGCATGCATGTATGCATGTATGCATATGCATGCATGTATGCATATGCATGCATGTATGCATGTATGCATATGCATGCATGTATGCATGTGTATTCATGCATGTATGCATGTGCATTCATGCATGTATGCATGTGTATGCATGCATGTATGCATATGCATTCATGTATGCATATGCATTCATGTATGCGTATGCATTCATGTATGCGTATGCATTCATGTATGCATATGCATTCATGTATGCATATGCATGTATGCATGCATGCATGCATGTATGCATGCATGCATGCATGTATGCATGCATGCATGCATGTATGCATATGCATGCATGCACATGCATGTATGCATATGCATGCATGCACATGCATGTATGCATATGCATGCATGCATGTATGCATATGCATTCATGCATGTATGCATATGCATTCATGCATGTATGCATGTGCATTCATGCATGTATGCATATGCATGCATGTATGCATATGCATGCATGTATGTATATGCATGCATGTATGTATATGCATGTATGCATGTGCATTCATGCATGTATGCATATGCATGCATGTATGCATGTATGCATATGCATGCATGTATGCATATGCATGCATGTATGCATGTATGCATATGCATGCATGTATGCATATGCATGCATGTATGCATATGCATGTATGCATGTATGCATGTATGCATATGCATACATGCATGCATGTATGCATGTGCATTCATGCATGTATGCATGTGTATGCATGCATGTATGCATGTGTATGCATGCATGCATGCATATGCATACATGCATGCATGCATGTATGCATGTGCATTCATGCATGTATGCATGTGTGTGCATGCATGTATGCATGTGTGTGCATGCATGCATATGCATGTATGCATGCATGCATATGCATGTATGCATGCATGCATGCATGCATGCATGTATGCATATGCATGCATGTATGCATATGCATGCATGTATGCATATGCATATCCCTCTCTCTCTCTCGCTCTCTCTCTCTCTCAAACAAAAATAAAGAGAGAAGATATTAGAAAACAAAAATATAAAGAGAGAAGATATTAGAAAACAAAAATATAAATAGAGATAAAGGAGTGATATATGTTTTACTTACATTGATGTAATTTTTGTAATTCCACTTGAAGTGCTTCTTCGTCGAATTTCCAAAGCTTTGATGCCAAATTCTCCTGCAAAAGCAAACAAAGAACATATTAGCAAAACCAAAACTTCAGATCTATAAAGATAGAGGTCTGTATAGAGAGAGAGAGAGAGAGAGAGAGAGAGAGAGAGAAAGAGAGAGGGAGAGGGAAAGAGGGAGAGAGACGAGGAGAGAGTGAGAGAGAGAGAGGGAGAGAGAGAGAGATAGTGAGAGAGAGGGAGGGAGAGAGAGAGAGGGAGAGAGAGAGAGAGGGAAGGGAGGGAGAGAGAGAGAGGGAGAGAGAGAGAGAGGGGGGGAAGGGAGGGAGAGAGGGAGAGAGAGAGAGGATGACAAATAGAGTTTTGCTCTGTTGTTGGCGCACGCGAACCCGAAAGGAGAAGTTCTACATTCGAAACGTTCAGAATGACGAATTTCGGGTTCGGGCCCAGTCAAAAAGAGAGCGTCGGTATATGTGTCGGTATACGCATCGGTAGTTCCAGCAAAGTACCGACGCATATACCGACGCGTATACCTACGCTGTGATTCCAAACCGACGTGGCTGTGATTTCGAGGCAATGCAGCTTTCCCAAATTTCCCGAAGGGTATACCGACGCCGACAGCTGCACGTCGATACACTGACCGTCAGTATTCCCTTGATATGTTGTAGTGTGAGTTGGATTTTACGATCCAGATGCTTACCCAGTGACCAAAGGAGGGCTCTTTTGTTGCTCCACATGCAGGCAGAGAACTATCTGCTCAAAGGTATGTTTTTTTTCACAATTTTTTTTAATGATATCATAACATATATTTTTATCTATTTTCATCTATCTATTTTTAGGACACCTATACCACCTCCAGGTCATGATAGGAGAGCATAAGTGCCTATGATGACATGCATAGGCACCTTAAGGCTGGAGTGCAATATAGAGCCAGAGGGAAATATAGTGTATATAGGGAATGGATTGGAGTTCAAGAGAAGAATGCGAGCATTATGTGACTCCTATCTGCACCTTGTCCACTTCCAGTGGAAGTAAGTATAAGTTTTACATATAAATTGAAATAAATATCTTATGTTTTACTTACATGATTTTTTTTTAAATTTTTGTAGTGAATGATAAGAGGGATAAAACATATGTACTTAGTTCACTTGAGACATAATTTGGGACTGGGTGGTCGCATAAGTAGTATCTAAAAGAGATGCAAACACTTATGGCTCATCAATGTGATAATGCACGGTATGCATTGCTTTTATTTGTTATATTTATATGTGTAACTATATATACATACACACACATAATATACACATATATTTACACATATATTTACAATATATTTATACACATATTTATATATACACACATATATACACAAACGTACACACACATTGGGTCACATGCATACATGTGTATCTGTCTATGTATATATATGTGTGAATATACGTATGTGTGTTTATGTATATATGTATGTATGTATGCATATGAGAGAGAGAGAGAAAGGAGTGCGACCGGAGGTACACATACACACATACACACACACACACATTTACATCCATACACACATATACATGCACATTTTCACACACACATACACATGCATGTAGATACACACATATAATAAATACACACATAGACACATACACATACTATCATACACATACACATACATAATCATATGTACACACACATAGGCTCACATAATCATATATACATACATATATACACATACACATGCATATGCACATATAAATACACATGCATACACACACATACACAAACATGCACATACACACAGTGTATGTATATATATACATATATATATATATATATATATATATATATATATATATATATATATATATATATATATATATATATATATATATATATATATATATATATATATATATATATATATTACAATGTATATACATACTTTTACACACACACACACACACTATATATATATATATATATATATATATATATATATATATATATATATATATATATATATATATATATATATATATAGTGTGTGTGTGTGTGTGTGTGTGTGTTTCTTGTACACACACATAGATTCACATAATCATATATATACATACATATTTCAAAAGCCCTAATTCGGAAACACTAATTTTAATATTAGGGTTTTGAAAACCCTAATTTAGAAACCCTAATTTAGCCTTTTCATATGGTTGAAGCATATGTACACATTGCATCTATTCCTCCCACCACCTATTAGAGAGATGTCTCTCCTCACAATCTTATGCCTCTGTATATAGCCACTCGAAACAACGAGGACCATAATATATATAAAGGTACATACACATCATGTAGATACACATACATAAATATAAAATGATGGAGTAGATACATATGCATCACACATACATGTCTATATGCACACATGTATACATATACATGCATACATATTTACATGTACACATATGCATATATACACATCACATATACATGCCTACATGCACACATGTATACTTATACATGCATACACAATTATAAACGCACTTGCATATATTACACAAATGCATATGCATACATACATGTGTGCATACTAACACATATATACATATATCACACACATGCACACACATACATATACATGAAACACATATATATGCATACTAACACATGTATACATATAATACATATAATACATATGAATACACACACATATGCATACATACATGATAAAAATTTACTCCTCGATATAATACATATGCATACATACATGATAAAAATAAATCTATATATAAAATTTTACGCATAACCCTGAACTTCATGTTCTAACTTAAAAGAACATGATTTCATCTCTCTAGTGGGATTCACCGGTATTCTGGTTGAATAAAGAAGAATCTATTATTTGATATCCATTCAAATGATCCAAGTTATCGATCAATAACTAGAGTAGGATTTAATACCTAATCTACTCATATGTTTTCATTATTGCCATCATTTTGGTAAGACATCAATATAGTCTCATCTTCATTATCCTTATTGATTTCATTTATTTCTTCTATTGTTAAATTTGTGTTCTCATGAATGAAATCATCTATTGATGGACCAATATCGATTTTTGGTAATTCCTCCTCATCATCAGTAGAAATAGCATGTGGAGTATTATCCTTTTCATCAAGAAGATTAGTATCATTGTCAGGTATAATGATTCTAATTTCTCTTTCAAATGTTGATGTATCACTATCTGATGGTGAATCATCAAAAGGACTTTCTTCGATCTCTATAACAATAAACTGTTCAACAATGACCTACCTCTAGGCTGAACATGAATGACTTGCCATCAAGGATGAGCATCAGGGTTTTTATAAAAGAATGCTTGCTCAATATGCCTAAGAAGAATATATGTTCTCTGGTAGATCACATTACCTTGGAAGAATCAATTTCCCAAAACCCAGATAATTCTTCTCTCAATGTGGAATTACTACCTTTATACTTGGCTCGAAACCAGTCAACCTTCAAAATGACCTATCAAAATATATAAAAACAAAAAGCTATTATTAGGTGCTAAAAAAATAATAAACTCTATCATAAAAAATATAAACTTTTTTAACCTATTTGAATGTACGTAATCATATTTTGTAGATACCAGCGATAGTTCTTGATGGAGTATATTCACTCTTAGTTGTAGTAGAAGAATGATAGGCCTTCCTAGGACTAAACAATTCACTACCAGAGTCCACCAAAAATTGAATTGCTCTCTAGACTTGAGGATTGAACTTATGAAATTTTTCATAGTAAAAATGCACTCTCTAAGATTTTCAACAAGCCATAGATCACTCACTTTGGAGAATGTGACCTTTGTCAACCTCCTTGTATAAGAGAGACCAAAACTTGCCCAAATAGATAGCTATCACTTATGTGTACCTCACATATATACATGCATACACTACACGTATATATATGCATACACAGCATACGTATACATACATACATATACACATATAAATAACATATACACACATACATACATATACACATACACATATGTATATGGATGCCCATGTATATACAAATCCACATACACATACACATAAAGCATACACATATACATTCACATATGCATATATATTATTATCTAAAAAGCTTTTACCAAGTCAAAATATTCTTCCTACCTCACATGATGAAATGAAGAAGATAATAAAAAATCTTGGTATAGATTATCAATGTATACATGCATGTCCTAACGATTGTATTTTATATAGAGGCAAATATACAGACTCTTTGGCATGTCCAAAATGTCAATCTCTTTGATATAAGGACGAAGAAGATAAAATCACAAAAAAGGTATTGAGATATTTTCCATTGGCTCCACGAATTAGACATATGCTTCAAAGACTTGAATTATCAAAGCTTTTGATATGGGGACATGACCATAAAAGTACTGATGGAATAATCAGAATTCCAACACATAGTGCAACTTTTTAGCATATTGATTCTACATGGCCTGATTTTACACAAAAACCATAGAATCTAAAGTTATGAGTTGCATTAGATGGGGTTAATCCATTCTTCATGAAATCTAGTAAATAGTCAACATGGCTAGTGGTAGTCATAAACTACAATCTTCCGCCATATCTTAGCATTAAAAAGGAACATTTAATGCTCTCACTTTTAATCCTAGGAAAAAGACAAGTTAAAGATATGAATATATATCTTTCTCCTCTCATTGACGATCTCCAAGAGTTATGGAGAGGCATTAATGTCATTGATGTATCGAAAAACATCAATGAAAGACATATTACAGTTCATGGTATTGTGGCTTGGACTATTCATGATTTTTCAAGATATGATGTTTGTTTAGGTACTGATGTAATTTTTTATTTGATAAGCATACAAATATATGTGAGTTAATCTAATTATATGTTTATCATTTTCATGATGCAAGAATATCTACTAAGGGTTATAAAGCTTGTCCATATTGTGGTGGTTGGCTGACATCAATCTATAGTAAGAATCTCAACAAAAATATTTATCTTCAACGTCGACGATTCTTGCCTGATGATCATTCATTAAGATGTAAAAGAGAAGTGATACATTTTAATGGAAAGCTTGAAACAGATATCAATCACTGTGCAAAACCAATGACGCCTATGGATTGGTATCATCAATGGACAGATGGATCTCTGATAGATCTAGAATAAAAAATTTTCTGTGACGATGAAGATAATGAGAATGTGAAGAGAGGTAAAGGAAAATTGGCACTCATAGAGAGTATATCAATATGGTATTCTTTGGAGTATTGGAGAGAGTTAAAGGTCTGTCATCTTCTTGATCCTATGCATATATTCAAGAATATTGGTTATTCATTATGGTAGCATCTTCTTGGATTAAAAGACACCATAGCATCAAGGAATGATTTGAAGGACCAAAACTCCAAAACAAAGTTATGGCTAGTTTTTGATAGACATCGACAAGAAACAACTTATGCACTTGCTCCTTGGGTACTTACAACAAAAGATATGCATATTTGGGAGTGTATACTCTAGGTCTAAGCTAGCCCCTAGCTAAGCTAGACCCTTGCTTGCTGAAGTTTTCACTTTGGTTGAGATTTTGTATTGCCTATATCTCTTTGTGTAGTTGTTTGTTTCATGCGCAAAATATGTCATCTTAAAGCTCTTGTTGTAAGCTTTCTTTTGAATGTAATATTAGTATCAAGTGTTCCTTATCCTTTTGTATATTGAGCTATAAATCTCTCTGGTCTATCTCTCCATATTCCCCAACATATGTGTGTATGTATGTATGTATGTATGTATGTATGTATGTGTATGTATGTATGAATGTGTATGTATGTATGTATGTGTATGTATGCATGTGTAGCTATGTATATTTGATTTTGTTTTTAATTTTCTTTTTGTTTATTATGGTTTGCAGACTTTCATATAGATATCTAGACCACTCAATCATTTGGTTGTCTCCCATTTTATAGTCAATCAATTACCTGCCTTGTTAACTAAGACTTACATATTTGTTTACAAATTTAAAGTATTAGTTAGCTATGGAGGTATTAGGTAGTTTGGAAAATAGGAGGAGCAAATTTATTTGGAAGATTTTGAAAGATGGATGAACAGTTTTAAAGGATAGGTAGATAGAAAGCATCCATTCAATGCAAGTTCTTGTTCTTACCTTAGCTAAGGTAAGAACAAGAACGTGCATTGAATGGATGCTT